>CM035427.1:142333300-142460800 GCA_020310875.1 Ceratopteris richardii | reverse complement strand
GTACTGAAGCTCAAAAAATAGCATCCTATGAATAATCTATTGACAGTGGTTGATGTTAATTGCGTGGCATACTTTAATTGTCGGTTTCATTTTATTCTGATGACAGTGACAGTTCATCGCAGGAAACTACATGCTTGCTCTAATCGTAGATCTCGCAATCCAGTCTCGTGCAATCACAAAACAAATGCTCTAACGCAGCGCCCAAATGAGAAATACGTAGGAGAAACAGACAAGACATCCCAAAAAGAAGATTTTCTCTTTAATTCTTTCTTGTTTCGTACAAACTGATAGCGTATAAATTGCGACGGAACCTGAATTCCTTGCCACTGAGTGAGTAACACGCCAGCGGCGGCAGTGAGGATCACATAACCGAACTCCGATGGAAGCGTCTGAGCGAGAGACATTTTCTGATCCAGGGAATGCGGAGAAGAACAAGCCTAGCAGCTCGAACGCCAAAAAATGGAGAAACGTTCGTCGTCAACGCTGCCAACCAGCGCAAGGAGATTAAAAGATGAGAAAGCGTAGACCTTCACTGTTTGGCTTTCGCTCTTCTCTTTCTTTGAAAGCAATTTTTTTTTTCTGACTTTGAATTTGAAAATGTCCGTCACACATCAGGGCCGTTGGATTCTCCAAAGTCATGTGGGATTCACCTAAATCTTGACATGTGGACCTTTACATTATTCGGCTTTTGCTCTTCTCTTCCTTTTTTCTGCAACTCTTTTCTCGCCTTTCAAACATGTGTGTATTATTTATATTGAAGTTTTGTTCGCAATGGAGGAGTGCAATACAATTTTGGTTTATGAAATGTTGTATATGTTTAATGCTTAACAGTGTATGGTTGTCATCTTCTTGTATGATTTGTACTCATTCTTTTATAGTAAAATATATGTTGGATACCATAGTTTCTTACAACATGTAGTAAACTGCTAGCATTTAGATTGCAATTTGTTTTGTTTTAGATATTAGGGGATTTTTTATGGAGTAATATTATGCAATATTAATTATTCTTTGATGCATTTGTCAACCATCAACTGCATGTTGGAGAAGTTGTAGACTTGAGGACTCATTCCCTACTACACCTATTTGGCACTCTCATTGCACCACTATGCATGTCTGAATAGCATCAAACAGATCTTCTAAACTAGTTTACACCTGGGTTGAAGTAGTAGCATTGCGCGATAATAGAGCAATGAGTGTGGCAAAGTTTCTCATATCTTAGAATATGTGGGATCAAGCCTACATTTTCCTCTATTGGACTCAAGTGTGTGTACCAAGAGAATGTACAAAGATAAGTGTCGGGGGGGCCAAAACCTCCTAAAGAGGGAAAAAAGTGGTCCGACGGTCCTAGTGTGTTCACACACATCACTATCGAAATATATCAACAAATCCCCCCTAGGAGTGATGTAGTGAACAAGGAGTTGGCACTCATGTATAAGGAAGTGTGAAGCTATGTGGAATCAATCCACAAAAGGAACTAAGCCCAAAGCTTTGCGAAAAGCTTCAAACTTCTCCCTACGCAGAGCCTTTATGAAAAGGTTCGCAATGTTCTCTTGTGTGGGCACATATGCCAAACTCATTTCTCCAATAGAGAACATCTCCCTAACATAATGATAGTGCACCTCGATCATGGAACACAAGGTTCCTCGCAACTTCCAACACACTCTAACTGTTGGTGAAAATGGTGGTGGTAGAAGACATAAGGCATCTAAGCCACACACACTCAACAGTCACTGTGAAAACTTCCTTATACTCAACCTCACAACAAGAAGTGGCCATAGTAAGCTGCTTCTTGCTCAATCAAGATATGCATGAGCTACCAAGCATGAAGTAAAAACCACTAGTGGACACACGAGTGTCATAGCAACCAGCCTAGTCAGAGTCAAAAAAAACATGTAAATCTAGCGGTAGTGATCCCCCTTGGGATAAAAGAATCCAAGTCTTTGGGTACATCTAAAGTAGCAAAAAATGCACTTAACCGCCTGTGAATGATTGACACCTGGGCAATGCATAAGCAAACTGAACATCAAGCCTAGTTATGCATAAGTAAATCAACCATCCAACAGTGTGCTGATAGAGAACAACATCAAATGCATCTCCAATATCATGAAGCCTGGTCTTTATGTGAATTGCCTCCTAGCAAGAAGGCCACTGGCACTTAGTGGGTATACAAGCTGAAGCATAAGCCTTATGGAACAGTTGATAGGTATAAGGCTAGGCTTGTTGCAAAACATTATGCTGAGGAAAGAGGCATTGATTTTGATGAAACCTTTGCTCCTAAATGCCGAATGACTACCGTTCATAGCATCTGTGAACTTGCAGCTCATCATGGTTGGAATGTACATGAGTTGGACATTAAAACTGCATTTCTGAATGGTGAGTTGCATGAAGAAGTGTATGTCCTTCAGTCCCATGGATTTGTGCAAAAAGGGCATGAAAACAAAGTGTGCAGTTTGAAGAAGGCATTATATGGTTTAAAGCAAGCACCATGTGCTTAGTATGAAAAGATACATGCCTATCTAATTGCACATGGTTTTGAGAACAGTCCAACTGAGAGCACCTTATATGTTAAGCGTGCAAATGATGTGCTTCTAATCATTGTTGTGTTTGTTGATGACATGCTACTCATTGGTCCTCATGAGAAGAACATTGTTGATTTGCATGCCATATTTGAGATGTCTGATTTGGGGCATTTGCATCATTATTTGGACATTTAGTTTATGCAAGTTGATGGTGGAATAGCTTTGTGTCAAACAAAATATATTGATACATTATTGTAGCATTTTGGCCTTGAAGACTGCAAACCTATTGCCACTCCTATGGAGACAGGTTTACGATTGAGTCTTCATGATGTTGGAGATGCATTTGATGTTGTTCTCTATCAGCAGGTTGTTGGATGCTTGATTTACTTATGCATCACTCGGCCAGATATTGAGTTTGATGTCTCACACATGAGCAAGTTTATGCATTGCCCAGATGTCAAGCATTGGCAGGCGGTTAAGCGCATCTTTTGCTACTTGAGTGGTACTCGGTTATTTGGATTGTTTTATCCCAAGGGGCGATCACTATCGCTAGATTTACATGCTTTTTCTGACTTTGATTGGGTTGGTTGATATGACACTCATGTGTCCACTAGTGTCTTTTGCTTCATGCTTAGTAGCTTATGTATATCTTGGTTGAGCAAGAAGCAGCCTACTATGGCCACTTCCAATTGTGAGGCTGAGTATAGGGCAACTTTCACAATGACCATTGAGTGTGTGTGGCTTAGATGCCTTATGGCTGATTTGGGTGTTGGTCAGTCTTCTACCACCACCATCTTCATTGACACAGTGCATTGGTAGTTGTGAGGAACCCTATGTTCCATGCTCGCACTAAGCAAATTTAGGTGCATTATCATTATGTTAGGGATGATGGAGAGTGTTAATCTCCAAAAGAACAAGCTATTCTTGATGTTAGAGCACCTCTATATCAAGAACAACTCAAAACCTTTACCAATTTGAAGGAGCAATACCCGATTATCAAAACTTTGAACTAACTGAGAAGAGAGTCACTACTTAGAAAGTCTGCTACACATAACTCACTCATTGACTGCTCAACTGTGTAAAGTTTTATATAAAACTTTGCACACGGTGTCATCTAGAGATTCTGCATCTTCTCCAAGTTAAATCATCTCAAAAGGTTAAGTATATCTTGAGAAATGAATCAAACAGTTCACCTATGTCTGAAACTATTCTCCTGTATAGTCGATTCTGACACCTGCAACTTCTAACACATGGTTCTCCCAAACTAGAACCCGTTTAAAAAAATGCTTTTAGCCATAGATTGCTTACCTTCCAACTTAGATTCTGACTCCTCATTTGTTCAAAATTTTACATTGTGCACTGAGAACTGATCAATTCTTTGACCATTGAGATTGTGCTTGTTTCAGAAGACACTCAACACTTCTTCACATACAAATGTTCTTACACATAATTCTCTCAGCCTGTTTATAATTAGGCTCTCAAACTTTAACCATAGACTCAGTAAGTATGGAGTTAGACATCTACAAAAGGATTCTTGAAATGATCAAGCATAGAAGGAGAACACAGCAAAATATCGGGTGTAATTTTTTCTTCTATTAAGAAAAGTTTACATCTGAATGATGAGAGATTTCTTTCTCACTTCTCATGTGTCTAATGACTATTCTAACTTCTAATTCTTCTCATATCATACTCTCCCATACTTGCCCTGACTTTTTACTTGTATATATAGGCATATATGTACAAGCTCATGACCATACAAAAGGTATATGTGAGTTAACTACAAACTAATGTACATATGTATACAAGTCTTCATCTTCTGATCATGTACTATCTTCAAGCTTCATAAACCAATCTTTTCTTCATTCTTTGACTTCAAGTCTTTATCCAAAACATCAATTGGTGGTTGACTTGCACCAACAGCTCCCCTCAATCATCAATTGAGGTTTTCTCTATCTTCTTTATACCTGCCATGTCTTTGAATCTTTGTAGCTTTGGTCCATCCAATCTTTTGGTTAACATATCTGCAATCTGGTCTTTGTTGAAATATGTATGACTTCAATCTCCTTATCAATCACCTTCTCTCTTAAGAAATGATACTGAATCTCAATATGTTTAGTCTTGGCATGAAAAACAGGGTTAGCAGCTAGATACAATGAACTCATGTTATCTCCATGAATAGTGGGTGTACTCTGAATGATGTCAAAACTCTTCATGAGAGTCTTCAACCATATGAATTCCTTTGCAGCTTCAACCATACCTTTATATTGTGATGATAAAGCAATTGTATGTTGCTTCTTTGTGCACAAAGATATTAGCCTATCTCCCACATAACACAAGTATCCATAAGTTGATCTCCTATCATCAAGATTATCTGCCCAATCTGTATCACTATATATCTTGATGTTTGTATCTGATGTAAAACCATAATACAAACCTTCTTTGAGTGTACCCTTAATGTACCTCAACACTCTTTGTCCTGCAACCCAATGTTCTTTCCTAGGACAATGCATGAATTGAGACAACACTCCAACTGCATATGACAAGTCAGGCCTAGTTAATGTAGCATACATTATACTACCAACTAGACTTTGATATAACTTCATATCCTTGAATTCTTCTCCTCCATATCTACTCAATTTGTGATTCACGTCCATTGGAGTAGGTGCCACCCTGCAATCTTCCATTTTAAACTTAATCAACAAGTTCTTCAAATACCTCTCTTGAGTTACATACACTCCATGTTGAGTATATGAGATCTCCATGCCCAAGAAATATGACAAGTCTCCCAAGTCACTGATCTTGAACTCTTTCTCCATTTGCTTCTTTAGGCTTTGTATGCCCTTCTCATTTGTACCTACAAGAATTATATCATCAACATATATGCACATGTAAATGAACCCATCATCACTTGCTTTGACAAGCAAGCTACTATCTACTTTAGATACTTGAAAACCAAGTTCCTTCAAGAAATTCACAAGTCTATAATTGCATGCCCTTGGGGCCTGCTTCAAACCATACAAAGCTCTCTTGAGCTTGCATACATATTCTGAATACCTTTCATCTCTTAACCAATACCTTTCATCTTTGAACCCTTGTGGTTGCTCCATGAAAACATCATCTGAAATATAACCATTTAGAAAAGCATTTTTCACATCTAATTGACATAATCTCCAACCTTTACATGCAGCAATGGCTATGAGTGTCTTGATGGTTGTCATCTTTGCCACATGACTATAGGTCTCATCATAGTCTATACCATATGTCTAAGCAAACCCTTTCACAACAAGTCTAGCTTTATACCTAGACACACTTCCATCTGCATACCTCTTTGTTTTATAGACCCATTTGCATCCAATGATCTTCTGACTGTTTGGTTTAGGAACCAAATCCCATGTCTCATCCTCCATCAATGCATCATACTCTTCCTGCATAGCTTTCTCCCAATTTTCCTTACCTTTTGCCTCTTCATATGTAGAAGGGTATTCATCTGCTTTCACCATGTAAGAATAGTCTTTAGTAGTAAAAGAAGAAGTGTCATAGTTATACCTTGTAGGTTGCCATTTGTGTCTTGATGACCTTTTGAGTTCTCCACTTCTTGAAGTTTCTAGTTCATCACATTCTGGATCAAACCTTGGCACTTCTTCAACTTCAACTTGTACTTCATTGTTCTCTTCTTCATCAAATATCTTAACCTTTGATTTACCTTTCTTCTGATGCACAACTTCTCCATCACCTGCATGATTATTGATTGTACATCTATACCAAGTACCTTGCTCATCAAATGTAGCATCCTTTGACACAAGGAATTGCTTTGTGGAGGGACTCCACAACCTATAACCCATCTACTTATCATCATATCCAATGAACATGTACTTTTCAGCTTTAGGTTCCAATTTATGCCTTAATTGAGATGGCACATATGCATAAGCCAAACATCCAAATACTTTGCAATGATCTAAGGTAGATCTCTTACCCCACCATGCCTCATATGGTGTCATACCCTGCAAAGCTTTACATGGTAACCTATTGAACAAATATGTAGCTGTATTTATAGCCTCAGCCCACAAATAATTTGGACAATTTTTCTCCTTCATCATTGATCTTGCAAACTCAACAAGAGTTCTATTTCTCCTTTCTGCTATACCATTTTTTTGAGGAGAGCATCTGCAAGTAACTTCCCTTTTTATACCTACATTCCATAAGTAATCACTAAACTCATTGGAGAAATACTCTCCCCCTCCATCTGACCTTAGTCTCTTCAACTTTTGACTTGTAATTCTTTCTACATACACATGATAATGTTTGAATGTATTAAATACCTCTAATTTATATTGGATCACATAGATAATGATCCACTTTTTAGCATCATCAACATAAATCACATAATATCTTGAACCATCTATACTGAAATCCTTAGATGATCCCCACACATCTGTGTGTACCAACTCAAGCTTCTCTGAATACATAAATCCATGCTTAGAATATGATTGCTTATGAGCCTTACCTAATTGACATGCCTCACATCTGTATGTCATATGTTGACCTGCAACATTAGGCAATCCAAGTACTGAACCATTGTTAACCATATCCTTAATACCTCTTTCATTGAAATGTCCAAGCCTTTTGTGCCAAAGTTCTAGCTCATAGATCTTATGTCCTTCATAAGTGAACAAGGCATGACCAACATTACCTTGAATCTTCAATGTGTAGAGTCTCCCTTCTTTCTTTCCTAAAACAATTTTTTTATACCCATTGCTAGGGTCTTCCACAAACACTCCATCATTAGTGAACCTTACTTCATAACCTTTTTCAACAATTTGCCCTACACTTATCAGATTCTTTGGTATTGTAGGAACATACAAGACCTTACTCAGAAGAGTACTTCCATCCTTGGCCTTCACTGATCCAATTGACTTCACATTGTGCTTTGTGTTATCACCTGTTTGAACTACATGATTAGTTACCTTATTTTCCAAATCAATCATCAAGGCTATGTTACCACTCAGGTGATTGCTACACCCTGAGTCAATGTAGAAGACTCTTTGGTCTTCACTTTGCCTTTCACAAGTTGCATTCATAATCAAGGTTGAATCCTCCTTCTGATCTGAAGCATAATTGTAGTAGGTATTGTTGTAGGATTGACTTTGGAATCCTCTACCTGCATTTCTTCCAAAGTAACCTCTACTAGCTCTACCTCTGAAATTACCTCTTTGGTTTCTACCACCTCTTCCTCTTGAATTAAAGTTCTGACTATATCCTCCATTATTCTAATCATTATGCCAACAATCATGAGCTAAATGATACGACAAATCCAGCAAGCTTTGGCTCCATCTTTATTGCTTCTGCCTCTTCCTCTACCTTTGCCACCTCGTCTTCCTCTTAGGAAGTTAGCTTGGCTAGTTGTACCTTCATCTTCATTTGCTTGTTGTTTGCCTTTGTTATTCTTCTTCTTATCCTTTGAATACATTGCTTGACCTGCACTCTTATCACAATCACCTTTGACATCCTGCTCAAAAGTTAGCATATGTCCTAGCAACTGATTTAAATCAGGAGTGAAATGATCTAGTGATAATTCAGTAGACAAAATGAATGGCTTCCATTTCTCATCTCCTCTCAAACCTGTGAGGATTTTCCTTACCAATTTATCCTCCTCAATATCTTCATCAACTGCTCCTAATGCATCTGCAATGTCCTTCATCCTTGTTACATAATCAGAAATGGATTGAGAGGCCTTCTTCTTAAATGTGGTAAACTCTTCCCACAAAGATGCCTTCCCTGACTTTGTAGTGTTTTGGAAATGCTCCTCCAAAGCATTCCATATATCACTTGCACTTTCAAGACCTCTAATATGAGGTAGCAAGTAGTCATTGACTCCCATGTAGATAATGCTCCTTGATTGAGCATCCTTCTTCATCCAAGTCTTCAAATCTGATAGTTCATCCCTAGTTGGAACACTAGGATCTTTGAATTGTGGTTTTTCTTCTTCACCTGTGATGTAACCTATCAAGTCTTTGCTCATGAGATGAGCTTCCATCCTCATTGACCAAGCTGGATAGTTTTCTCTATCCAATTTCTCTATCTGAAGAGAATCTCCCATCCTTTCTTCACTTGTGTATTGAATTCTTCAAACTTTATGAGTAATAAGTGTACCGTTACTTTGAATGAAATTCTTGTTGATCTTCTTGATGACTTTTGGCCTCCTTCTCAAGCTTTCCCTTCAAGCTTTCACCTTTTGAACCTTCAAGTGTTGATTTCTTTATGACTGCAGCAGTCGGGGTCCTCCTTTCTTCAATTTTGATGATTCTTGCTCTGATACCACTGATGGAGAGTGTTAATCTCCAAAAGAACAAGCTATTCTTGATGTTAGAGCACCTATATATCAAGAACAATACAAAACCTTTACCGATTTGAAGGACCAATACCAGATTATCAAAACTTTGAACTAACTATGAAGAGAGTCACTACTAAAAAAGTCTACTGCACATAATTCACTCATTGACCAATCAAATGTGTAAAGTTTTTTATAAAACTTTGCACAAGGTGTCATCTAGAGATTACACATCTTCTCCAAGTTAAATCATCTCAAAAGACTAAGTATATCTTGAGAAATGAATCAAATAGTTCACCTATGTCTGAAATTTGTTCCCCTGCATAGTCGATTCTAACACCTGCAACTTCTAACACACGATTCTCCCAAACTAGAACCCATTTAAACAAATGCTTTTAGCCATAGATGGCTTACCTTCCAACTTAGATTTTGACTCCTCATTTGTGCAAAACTTTACATTGCCCACTGAGAACTGATCAATTCTTTGACCATCGAGATTGCGCCTATTTCAGAAGACACTCAACACTTCTTCACATACAAATGTTCTTACACATAATTCTCTCAGCTTGTTTACAATTAGGCTCTCAAACTTTAACCATAGACTCACTAAATATGGAATTAGACATCTACAAAAGGATTCTTGAAATGATCAAGCATAGAAGGAGAACATAGCAAAATGTCGGGCACAATTTTTCCTTCTATTCAGAAAACTTTACATCTGAATGATGAGAGAGTTCTTTCTCACTTCTATTGTGTATAATGACTATTCTAACTTCTAATTCTTCTCATATCATACTCTCCCATACTGGCCCCTACTTTTTACTTGTATGTCTAGGCATATATGTACAAGTTCATGACCATACGAAAGGTATATGTGAGCTAACTACAAACTAATGTACATATGTATACAAGTCTTAATCTTCTGATCATGTACTATCTTCAAGATTCATAAACAAATCTTTTCTTTATTCTTTGACTTCAAGGCTTTATCCAAAAAAATCAATTGGTGGTTGACTTGCACCAACAAGGGAGAGGTTCTTTGCTGGAGAGATCAGCTTGGCATATGTGCCCACGTAGGAGAACATTGGAGACCTTTTCATGAAGGCTCTTCCTAGGGAGAAGTTTGAAGCTTTTTGCAAAGACTTTAGGCTTACTTCCTTTTGTGGATTGATTCCACATATCTTGGCACTTCCTTATACATGAGTGCAAACTCTTAGTTCACCCCATCACTCCTAGGGGGGATTTGTTGATATATTTAGGCAGTGATGTGTGTGAGCACACTAGGACCGCGGCAACATATCTTTGTACATTCTATTGGTAATACATTCAATATTGTGTGTTGTGCTCCAAGCTTCTTCTTCTTCCTTGTGTTGTTCGTGTGGTTCCGTAGACCTCAAACTTCAACAATAATGCCTTTTTCAACCTGCACACTTTGTTTTCATGTCCTTTTTGCACAAAATCATAGGGCTGAAAAACATACACTTCTTCATGTAAGTTCACCATTTGCAAGTGCAGTTTTAATGTCTAACTAATGTACATTCCAATCATGATGAGCTACAAGTGCACATATGCTACAAACATTAGTCATTCCACAAGTGGGAGCAAAGGTCTCATCAAAATCAATGCCTCTTTCTTGAGCATAACCTTTTGCAACAAGTCTAGCCTTATATCTATCAAGTGTTCTATCATGCTTATGCTTCAGCTTGTATACCCACTTAGTGCCAATGGCCTTCTTGCCAAGAGGCAATCATATAAAGACTATATACCATTCTTCATAATAGCATCACATTCTAATTGCATAGCAACCATCCAATTTTCTAAATTTTGTTCTTTATCAAACAAAATAGGCTCTCATCAGAAAGATTAGAGGAAGTCATAGCATAGCAATCTCATGTAAAACAAGCACTATGATCACTTGAGCGAGTATGATGTGATAGAGGTGCACCTAATTTGCTATCCCGCCAAGTCTACACCAACCATTTAGGCATAGTTTTTTCCTCCTCTATATGAACCCTCTCATCAATAAGTGCATCATGTAAATCTGCATCAGAAATGGAATGATCTCCATCATCATGTGTAACCTCTAAACACTAATAGATAACCTCATTTGGAACAACACTTGACTATCCACTTGTAAAAAGAGGCAACAAAGTGTCATACACATTTTTGGAGCCAACTAATGTCTCCTTAGTACATGAAGGTAATGGCTGAATTGCATCTTCCACATAAAAGAACATCACAGCTAACCAAAATGTGTTTAGTATGTGGATGATATAGATGATAAACTTTGCTTTCAAAATTGTACCCATCAAAAATATATTTCACTACTTTATCATACAATTTCCTGTGTTGTTGTTCATGCACTAATGCATATGCCGGACAACCAAAGACACACAAATAGCAAAAATGGCTTGCGACCATGCCAAGCCTCATATGGAGTGATAGACTCCAATGATTTAGTGGGACACCTATAAAGTACATATGTTGCACAAATAACAGTCTCAAGCCAGAAACTATGTGGTAAAGCTTGACTCTTGACCATACACCTCGCCATCTCCATGGGTGGCTTGTTATTCCTTTCAGGAACTCCATTCTCTTGAGGTGTATATGGCACTGTACACTGATGTTTTATGCCATGTTTAATTCGAAATGCATTAAAATCAATAGACATATATTCCCTTCCCCCCCCGATCAGAATAGAGGGTGCCAATTTTATATGTTGACACATTTTCAACCAAATCCAAAAATTGTTTAAAGCACGTAAACACTTCAGACTTTGCTTTCAATGGCATGCATACCTAGAAAAATCATCAATGAAAGTCACAAAGTAAAGGTAGTTCCAAAAGAAGGTGTCTGCATAGGACCACAAATATCATTGTGAACAAGCTGTAATTTCTGCTTAGTTCTTATTGAAGCATCTTTTGGGAAGGAGGAATTCTGCATTTTGCCCAAAATACAGCCTTCACAAACATGTTTACGAGGTGCCTCAAGTTTGGGTAGAGAGGACACCATTTCAGATTTTTGCAGGCGTAGCAAAGTAGCAAATTAAGATGACCAAAGCATGCATGACAAAGCGTTGCATTGACATAGCCTATGAATCTTGAGCTGCACATGCTGAATCATTCATAGATTTTGCATAATCTATGAGCTTAGACAACCCACGTCATAAAATGTGAGAAGAAATAATGATGTTGCCATTTGAGAGATCGTGAATCATACATCTGTCATCAACAAATTTCACAACCAAGCCGATCTTGGCTAGTGCTAAATGGCACAAATGAAGCATCCGACAATGTAAAAGAACTACCATCAATAGTAGTCACTATGATCTTAGCAGATCCCATGATAGGATAAGAGGAGTTGTTGGAGCATGTGAGAGTATTCCTTGTAGGGGCCACCTCAAGTGAAGTGAAGAAATTGTGTTGTGAGGTAATATGTTTGGTTGCCCCACTATCAAAGTACAAAACATCTGAGTCTACTACAGACATACTTTGTTCATGAGAAGATGGTTCATAATTGCAAATCCCCATTCTTGATTCTGCACAAGATTAGAAGACTCTGTTTTGGGTGTAGATGCCTCTACAACACCCATTCCAGCCTCTTTCTTCTTTGCCTCTTTTGCAACTAGTTTTGGACAACTCTTTATGACATGATCAGTTTCTTTACAGTATTTGCAAAACAATTTCTGCTTTTCTATTTTCTTCCCGTCTTTGTCATCCTTCTTTTATTGTGCATAATTAGCAGATTTTTTCTTACTAGTAGATGAGCTCCGTTTACCTTTTCCCTTCTGACTAACCAAGAAAGCTTGATCTGCAACACACATAATGGACATGTTCTGCCTAGATTGGTCTTCTTGCAACTGAATAGAGACTAACTCCTCAAATGTTAAGGCATTTGGATTACCTTTCATCATCAATTGAAGAGTAGAAGCAAAACACTTATATGAATCTGGAAGACTGTTCAGAACAGTCTACACAACTGAATTGTCTGGCAAGACTCATCAATAGAAATCAATTACTCCTTTAAATCTTTGATCTTTGTCAAAAAATTATCCATGGAATCTCCTTCATTAATGTGCTCACTCTCTAGTTGTTGTCGGAGGTAAGCAACACAAGCATCATTTGTGGCAAGTGTATCCCAAGCATCCTTTGCTTTTTTTGCAAGAGTGAATGTGAGGAATAATGGCATGTTTGATAGACAAGGCTACCAATGCATATGCTTGAGCATCTCTGCAATCCCAATTAAGTTGCTCTACATTAGGTGAAGCAAGAATCGAAGCACGAATAGGAACATGAAGATCGTCATCTTCAACACCATCTACATCACCTTCAATAACCGTATTTGCAGGTGTAGAAGGATGTTTTTCAACACCTTGCACAATATTCCATAGTCCTTTTGTGACCAATACATGATGCATCATATATGCCCAAGAAACAACCAATATACGGAATACATCACTGCTTTCAGCCATGGCCATTGACTAAAATACCTTGATGCACAAAAATGAATGTCTCTCAAAGAGTTGAAAAAAGTTGCCCCATTGAATTTTGCTAAACCTATAGCAGACTTCGAGGTGCTTGCACTAGTGAACCGAAACCTGTAGTTATGTTTGACAAAAAAAGAAGAAACTACTTACACAAGCTCTGCAATAATGTATTCGAAGGCCAATTTTTGTGCGACGCTGAGACTGTGACCGGATCCCTAATCCTAATATGATGATATCTCGATCAAAGATCAAGCCTAGTAAAATACCTAGTTTGATGTAATTGATCGAATAATTCTTCCGACCTAGGCATGCAAAACCTATTCTTGATTGTTGCCTTGTTTAGTGCTCTATAATCTATAAAAGGTCTTATAGAGCCATCCTTTTCTTCATGAGAAGCATTGGAGATGCCCAAGGTGAGTTATTGGATCTAATGAAGCATTTCTCTAGATATTTCTAAATCTACTTCTCTAGTTCTTAGTGATGTAAAACACTTTTAGCGGATAATGCAAAGTCTTGTTTTTAATTACATTAGCAACATGGATATATGCATCGGACAAACTATACATACAATCATGAAGATCATAACCATACAATTAAAACATACATTGTACATACTAAAGGTTGCATAAAACATATAATTGTAAAGAGAAAATAAGAGGTGCACTAGGTACATCTCTCTTCCCTTGGATACATAACTTACTTCCTAATAAACACAAGTGTATTTTTTTTATCGCTACATTCAAGTTTGCCTCCCAGCTCCCATAGCGATTCTCTATCTAGTAATAGGTCGGTCCTCTCCATATTCATGATCTCAAAGTCCACATGATCTATGTCATCCTGATATGGACCTCCAAATTGGACAACATACTATCCCATACTCTCTTATCCTCACATTGCATCATAGATACTACATATTTATGTGCACTAGGCTATTAGTGAATCTTTAATTCTTTTACCAAAGCATAGTTTATGAAGTTATGAGTGGGGAAATCATCTATCATTACTTTCACCTTGGTCCTGCATACACTACCATGTGACTCAAAAAGGTCATGTGGTCCAAACTAAAGTGATCACAATGACTACATCAAAGAACATGTGTTCTCTATCCCCGTGCATCACCTTTATCTCCCTAGAGCTAGAGCTACTTTAATTTTGAAGTGTCTGTGCAAGATGGACCATCTTTTTTCCCTTATGAAGAGCCGTACTAATCCTCGTTCCTCTACTTTTCGCTTCATCCTTACTTATTGGGTAGTTCCATTATGCATGGTTAGGAGATAGACCTCTAAAGCATAGGTTCTCCTTCATGGCCTTTTCATATTTCTCTATAGGTAGGTTAATCCTTGTGTTTTATGTTTCTTAATAAAGAATATGCTTTTCCCCATGACTAATCATGTTTGCATTTAGTATTAATAATAGGTTTGAGGGATTGATCCATCACCATAGGGGGTATACTAAGGGCGATTGTGGTCCTCATAAATCTGTGCATATTTGATCACCTCCTCAGACATCTTTGGTCTATTTCTTCACACTTCCCTCTTTACGACTTGATAAAAGCCTCTCATAAGCTCTCTAGTCTTCTAAAAGTCACCAAGCCCCTTTAGTTTAAGGATTATCTTTCTATAGTGGGATATATAGATAGAAAGTGGTGTACCCTTTGTGTAATTCTATCTCACTCATCCAAATTCCTCTCCTCTTCATTCTTGGGTGCATAGTATGATTCTCATTTTTTGTATCATTTGCATAGTTGTAATAGGTGGTGTTGTAAGATTGATTCTGTCCCTTTCTTCTTCCTCCACCTCTACCATAGCCTCCTCTTTGACTGTGTCTTCCTCTTTGACTGTGTCTTCCTCTTTGAAAATCATTTTGATACATTCCACTTCCTTGCTATTATGATTTTGATTCGAATTTTTTTTTATTATGCCAACAATCATATGTGAGATGATTGCTCAATCCACATATCTAGCATGTCTTCTTGTTGTTATTGTGATTTCCTCTACCTCTTCCATTTCCTCTACCTTTACCTCTGCCATTACCTCTTCCTTTGACATAATTGGCCTATGAGGTGGGTTCTCCATCTTCCTTAGATTTTTCTTGATCTCCTTTCTTCTTATTCTTTGCATACACATCACGACTTTGTCCTTTATGCCCGGTAACGGTGCCGAATTTGGTGTCATTCTAGAACAATGATAAGTATCGGTGTAAGGATATCCACCTCATAATTGTCAATCTGGGAAGATGTGAGAGTAATATAATGAACATGAGCTAGTGAGAGTACAAGTGTGTGAGGGAGAAGCACACAAGCATGCACACACATACACACACATGCACACACACAGAGTAAAACAAAGAGATGGAGCAATGGAATGTTTGATTAATCAAAAATACAATTACAATGTCTTTTGTTCACTTCAATTCCCAAAATGCTAACCTCAAAAATGAGCTCTCTAGCTCTTTTTATAGTTTTTCACTAGCTTTGGCCCTTTCCAGACCTAGTGTCAGACCTAGTTAAAAAATAGATTCCTATGCCTATTCGGAGGCTCAAATGAGCTCAAAAAAATATGAAATTAGATACACAAGTACTTCTAATACTCCTCAAGATTGAGGACTCCTTGGATTGAAAAAAATGCAGTCTCATATACCAAAAATGTTATTTACATTGTGAGAGTAGTGATAATGATCACTACTTGATGTGAAGTTAAATTGGTTTGAAAAATTGATTGGGCCTCATTGCTAGGTTATCTTTCCTTGCCTTATCTTCTCGTTTGTGCTTGGCCTTCCTGACTCTCTTTGACTGGTGTTAGTCTTTTGGAATCTAGAATGAATAAACTAAGGGTTCTTGGGTGGTAGTTCACAGATTAATTCTACAGATGTTGCAAACAGTAGTCGTTCAACATGTGGGAGCAAAGGTCTCATCAAAATCAATGCCTCTTTCTTGAGCATAACCTTTTACAACAATTCTAGCTTTATACCTATCAAGTATTCTATCAGACTTACACTTCAGCTAGGCTTTGCTTTCAAAATTGTACCCAACAAAAATATATTTCACTACTTTATCATATGATAAAGTATATGTGTTGTTGTTCAGGCACTAATGTGTATGCCAGACAACCAAAAACATGCATATAAGAAACAGATGTCTTGCGACCATGCCAAGCATCATATGGACTGATAGATTGCAATTCTTTAGTGGGACACCTATAAAGTACATATGTTTCACACATAATAGTCTTGAGCCAAAAACTATGTGGTGAAGCTTGACTCTTGACCATACATCTCGCCATCTCCATGAGTGGCTTGTTCTTCCTTTCAACAACTCCATTCTGTTGAGGTGTATACGACACTGTACACTGATGTTTTATCCCACATTCAGTCAGAAATGCATTAAAATCAAAAGACATATATCCCCCCCTTGCTCAAAAGAGAGTGTGCCAATTTTGTATGCTAACATATTTTCAGCTAAAACCAAAAACTATTAGGAGCACATAAACACTTTGGACTTTGCTTTCAATGGATATACCCATGCATACCTAGAAAGATCATCAATGAAAGTCACGAAGTAAAGGTAGTTCCCAAAAGAAGGTGTCTGCATAGGACCACAAACATCACTGTGAACAAGCTACAATTTCTGCATAGCTCGTACTGAAGCATCTTTTGGGAAGTAGGAGTGCTGTGTTTTACCCAAAATACAACCTTCACAAACATGTTTACCAAGTGCCTCAAGTTTGGGCAGAGAGGACACCATTTCAGATTTCTACATACATAGCAAACTAGCAAAATTTAGATGACCAAAGCGTGCATGCCAAAGCTTTGCATTTGACATAGTCTAAGAATCTTGAACTACAATGCTAAATCATTCACAGATTTTGCATAATCTATGAGCTTATACAAACCACGACATAAAATGAAAGAAGAAATAATGATGTTGCCATTTGAGAGATCATGAATCATACATCTGTCATCAACAAATTTCACAACCAAGCAAATCTTGGCTCGTGCAAAAATTGATAAAAGATTTTTCTTGATACCTGACACAAATAAAGCATCCGACAATGTAAAAGAACTACCATCACCAGTAGTCACAATGATTTTACCAACTGCCATGATAGGATAAGAGCAATTCTTGGAGCATGTGACAATATTCCCTATAGGGGCAGGCTCAAGTGAAGTGAAGAAACTATGTTGTGAGGTAATATGTTTGGTTGGCCCACTATCAAAGTACCAAACATCTAAGTCTATTGCATACATATAGTGTTCATGAGAAGATGGTTCATAATTGCAAATAGTAGTAAATGCCCATTCTTCATTTTGCACAAGATTAGAAGACTCTGTTTTGGGTGTAGATGCCTGTGCAACAAACATTCCAGTCTCTTTCTTCTTTGCCTCTTTTGCAACCAGTTTTGGACAACTCTTTATGACATGATCATTTTCTTTATAATATTTGCAAAACAATTTCTGATTTTTTGTTTTCTTCCCATATTTGTCATCCTTCTTTTATTGTGCAAAATTAACAGATTTTTGCTTACTAGTAGATGAGCTCCATTTACCTTTGACCTTGTGACTAGCCAAGAAAGCTTAACCTGCAACATGCATAATGGACATGTTTTGCCTAGGCTTGTCTTCTTGCAATTGAATAAAGACTAAATCCTCAAATGTTAAGGCATTTGGATTGCCTTTCATCATCAATCAAAGAGTAGAAGCAAAACTCTTATATGAATCTTGAAGACTGTTCAAAATAGTCTGCACAAGTGAGCTGTCTGGCAAGACTTCATCAACAGAAATCAACTGATCCTTTAAATCTTTGATCTTTGCCAACAAATTGTCCATGGAATCTCCTATAGTCATGTGCTCACTCTCCAGCTATTATCGGAGGTAAGCAACACAAACATCATTCCTTGCCTAGTATAAAGTGATAAGTGTATCCCAAGCATCCTTTGTTGTTTTGTAGGAGTGAATGTGAGGAATAATGGCATGTTTGGCAAACAAGGCTATCAATGCATATGCTTGAGCATATCTGCAATGCCAATGAAGTTGTTCTATAGTAGGTGAAGTAGGAATCGAAGCACGAAGAAGAACATGAAGATCATCATCTTCAATGCCATCTGCATCACCTTCAGTAATTATATTTGCAGGTGTAGTAGGACGTTTTTTAACACCTTGCACAATATTCCACAGTTCTTTTGTGACCAATAGATGATGCATCATATATGCCCATAATGGGTAATTAGTACCATAACTTATCCTCAACAACCAACATACAAAATACATCACTGATTTCATCCATGGACATTGACTAAAATACCCTAATGCATAAAAATCATTGTATCTCAAAAAGTTGAACAAAATTACCCCATTGAGTTTTGCTAAACCTATAGCAAACTTCAAGGTGCTTGTACTAGTGAACTTAAACTTGTATATATGTTTGAAACAAAAAGAAGCAATTACCTACACAAGCACTGGAATAATGTATTTGAAGGCCAATTTTTGTGTGATTCTGAGACTGTAACCGGATCCCTAATCCTAATATGATGATATCCGGATCTAAGATCAAGCCTGATAAAATACCTAGTCTGATGTAATTGATCGAATAAGTCTTCCAACCTAGGCATGGGAAACCTATTCTTGATTGTTATCTTGTTTAGTGCTCTATAATCTATAAAAGGTCTTATAGAGCCATCCTTTTCCTTCATGAGAAGCATTGGAGATTTCCAAGGTGAGTTACTAGATCTAATGAAGCTTTTCTCTAGATATTTTTGAATCTGCTTCTCTAGTTCTTAGTGATGTGAAACACCTTTAGTGGATAATGCAAAGTCTTGTTTTTAATTACATTGGTTGTTAACATGGATATACGCATCGGATAAACTATACATACAATCATGAAGATCATAACCATACAATTAAAACATCATTGTACATACTAAAGGTTGAATAAGACATATAATTGTAAAGAGGAATTGAGAGGTGCACTAGGTACATCTCTCTTCCCTTGGATACATAACTTACTTCCATTCCTAATAAATGCAAGTGTATTGTTTTGATCGCTACATTCAAGTTTGCCTTCCCATAGCAATTCTCTATCTAGTACTAGGTCAGTCCTCTCCATATTCATGATCTCAAAGTCCACATGCTCTATGTCACCCTGAATATGTGTTGGAACATCAAGCTTACATTATGCTTGAGGTGGATTTGATCTACATCAAAAGCTATCACGTAGAAAGAATGTCTATTGGAGAGTTCTTTTTCTTATGCTCACTTATTGTATTTTTTAAAAAGATTTTTCATGGATCTTTTACCATTGTAAAAGCGTAGAGATCTACACATGTAAAAGTAGAAAGAGAGAGCCCAAATTCCACGAATTTATGGTGGTTGAGTTGCATTCAATCAATCAAATTATCACCTAAAAGTAGATCAAACTAGATCTTCACTTTTCCTAGATTGTAGGAAAGTGAATTGATTCCATCCAAAAACCATTCCCACCTTCATTTGAATTCAAAGTCCACTTGTAGAAGTTGTGGATCCCTTATAGAGTCTATATAAAGACTTCAAATCACTTGTACAATACATGGAAGCAATTTACATACACTTGTGACCATCATTGTCTTGCTCCTTCATTTCTCTGCATCATCTTCTTCGCCAATAGTAATCTTGCAGAGGTGTCTGCTCTCTCTAAAGAGCTTCAAATTGGATGAGAGATGGATCATTAGAAAGTAGTTTCTAGTTTATGCCTCAGAATTTTATAGCATTTCGTTTAGTAGATTGGGAGAAATCTTAGTTTTTCTGTCTCGGGGTCAATCCCTGCATATTCTTGAAAAATAGTAAGTACCACCGTTGAGTGTTTGATTCATTCCTATAGCATATTTTGCTTATTCCTTATACTTTTTAATCAATCCCATATTTCTAATTGTAATCACGTTGGTCGCTATGAGCATTTGAAGTTCATTGTCTCTTCCATAGATAGTAAGTTTTTTGAGCTAGTCGATGAGCGAACCTATCTATTTTGTATCAACTCTTACTCCTTCATGCTCCAAAGTACATAGTGCATTTCTTTGCACTTATCGCATGCCTATAAGATCTATTTGAGTCTCCATAAGCTCAAGGGATGGTCTTGTTCTAGTTGGCTAGACAAAACTTCGTTGCTTCGAAACTCACTTTTCTACCTCCTACAAGCTTCTCCAAGTTCTTTCAGTGGTATCAGAGCTAGATCAAGATGGGTGAGGGCTTTCCCTCAATGATCAAGAAGCTTGATTGACACAACTACCTGGCTTGGAAAATCAAAATGGAGGCCTATTTGCAAGGTAGAAATCTTTATGGAATTGTAGCAAGTGATGAAGGTATGCCTATTCCAAGATCCAAAGGAGGACCTACACAATATGAGACAGATAAGATCACACTTTGGTGTGCAAGGGATGCTCAAGCAAGGTCATACATACTAAAATCTATCTCTGGAATCATCTTTGGAATGAGTTCAACCAAATAAAGAAGACACCTAAACAAGCCATCACATAATTTGTTACCAAGGTCAAGGAGGTTGTGGATCAATTAGCATCCATTGGAGTGCTAATTGAAGAAGAGGATATCATGAGGCAAATTTCAAATGGGATTCGAAGTTATAAGCAATGGAAATCCTTCACGACGGCTTATGATCTCATCATGGATCTGCAAACTCCAAACTTCAACATCTTTCTTGGACAACTCTTCAATCAAGAGGCCAACAGTAGCATAAAGGAAGGTAACTCCTATCGTGGTAATTCAACTAGTGCTCTATATGCAGATAAGAAGGATAAGAAGCAGAAAGGCAAGAACAAGGAAGAAGATGAAGAGGAGACTTTGGAAGCCAACTTCACAAGCAAGAGCAAGTGGAAAGGGAAGAAGAAAGGACCAAAGCATGACAAAGCCAAAGGTCAGAATGTTCAACCTTGTGCCATCTGCGATAAGACCAACCACACCACTCAAAAACGTTAGTTCAATGGGAAGACCCAGAAAGGAAGTGGAAGAGCTAGATATGGTAGCAATAGAGGCAAAGGTGGACACAACTTCAACAATAACAATACAGGCTATAATAGAAGGGACTTCAACAATTATTCAGAAGATGAACCACATGAAGACTCATTGCTTCTTATGAATCTAAGCCACAAAGAAGGTAAAGAAGACGATCATTTGTTCTACATAGATTTAGGATGTTCAAATCATGTTGCAAGCAACATTGCTCTTCTATCTCATGTGGAAAGTCCAAAGCATAGACATGAAGTTCAAAAAGGGGATGACACAAAGCACAATGTGGAGAAGATTGGTAGTGTCAAAGCTTCCAATGGGAGGACAAACATTCTGAGTAAGGTTCTCTATGTACCCACTATCACTAATGGCCTAATAAGTGTAGGCCAAATAGTCGAAAAAGGCTTGCAAGTTAGGTTCACCCAACATGGAGCTTTTGTGGAAGATCCATGTCAAGGCTTCAAGAAGATAGCCAAAGGTGAGAAGCATGGTAGGCTCTTTACTTTTGAAGTAGGAGAAACCAGGAACATAGCTCTATTTACTTTTGGGTCTCAAACCTTAAGTGAACTTGAAATGTGGCATAAGAGACTTGCTCATGTGAATGAAAGAAACTTGAAGGATATATGCATGGATCAAAGTGTTCGAGGGCTGCCAAACATATCAAAGCAACATATGATCAACATGTGTTATGCATGTGATATTGGGAAGGCACAAAGATAACCATTCAACCACAAAGGCTACATCCACTATTGGACTTAGTACATACAGATGTATGGGACCAAGTCAAGAACCTTCATTGGTAGGATCAAGGTATTATGTCCCATTTATTGATGACCATAGTAGATGGACTATTCTATACTTTATCAAGAGTAAGAATGAAGTGTCTGATTGCTTCAAAAAGTCTCTAGCACATGTGGAGAATCATACAAGTAGATCACTCAAGAAGCTCATATCTGATGGAGGGGGAGAATACTTCTCCAAAGAGTTTGATGAGTTCTTGCAGGATAAAGGTATCAAAAGGGAAGTGACTACCAGGTACTCTCCTCAACTGAATGGAATTTCCGAGAGGAGAAACAAGATAGTGGTTGGATCACCAAGGACAATGCTTGATGAGAAGAAGTTGCCACATTATCTATGGGTAGAGGCTATTTCAACTGCTGTGTACCTTGTCCATAGACTACCATCCAAATCACTTCAAGCTATGACTCCTTATGAAGCATGACATGGAAGAAAACCTAGTCTTGGACATTGAGAAGTTTTTGGTTGTTTAGCTTATGCTCATGTACCATCACAAATAAGAGTTAAACTAAATGAAAGGGCAACAAAGGCAGTGTTTATTGGATATGATTCAACTCAGATGGGTTATAGGTTCTATAATCCTTCAACCAAGCAATTCACTACAGGTAGAGATGTTGTGTTTGAAGAACAGAGGTCTTGGTATGATGAAGAAAAACAAAAGGTAACTCTACCATATGATCTTGATTCTAATAAGTCAAGAGGCAAAGCAAAGATGCAAGAGGTTGGAGAATGCTCCAAACAAGCACCTAGAAGATCAACAAGAGAGAAGAAACAACTAGAATGTATGGACATGATTCCACATTTATTACAAAGCATTCAATCTACTTGGCAAAAGATTCAATTTCAGAGGAACCCTCAACCTATGAAGAGACAAAGGGAAACCCTAATTGGGAAAAGGCCATGAAAGAAAAAATAGATGCATTGAAGGAGACAAACACTGATGATTTGGTTCCAATGTCATCCAATCAAAAGGTAACTGGTTGCAGATGGGTATAGAAAGTTAAAAGAAACTCAGATGGATTAGTTTGCAGGTACATGGCAAGATTAGTTGCAAAGGATGCTCACAAACTCATGGTATAGACTATGAGGAAACGTTCTCACCAGTTGCAAAGATGACTACAATCAGGACATTGATAACTGTAGCTACTGAAAGGAATTGGAGACTCCTCCAACTTGATGGAAAAAATGCATTTCTAAATGGTTGGATAAGTGAAGAGGTATACATGTCATAACCACTAGGTTTTGAAAACTCTAATAATCCATCTTATGTTTGTAGACTTAAGAAAACATTGTCTGGATTGAAACAAGCTCCTAAAGCTTAGAATCATAGGTTGGTTATGTACAGAGTACACACACGGAAGCAAAATGAAAAGAAGAGTGTACTCACAAAACAAAGAGTGTGTGAGACTCAAAATGAGTAGACCATGAAATGGGTAAACTCATGTGGATTAAAAATGAGCTTGCCAAGAGCATGGAGTAGGCTCCTCAAGCTTCTAACCAAATACAAATGGGGGAGAGGCCCTCCTTATATAGATTTGTGAGGGGCTCTCCAAAATACATCTCATGTGGGATAATTCCCCTGAAAGGAGAATGAATACAATTGGTAGAAGCAAATGGCAATGTACCCAAATACAAAGGAAATACAAGGAAATGTAATGGAAATGAAATGGAAATAGAGTGACTCCAAGATACAAAAGGGAGATGCACTCTCATATTCTCAACATCCCCTCTGCAACTCCATTTTGTAGTGTATGGAGACTGCTAGGGTATGAGAGAAAGGTCCACCAAGAATGTAGCAATAGAAGCACGAGCACGAGGAAGTTGATGTCTAGGAATCTATAGCCTCCAAGTGGTATCGACCATGTGAGATCGCCAGGTACTCCATAATATGTCCACTAGATGGATCAAGCGAATGCTCCAGAGGTATGCCACCAACGAGGCACACGAGCAGAACAAGATCTCATGTGGTACATCGAAACCTCCAAAGCTTTCACCATGTCCACCACACTATGTGTATTGCCAAGAAGTAGGTCCTGCAAGAGTGAAACATAAAGCATGAAGCATAAAATCATAGTCACATGGTAGTACATCTGTATGCTGAAGTCCTCCATGGAGTGTACAAAGTCCTGCTGTGTATAAGTAGGACCATGGTAGCCCCCTCTGAATCGAGAAGCAGGCTCAGAATAGGATCCAACTGAGGGATGAATCCAGGTAGATGTAGGAGTGTCATGTGGTAAGTGACCAGATGCTGGACTCCATGACGATCGTCGCTTCTAAGTCCTGGTTAGGAGAAAAAATGCAGGAAACCCCACTCCAGCTTGGGAGACGACCACGACTTTTGTGATTAGAAGGCCACTTTCGTTAGCTATCTCAGGTGTGAGCACAACACCTAAGAGAGGTGAAGGCGGCCGAGTCAGAGAGGAGGTAATAACTATTGGAGATGTCGGATGCACGGGCATATGGACTTCTCTGCATTATCTACTTAAACAGACATAGAGATTGCCATTGTCACTTCAGCCATCAAGATCAGTACCGAACAACTTGCAAAGAGGGAGGCAACTATGTGTATTGACAAAGTGTTTATAACCACTTCCAAAAAAACTGAGATGAATCAACAACAAAAGCGAACAAAAACGTCACAACATGATGAAAAGCCACCAAAATGAAGGAATTGGTATATCCAATGGTGGGAGGGTGGGAAAAAAATGGTAGAAAGGGTGGGTGGGAGGGCAAATAAAATTCAAAATGCTGTCAAAGCACGAAGATGATGATGAAAACTTCACCACCAAAAGAATGTTGCCACATGTGCCATCACCACCTCCAAAAGCACCACCAATAACTCTACTTGGAGCTCTGATACCATGTAGAGAGTACACGCGCATAAGCAAAATGAAAAGAAGAGTGTACTCACAAAACAAAGAGTGTGTGAGACTCAAAATGAGTAGACCATGAAATGAGTAAACTCATGTGGATTAGAAATGAGCTTGCCAAGAGCATGGAGTAGGCTCCTCAAGCTTCTAACCAAATACAAATGGGGGAGAGGCCCTCCTTATATAGATTTGTGAGGGGCTCTCCAAAATACATCTCATGTGGGATAATTCCCTTGAAAGGAGAATGAATACAACTGGTAGAAGCAAATGGCAAGGTACCCAAATACAAAGGAAATACAAGGAAATGTAATGGAAATGAAATGGAAATAGAGTGACTCCAAGATACAAAAGGGAGATGCACTCTCATATTCTCAACAGGCTACATACCTTCAAGATCAAGGGTTCAAAGCTAGCAACTCAGATCCTTCTCTATTCATCAAAAGGGATCACAATGAGGTTATCTATCTATGTGTATATGTAGATGATATTATTGTGACAGGTGATGATCTGAATGGCATTTAGAGGATAAAGAGACACATGCAAGAGGAGTTCAAAATCAATGACTTAGGTGAGCTCACATATTTCCTAAGTATGCAGGTCATATACACAGATGAAGGAATGCATTTGACTCAGAGGAGATACATTCAAGATCGCCTTCTCAAGTTCAAAATGGAGAACACAAAACCTACAGGTACACCTTTGGAGATGAATCATAAACTTAGCGTTTTTGAAGTTGAGAAAATTGAAGATATTAAAGAGTATCAAAGCTTGGTAGGTAGCTTGATATATGCTACTCATACAAGGGTAGACATCTCATATAGTGCTAGAGTGCTTAGTCAATTCATGCACTCACTGAGAAGACCACACATGGATGCAGCTAAGATAGTACTTAAGTATCTCAAAGGTACAATCAATGAAGGTATATTCTATCCTTACCCTTCAGATTTGGATATCAAAATCTATTCAGATGCACATTGGGCAGGAACTAAGGATGACAGAAGAAGTACTTCTAGTTACTTAGCATTTGCATGTTCAAAGCTAGTGTCATGGAGTTCCAAGAAGCAACCAACAATTGCTTTATCCTCAACTGAAGCAGAGTACAGAGGTTTGACCATAGCAACTCAAGAGGCAATATGGTTAAAGGCATTGTATACAGATCTGGGACTTGTGAGTTCCAAACCTAACATATTTTGAGATAATGTAAGTTCCATGCATCTCGCAGCAAATCCTATTTTTCATGTGAGAACCAAACACATAGAGGTTCATTACCACTTCATCAGAGAGAAGCTCATGGCAAAGGAGATTGATATTTCTTTTGTTCCTACAGAAAAGCAAGTAGCAGATATGATGACGAAGGCACTTGATGGAATAAAGCTTTGTAGATTCAAAGCTATGGTGGGTATTCAACTTATTAGATAATGAAGACTCAAGCATACTTTAGCTTGAGGGGGAGCTGTTGGAACATCAAGCTTACACTATGCTTGAGGTGGATTTTATCTACATCAAAAGCTATCGCGTAAAAAGAAATATCTGTTGGAGAGTTCTTTTTCTTATGCTCACTTATTGTATTTTTTAAAAAGATTTTTCATGGATCTTTTACCATTGTAAAAGCTAGAGCCTTACACATGTAAAAGTAGAAAGAGAGAGCCAAAATCCATGAATTTTTAGTGGTTGAGTTGTATTCAATCAATCAATCACCTAAAAGTAGATCAAACTCGATCTTCGTTTTTCCTAGATTGTAGGAAAGTGAATTGATTCCCTCCAACAACCATTCCCACTTTCATTTGAATTCAAAATCCACTTGTAGAAGTCATGGATCACTTATAGAGTCTATATAAAGACTTCAAATCACTTGTACAATACATGGAAGCAATATACATACACTTGTGATCATCGTTGTCTTACTCCTTCATTTCTCTGCATCATCTTCTTTGCCAAAAGTAACCTTGCAGAGGCTTCTTATCTCTCTACAGAGTCCAAATTGGATAAGAGATGAATTATTGAAAAGGTATTAGTCTCCAGTTCATGCCTATAAATTTTCATAGCATTTGGTTTAGTAGATTGGGAGAAATCTCAGTTTTTCTATCTCGGGGTCAATCTCTGCATATTCCTGAAAAATAAAAAGTACCACTGTTGAGTGTTTGATTCATTCCTATAGCATATTTTGCTTATTCCTTATAATTTTGTGAATTATATATACTCAAACCTATGTGTATCACTCCCATAAAAGGATTTTTTCTAATTGTAATCAAGATGGTCTCTATGAGCATTTGAAGTTCATTGTCTCTTCCATAGATAGTAAGTTTTTTGAGCTAGTCGATGCGCAAACCTATCTATTTTGTATTGAATCTTTATTATTCATGCTCCAAAGTACATAATGCACTTCTTTGCACTTATCGCATGCCTATAAGGTCTATTTGAGTCTCCATAAGCTCAAGGTCTGGTCTTTTGCCGGTTGGCTAGACCAAACTTCGCTGCTTTGAAACTCACTTTTCTACCTCCTACAAGCTTCTCCAAGTTATTTCAATATGGACCTCCAAATTGGACAACGTACTATCCCATACTCTCTTATTCGCACCTTGCATCATATATACTACATATTTATGTGCACTAGGCTATTAGGAAATCTTTAATTTTTTTTTACCAAAGCATAGTTTATGAAGTTATGAGTGGGGAAATCGTCTATCATTACTCTCACCTTCTATCCCCATGCATCACCTTTATCTCCTTAGAGCTAGACCTACTTTAATTTTGAAGTATCTGCACAAGATGGAGCATCTTTTTTCCCTTATGAAGAGTCATACTAGTCCCCATTCCTCTGCTTTTCACTTCCCCCTTACTTATTGGGTACTTCCATTATGCATGGTTAGGAGAGAGACCTCTAAAGCATAGGTTCTCCTTCATGGCCTTTTCATATTTCTCTATAGGTAGGTTAATCGTTGTGTTTTCTATTTCTTAATAAAGAATATGCTTTTCCCTATGATTAATCATGTTTGCATTTAGTATTAGTAACAGGTTTGAGGGATTGATCCATCCCCATAGGGGTATACTAAGGGTGGTTGTGGTCCTCATAAATCTGTGCATATTTGATCACCTCCTTAGACATCTTTGGTCTGTTTCTTCACAATTCCCTCTTTACAGCCCTAGTCTTCTGAAAGTCATGAAGCCCCTTTAGTTTAAGGATTATCTTTCTATAGTGGGATATATAGATAGAAAGTGGTGTAACTATTTGTAATCCTATCCCACTCATCCAAATTCCTCTCCTCTTCATTCTTAGGAAGAAATTTTTTCCAAGAAAAGAGTTTTAAAGTGGTTCCAATTAGTAGGGATGGAGTTCTTCTCCTCATGATTATGCACCACTTGTAAGATCATGGCCAAGCAAAGACTTGCTTCTAGAACATGATACTCCGATGATGTGCCCTTTAATTGGTTCAAGTCATTCCACTTCTGCAAGAAAGTGTATACCACATCCTTATTTCAATCTTGGTCATACCCCATAAAGGTGGCTTGATTTAAGTCTTTTAAGAGGGGATCTCCCTAGAGCTTCCCCTTTGTGCTTTCCACATTGGAAGGACTCCTCCCTAGTTGCCTCAGATATATGAGAGAAAAAGTCCTAGTTTCCTTCCTAACAAGGATATAAGTAACCTTTGCCTCAAGAGACACCATCTGGGATTTAAGTTGATCAAAGAGTGATGTTATGATACCTATGGCTATCTCTAACTTTTGGCTTGGATCTTTGAGTTCATTTAATTTAGAATATCTTATAAACTCCTCATAAAGGTTAATATATTTTTGAGTTTTAGCCTCTCTCATGTTTTAGTCTTGCTCTTCTAGTCTTTGTTCTTTATGTGGAGAAGTGTGTCCTATGACCTCTTGACCCTCTTGAGCCATGTTTCCATCAAAATGTAAAACTAGAAAGCTAATAATGATGATGGAAGTAAATTTCATAAACCAAAAAGAGAGAGATACATTACAAGATCACTTCCTCATGCAATCCAAGCTTTCCAAAGAAACCTTGATGTGATGGGTGAAGTATTGAGGCTTTGATTTCAACTCCTTGCTACATACAAACTAAAAATAAATATATCCATTTGGCCTGAGGACAATCTTGACACCATAAACACACCAAATTTGGTTACAAAATCAATCCAAAGCTCCTCAAAAGCTACATGAAGCAAAACTGAACACTTTAGCACTTCTTACTAGTCCTCATCAGGATTTGAAATGCACTCCAACACCTAATTTTCAACTCCATGATGCTTATCCAACTTAAAAAAAAGTGAAATTAGTTTCCAAATCTAAAAAATGATGGCTAGAAGTGTTTGGGTAGCTTCTATTAAATTGCTATATACATGTCTTCAATAAAATCTTGTCCAAATGCTACGTCATTTGTTGGAATTCAAAGCGCACAAGTTAAAAAAGTGAAAATCTATAAAATGGAACCTTGAAGTTTGATTTTATGGCTCCCGAAAGGTGTAGGTATAGGTAGTGGTAATTGAAATGAGAAAAATGAGAGAAATGGATTTTTCCAAGCTCATTTAACCATCCAAATAACATCTTTATGTGGATTCTTTGTCCCTTCTCCATCTACACAAGCCACAACACATATATATGCACTTATCTCCCCAATATTTCTCCAAATCTATCTCTAAAACTTCTTCAAACATGAAGAAAAACCAAATTTTGATGTATGTTTTGCCTCATTGGAATGAAGATGATCCCTCAAACATAGACACATCATGGAGCTCTAATGGTTAGAAATTTTTCTCAAAGTACTCTATTTGGGCCTATATGAAGAAGGAGAGAGCTGTCATTTCATCTTCAGGAGAGGATGGAGAGGTGAGCTCCAAGGGACTCACGAGTAGGTGAAGGGTTTAAAAGGAAGAGACTTGTGCTTCCTCTATCCTTTGAATAGGGACATATTCCATGTGGATGTTCCCGCTTTGATACTAGTGTTGTGAGCCATCAACCTAAATGAAATCGTCTTGTTCTAAAACCAAAGGAGCATGAAAACGAAGAAGTAGCTAACAACTATATTTTTGGATTAGAAATTCACGAAGTTGTAACTCTAGTGATCCTCCCAACTATGAACTTCCCTAAACATTTCCCCATACTTCCCATTCAAATGGGAACCCAAGTGACTTCTCATAGGAGTGCCACTAAGGTTTCACACATCCATCCTCTAGAGTTTTCTTTTTTAGTCCCCCAAAAGGAAGTCTTGACGAGGCCTGTTCTCCCGTGCATGAATTAATAATAGAACAAAGAACATTATAGTGAATGGGATTTAGTACCCTTGAGATCCCTTGTATCCCACAAAGTAGGCACAGGATGACCTAGAGGCATGATAGCTATGATGAGAAGGAAACTTGACCACAAGAGACAAATAAAAACACCAAATTGACAACAATTATATAAATACAACAACAAGCAGTTTGGAAAATAGTACTATTAAAATGTACGTAATTATTGCAAGTATTCTTTGAGTACACACATAATATTTTTAACCAATAATGAATAATTAAATAAGGATTCAAAAAGCATGAGCTATTTGCCACAACTAATAATGGTCCTTGCAAAAACAAGGAAAAGGGAAATTGTACAACGTTGCATAAATGTTGCGAAGGAACTTGAATTCTTGCCACTGAGTGAGTAAGATGCCAAGAATGGTAGTGAGGATCACATAACGGAACTCTGATGGAAGCTTTTGATAGGGTTAACACATGGAGATGTTTTAGGATGGCCTAATATCACTTCTTGGGTCACCCAAAAAGTGTACCAAGAGCACATGGATGTTCCGTGTTTGGATTTCAGATGGCCAAAGATGAACTTTGGGTCATCAGATTTAGATGTGCATGAGTTTGCTATCCGGATTTTGGGTGGCTGGAGAAATGTACTTTGGGTCATCAGATTTAGGTGCACATAATGAAAATTAGGTGGCCAAAGAGATAAACATAGGAAGACATGCACACACTTACATGGCAAGCTACATGCACCATACACACATGTTGTGTGCTTTGTGTCCATACATACGTACATGGTACACCATGTGTGTGTTGAAATAACAAATCACTACTCCTACTCTGCTAACATTCACACATAAAACAAGCTAAGGAGGAAGAAATAAAAGATACGAAAATATAATGAATTAAGTAAATAGAAAAGAACTTACAAATGATGCTCTATGAGCATGGAGACTTCATGAGGAGAGGAAGCACACTCTTGGCAATGGGCTAGAGTGGATGAGCTTGGGTGAATGAACTGTGAGGAGTGAAAGGAGGCCTTGCTTATATGGAGTTTGGCAAAATTCCCTTGCATGTGGGATAAATGAACTTACATGAGAATGATTTTAGGTTTGGACAAAAGGGTGGAGAATGGAACTCTCAACACCCCCCCTCCATGTGATGACCCTTTTGTTTTTAATATGGGGGACTAGTGACATATGGGATCACTTAGTCCATTGTTTTTTGTTTTAGGATTTAAGGACATATGGGATCCTTAGACATAACTTGGACATATGTGGATCCAAGTATGGGACATATGGCATCCCTTAGTTTTTAGTTCCATGGGCATATGGGATCCATGGTGTGTAGGACATATGGCATCTCGAGGATCTTGGGACATATGGGATCCCAAGACTTATACTTGGACATTTGGGATCCAATTGATTTTGTGGATCTAGGGACATATGGGATCCCTAGACATATAAAGATTTTAGATCATGGGGTAGGTAGTGCTTATGGAACCATTTGTCACCTTTGTGGTTTCGATGAAGTCCATATTTGTGCAAGCTATAGGGAAGGTCTGACGACTTTGTTATGTGGCAGTGTCTAGTCCCTTTACAAATAGGCTTGTATAAACATGTTCAATACAAGGCATCTAGCATCAAGGATGTTCATGAGGGAAGGTCCTCCCTTCTCAATGAAGGTGGTGTCTAATAATCCCATTACAAGAAGCCCTAATATAATTGTGCATTACAAAGAATTGAATTATCACGCGTTGCCTCCTTCCTTCTTCTCACATATGTGTGCACAATAATTTCCTTCATATAGACGCCTCTCATATTCAGACTGTTGCATCATCACTTATGTAAGATACTACTAATTTAATGATTCCATCTCCGTGATTGGTTGGGAAATAAAATCCGCTTTTGAGGTGACACAATATAGGCGATGGGAATGAATGAGTTGCATTGTGTGGTAGTGGGACTTGAATTACAGCTTTGCCATTTCTGTAGAATACTCTAGCTAGACATGTTGACATCACTGCTTACTTCACATATGAGATAAAGTCTCCATGCCAAGTGTCAAAGATATCTGTGATGAGTCTACCATGAGAATCTGAGAACTCGAGTGTTATCTCCCTCTCACTTGATACAACGTTGGACACATGATGATAGAGTCTGATCCTCCCGACTAGTTATAGAGCAACCTTCATTCACCACAGGGTGCATCTATTCCACTCACTTCTGATTCATATGCTTTCTGAATGTGCTAAAGCTACACATTTCAAAGCCATGCTATGTCAGAAAGATGAAGCTCCAGACTCTAGGAAAAGCCTCAAAGCAAAAGGATAGCTCTTTCAGATTGATCCAAGGGTGAGAAATGTTGGGGTAAGAAGTACTCATAAAAATTTACACAAGTCAATGGCCCAACTAGAGTCCATTCTCATCGCTGCAAGCGTGCAAGGTCCACAGTAGCGACCAGCCCATGCATGCTCGATCAAATGGCCTTATCTAGTTGAACATGAAGAATGTGGTGATGTAGAGAATGAGCACCCTCATTAGCCCAACCAACCAAAGAGCCTTGTCTATTTTCTAGAAGATCTCTGTATTTTCTTTTTACCTTCTAGACCTTGTATTGAGAATGAGACACCAACTTTGAAGTGCAGTAGGCAACTCACTAGAGACTCGTTTCTTCTGCCTTGCTCATCGTCATAGCCATGAGAAGATTGTTGGTTCTTCATTTTGTTCTCTGAGCAAGATCATTAGGGTGTGCACTGATGATGTGTGTTTCTACCATTGTTAAGACCTTAATGTCTCTCTAGGCAAAATAACCACCAGTCAGGTGTTATGCATTACAGTAATAATTCCCATCACCTTGAAAATATGATGTTGCTATGTCTTCATGCAGCTCCTTGCACATATGTGCTTTGGAGCTTAGGACATTACCCGCTGTGTGCAGGGGATTATAGCTGATAGAGGATGATCATTGCGAGAGAACAATTTCCTCTCATGAATGAAGGACTTGCAGAATGGACAACAATACAAAAGATTCCATACTCATAGAAGATGCCACACAAGGATAATCATTGACAATGAAGTGAAGATTAAACTTTTAAAAATAAAAGAACAAAATCATGAAAATGCTAATAATGTTTAGCGATGGGTGAGGTTGGGAGGGAAAAGACAAAGATAGTGTTTAAAACAGTCTTATTATAAAGATGAAATATGAGAGGGAGGGAGGGAGGAAAAACATGAAGATCAACAAAAGTTAACTCGAAAATAACATTAACCAAGATCTAAGAATGGAGACAAAAACAACCTATGCTCTGATACCATGTTGAAATAACAAATCACTACTCCTCCTCTACTAACATTCACACATAAAACAAGCTAAGGAGGAAGAAATAAAAGATATGAAAACATAATGAATTAAGTAAATAGAAAAGAACTTACAAATGATGCTCTATGAGCATGGAGACTCCATTAGGAGAGGAAGCACACTCTTGGCAATGGGCTAGAGTGAATGACTTGTGCAGAGTGAACGGAGGCCTTGCTTATATAGAGTTTGGGAGAATGCCCTTGCATGTGGGATAAATGAACTTCCATGAGAATGATTCCAGGTTTGGACAAAAGGGTGGAGCATGGAACTCTCAACAGTGTGTACACACAATTGATGACATTAAGTTGGAGCTTTCTGATATGCAAAATGCATGCATGGATCTTTCATCTGTCCACTGTGTAACAATATGGCACGTTCTTTATCTCCATCTCTTTTTTTGCACATAATCAATAGTTACGCAATATAACACAAGAGCAATAGTAGAGAAGATAACAGATATAGGAGAATCTCAACAATTTTCTACTAGCAGCAAGTACAAAGATGATGGCGTTGTCCACCCGTGCGCTCTCAAGGTAGAGCTTAAATGGTGATCTAGAAAACTCTAGATAGGGAGATACAAGGTAGAGGTATGCTGGCTCAACTTGATGTCTCAGGTAGTGCAGAAGTCATGTATATATAGGATCATGGGTGGCCTTCCGTGGACGGCTATACATGGGCGGTAGAGCGTGGGCGGCCACCGCCCGCGTATCGTCACGCAGGGGGCGCTGCCCCCGACCGCCACTAGGGGGCCCGCTGGCCCCCTGGGACCCCCCAACCGGGGCTGCTCTCCGCTGCCCCAGACACCCCAATTGGGGACCCTGGTAACTCCCTTTCCTTACAATACCTTACATGATCCAATATGACCTTCATCCAACATGCAAGTTTGGATTCCCATCTGGGTAATGCACGCTTGGCTTCTCCTCATAACGGGGGCCTTACAAAATGTGCATACAATCATGAGGGGTAGACATTGATCATATACTAACACCCCCCCTCAATGTTTACCGATGAAAAATCAAGTAGGTTTTGGTCCTATGCCCATCTGTTGAAGATGTCTATTGAGCTGCTCTCTTCCAAGTGCTTTAGTGAATATGTCAGCACAATTTGTCTCTATTGGGAAATATTCTAGCTCCACAATTTCATCTTCAATTAGCTCACGAATGTAATGGTATTGCACTTCTATGTGCTTGGTGCGAGCATGAAATACTGGGTTCTTTGCAATAGCCATACAACTTTGATTATCACACTTGAGTACAATCGCCATATTTGATGGAAAGCCTAGATATGCAAGAATTCTCCTTAACCAGACTGCCTCGCAAGAAGCAAAACAAGCTGCTTTGTACTCTGCTTCAGTGGAGGAGAGTGCGAGAGTTGGTTGCTTTCTACTTACCCAAGAAAATATTCGTGAACCAAGTGAGAAACAATATCCAGAAACTGATTTTCTAGAATCACAATCTCCAGCCCAATCTGAATCACAATATCCTTGGAGTGTATCACCTGTGGTATAAAAAATACCAAAATCCAAGGTTCCTACAATGTACCTTAGAATTCACATTCCAACATTCCAATGAATCTCCTTAGGTTCGTTGGAAAACCTGCTTAATACTCCAATATCATAGCAAATGTCTGGTCTAGTGTTGCACAAAAAAATAAGACTTCCAACAAGCTTCCTATACTTCTTAACATCTACATCAGGCATGTTATCATCCATAGATAGCTTATGATTTACCTCCATAGGTGTGCTAGTTGGCTTGCAGTCCATCATTCCAAATGCCTTGAGAATCTCTTTGGCATATTTTTGTTGTGAGATGAAAATGCAATCCTTCCTTTGCCATACTTCAATTCCCAGACAAAAATGGAGTAGACCTAAGTCTGTCATTTCAAACTCAGTTCCCAAGCTGATCCGAGTTTGATTGATGAGTTCCTGATGATCTCCTGTAATGATCAAATCATCTACATATACAATGACAACAACTAGCTTGCTATCCCTTTTCGTTACATACAAGTTAGCATCAGAAGTACTTCTTTCAAAACCCATATTTTTGAAAAAATGATCTATTCGTTGGTACCAAGCCCGTGGAGCTTGCTTAAGTCCATACAAAGCTTTCTTCAACCTGCAAACTGTATTTTCTGAATTGGGCACCTCAAAACCTGGTGGTTGAGATACATATACCTCCTCCTTGAGGTGACCATTCAAAAATGCAGATTTGACATCCATCTAGATTATAGGCAAGGCCTTTTGTGCAGCTACTGCAAGTACCATCCGAATAGTTGTCATGCGTGCTGTTGGTGCAAAAGTTTCTTGAACATCAAATCCTTTGATCTGTGAAAAACCCTATGCAACTAATCTTGCCTTATACTTTTCTAATGTTCCATCTGCTTTATACTTAGCTTTCCAAATCCATTTAGTACCTATTACCTTCTTCTTTGGCGGCAAGTCAACTAGATCCCATGTATCATTTTTGAGTATACTATCATACTCTGACTGCATTGCCGCTCTCCAACCTTGATCATCAAGGGCTTCTTCAATGGTGGTAGGTTCCTTTATCGAGCCCATGATATCTGCCATTAGAGCCATGTTAACAATGTGTTCTGAGGCTCTTCTTTGCTCCTCTATTCTCTTTGATCTTCGTAATCCATTCGATGATGAATCTGGTACATCTACATGTGGATTGTGATCATCAAAAAGCTGTTGTGCCCACTTCGGTAGTGGCTTACATTGTGCAACTACAACTGGTTGGCTTTTTATTGAGGAAATTTCTCCATCAGATGTTTCCTCCTCCTCAATTTTAACCTGTCTTTTGATAGGCACAAGGTGAGATATTTCTCCGTTTGATGAGATAGTAGATTTACCTTTATCTTCTACTAAGTGTGGTCGTTCATCAAACACCACATCTCGGCTGACAAAAATCTTCCTTGCCTCAGGATCCCACAACCTATATGCTTTAGACTCTTCACTATATCCTAGGAAGACACACTTTTTGCTTTTTGAATCCAACTTTGATCTTGTTGAATCAGGAATATGTGCATAACAGAAACAACCAAAAATTCTGAAATGCAAAACTTAAGGCTTTTTACCAGAATATGCTTCTTGAGGAGTCATCCCCTTTAGAGCTTTTGTGTAGCTTCAATTGAGGATGTAGACTGCTGTATTGACTACTTCTGCCCAGAATGAATCAGGTATGTCTTGAGCTTTTAACATACAACGAGCCATTTCAACTACTGTCGTGTTCCTGCGCTCAACAACGCCATTTTGTTGAGGTGTATGAGCTGTGGTAAGTTGCCTTTTCACACCATGCTCCTTACAGTAATTGTTGAATTCTGTTGACAAGAATTCACCTCCTCTATCTGTTCTAAATTTCTTCAGTTTCCTTCCTGATTCATTTTCTACATACTTATGCCACACTTTAAATTTTTCAAAAGCATCAACCTTCTCTCAAATGAAATAAACCCACATCTTTCTACTATAATCGTCGACTAACAGCAAGAAGTAGAAAGATCCTCCTAAAGCAGGTGTAGACATTTTACCGCAGAGATCAGCATGTACCAACTCTAGAGGAGCTTGAGATCGATTGCTGGTCTCTCTTGGAAACGCCTTTCATTGTTGCTTGCCCATCATACAAGCTTCACAAGGTTCCTGCAACTCTAAAAATGCAGGCAAATGAGCAACCATCCCTGTTCTTTGCATCTCCTTCAAAACTGCAAATCCGAGATGCCCAAATCGTTGGTGCCATAACCTGCTTACATCTTTATCTTCTGTAGCAGTTAAAGCACTTAACTCATACAAGGTATCCCGTCGTATGCCTTTACCTACAACATTACCTGATGAATCCATGATTTCCGCACCACTCTTATTGAAGTGAACTTTGAGTCCACGATCTGTTATTGTAGAAACTGACAACAAATTTCTTTTGAGTGTAAGTACATAGAGAACATCGGATAACTTTTTCTCAACACCTGGAGAAGTGATCAAAGAGATGGTTCCAGTTCCTTCGGTTGGACACTTGGAGTCATTTCCCACCACTACATTGATGGATTCCCATAGAGGCACTAGGGAACTATACCAATCCTTTTTACTGGTCAAATGGCGAGAAGATCCACTATCTAAAATCCATGGTTCATCAACACGAGCTTGAGCAGATGAACATACCTCTTCAATAGCTACCCAAAGTTCTAGCTCTGTGTTGTTTGCAGACTCTTTGTTCTTCCATGATGATTTTACAGTCCCATTCCGTTCATCATCTTGCTTCTTTCTGCAATCCTTGATGGCATGGCCTTTCTTTTCACAATAGAAGCAACTTCCTGTGAACTTTTTCTTCCTTGGCTTCTTCTTTGATCCCTCAGAAGAGCCTTTACCTTTTGCATTTGCTGAGAATGCAGCATCAGTTGTACTTTGCGGATTCTTCAGCCACATCTCTTCTTCTAAAAGCATCGCACAAAACTCTTCAAATGTAAGAGGAGTTGGCCTTACCTGAGTGTTAAGGGCTGTTACTAATCCATCATAATTTGCTGGAAGAACACATATAGATCTTCAAGCCTGCTCTTCTGGTGTTATAACAACACCAACTGCAGCCAATTGATCTTGAAGATGCTTTATCCGTTTGATAAAATCTTCAGCCTTTTAAGAATCAGAATGCTTTTCATTTGCCAATTGATTTTCTAAATTCTGTATCCTAGTGTGGTTCTTGCTCTCATATTGTCGAGCCAATATGCCCCAAGCCTCATGTGCTTTAGTAGTATGTTGAACTAAAGTAAGCACAGAATCACTTACACTAGTGACAATCGCACATAATGCATCATCATTCCGCCTCTTCCAAGGTCGTAGAAGATCTGGATCTGGCTGAATCATCAATCTTGAATTTGCTGGATCTTCAACTGGTATAGGCTCTGGATCCAATCCCATCGGTCCCATGACAGTGTCAAGTAATTCATAGGAGTCCAAAATTGCAGAAATTTTGAACTTCCAGAGTGTATAATTGGTTCCATCCAACTTCCCTTCAGTGAATGCAGGTGGACAAATTCGAATAGGTGCAGCATTAACATTAGCTGAAGCACCAAGACTAGTGTTCGACGATGAAGCCATCATGTAATCACTCGAATAATCTACTGATATTCTAGTCTACTAGTAGGCTAAAATAGTGATACTTCTCAAGCTATTCGAACCTTACAGCTTTGATACCATGTAAGACAATAGTTACGCAATATAACACAGGAGCAATAGCAGAGAAGATAACAGATATAGGAGAATCTCAACAATTTTCTACTAGCAGCAAGTACAAAGATGATGGCGTTGTCCACCCGTGCGCTCTCAAGGTAGAGCTTAAATGGTGATCTAGACAACTCTAGATAGGGAGATACAAGGTAGAGGTATGCTGGCTCAACTTGATGTCTCAGGTAGTGTAGAAGTCATGTATATATAGGATCATGGGTGGCCTTCCATGGACGGCTATACATGGGCGATAGAGCCTGGGTGGCCACCGCCCACATAATTGCCATACACGGCTTAGACCGGTTGACCGACCTAACAAATATAAATGATTTCTAACTCTGACAGGGAATATTCTATGGAATATTCCCTTTATCATCACGCAGGGGGCGCTGCCCTCGGACCCCCATGAGGGGGCCCGTTGGCCCCCTGGGACCCCCCAGCCAGGGGGCCCGCTGGCCCCCTTGGACCCCCCAGCCGGGGCTGCTCTCCGTGGCCCCAGACCCCCCAATTGGGGACCCTGGTAACTCCCTTTCCTTACAATACCTTACATGATCCAATATGACCTTCATCCAACATGCAAGTTGGGATTCCCATCAATTGGGTAATGCACGCTTGGCTTCTCCTCATAACGGGGGCCTTACAAAATGTGCATACAATCATGAGGGGTAGACATTGATCATATACTAACAAAACTTGCAAGAGCTCGGTTAATAGCCACTCAAGATAACTCAAGTATCACCTTTTTTAATAATCCATATAAAATATATTAAGAAGGCAGTGACAATGTGCAATATTTGAATTGTCCACATGTACAATGACTTTTTGAGAGGAAGATGAAGGTTGATCACTTGAGGTCATGCAACTAAACTTTTTGGTAACAATATAGCCACATTTTCAAACACATTATGTACACACATGTGGGAAATCATTGATAGTGATGAGGAAGATCTACTGATAGTATTTTCCTAGGATTGATAGGTGTTGACAGATGTGCAATAAAATTGTCCATATGTACAATGATGAAATGATAAGATTTTTTTAGATAGCTCATATTGGATGCAATATTTGTTTATTCAATTGTGAGGATCAATTATCACTTGCTCTAATAATATATGGAAGCTTAGTAATATTTGATATGTTTTTAAATACAATTTGAGAATACAAATGTTATGATAACATTGTACCATGCTTGACTAAGATAGGATTTGGACACATTATAACCTTGAACGTAAGACTATACTATTTAAAACCTAATGATAACTTTGATGCAAGGAGGTCTCCCAAATAAGGATTTATGACAACATACAAGGTAATCCTTTACATAGGATTGCACGACAAGATACAAGGTAATCCATCAGGAATCTCACTATCTTCAACTACTTGCACTTTTTACATTCTACATCTTCAGATAAAAAAGATAATAAAATATTGTCTAGTTGAACTTTAGATCACCTGAACGGACTGGTGCTAACGGGGACCAATCCATTGGCCTCATTGTTTTCGATCACCTAAAAAGTAAAAAATTTACCTGAAAGACGGCCATACCCTCTCATAATCTTTAAATTATGGGGGAAATTTATGGCATAAAAGTCGAGTGGTCTAGAGGAGAACAATATTACTTTTAAAATTCTTGATCTTATAGTGATTATGGTGAGGATGATTAGTATGCATTTGATTACTCTATGTTTGTTTACGTTAATTCTCTCGAGCCACTTTTTCTTTAAGGCTTTTGCATTAATAATTTGTGTTGTTATTGAAGATGAAATCTTTCAAAACTCTTAAAACGGTGATATCATGTGGCCGAATCTCCTTTTTAATGTTTGCATCCTGTCGAGAATGACTATTCTTCCATCTCCAACTTATTTGTCATGGCATGGGTCCATATTCTTTGATGGAAAATAAGCTAAGGAATGTTTTCTTTCTACCAGTGGATGTTATAGGCATTGAAACTTCAGCCTTCATGTCTTTTTATCTCATAAAAGGTCTTCACGTAGTGAGTTTCATGTAGAAAGTAGGGTTATTAGTTTGAATCTCAACCTCCATTTCTAATCTCACGTCATTGCACTTCTCAAGAGTTGAAGAAACCTTTTATTTTAGGAAGTGAAGTTCACAGAAAAATGTTCACAGCTCACAATCTGGTATGAATTGATTAGAGAGATTTTGCACATATATAATTGAAGTTAAATAGTGCAAGTTATTTGATGAATTTATTTGAACCATACAGAGATCAATAAGTTTAACAAGTTTGGAGGGTCACCCTGACTTTTTAGGAGCAAGGTGAAGTGTAGAAACAATCAACTTCTATCATTCATGTCTTGAGATCCAATGATCCAATGATAATGAAACTTGGTACATAGATATGTGATACTCGAATCTAAATTGTAAAAGTGAAAGTAAAGCAATTGGATGCTCAGATGTAGAGAAATAGACAAAACAAGTTCAATATGTACATTAATGTACTATAGTAGCAACCAGAGAATAAGTAATCAAGATGTATAAATCATAATGTGAATTGATATTGCACATATGATACAAGGTAATTCTAGAGGACTACTCCTTCATGAAGCGAGCACAATGCATGCTCAAAGATGTAGCTCAATCTCTTAGGAATAAGTGACATATCCTGTGACTAAGAAGAGGATGTATTTATGCACAAAATTGAATTTAAATCTAGTGAGTCCTCACCTAAAAGTGATCCTAGACTTTAGGGGGAATTAATCTAACTAACAATTCATGGAGTTTGGCTTCCTCAATCTACCAGATTCCTTGTCACTTTTAGCTATTACAAATCATCAAAGCAAATTCACAAGATTTACTCTTAGAGGTTTTACAAGCATGTATTCTCATGGCCATGTTAAATGGGATGAGTTATGAGAGTAGTCCATAATCCAAATGCCAAGATTTTAGTCTTGCTATTTGTACCAACAACTCCCCATCAAGCCTAAGAAGCTTGAGTGTTCAATCTTTCAAGATTTCTTGCAATCCAAATTGATTTGAAACTTGCTTTCATCCAATGCCTTTGTCATCATATCTACACATTGTTGATGAGTTGACACATATGATAATTTAATCTCCTTGCTTGTAATCTTTTCCCTAACATAATGATAATGCACTTCTATGTGTTTAGTCTTGGCATGATAAATTGTGTTAGCAACAAGATGTAATGAATTGATGTTATCCCCAAAGATATGTGGAGTGGAAGACTAAGACCTAAATCAGAGTATAGGGTCTTAATCCACATTGCTTCTTGAGTAGAATTTGCAAGTCCTCTATATTCAACCTCAGTTGATGAGAGTGCTATAGTTGGCTACTTCTTTGAAGACCAGGATGCCAACTTTGTACGTGCAAAGGTGAGGTATCCAGATGTTATTCTTCTATCATCTTTAGGGCCTTCCCAATCTGCATAAGAAAATATTCTGATGTCAATATCACAAGTATAAGGATAGTACATGTTGGGGATGTAAGGGTCATGTGACCTTACTCCCATATTCATATATATATACATCATATATAGAGCATTGCCTCAAGAGAGTTCACTATGTGGGTTTCGAGGCTCCTACGCATCTGTGTGCATTGCTTCTCTCATCTCCCTCCCTCCATCTCCTCCTTGCTCCTCTTGATCTGCACCCCAAAGTCCTTCATTTGTATCAGAGCATGTTTTGTGTGCAAGAAGCTTCAATGGAAGCTTAGTTCATAAGAGGTGAAAGTGCAGGTCGGCATCTCTCAATAGTAGTTCAGTATTTTGGCCATAACTCGGGCTAAGAAGCTCGGATTGATGCATTTTAAAGTTTTGTGCATGGTTACAATGTCGCAGAAGAGTGCAGAACTTGGTTTGGACTTTTAGAGTGCCAAAAATTCGAAAAACATAGACTAATGTAGAAAATGAATCTACAATCACTTGGACAATAGGTCAGTGTTTTGGTTATAAATTGAGTTTTACAAATCAAAATGAAACAATTAGACTTGATATCCGTAGCTTGGAATAACCTATACAGTTTTGTAGAAGAACACATATCCAAATTCTAAGAGCAAGGTCACCGAACTTATTGATGTTGTGCAGTTAGCTCATGTGGAGCATGATGATACACTTGGTGTGGTAGAGCAGGATACATAGTGTATGCCAGAGCATATTAGCTCTCAAGGTGCATAACTAGATACATCATTGATTGTGTGCATGACTGATTTAGATGTTGATGAGTCAGCGATCATGCAATCATTCTTGGATTTGCTCATGCCAAATGTTGACATAGATATGTTAGGACATGTTGGTCTTGATGATGGTGCTTTGGATGCCCTGGATATAGGCATGACTGACATACTTAGGTTAGCCAGGATAGCACATGTTTCGTTAGCATTCGAGAGTATGATGTACGAGTTGTTATGCTCAAGACCAGACATTGCAGTTGCTATTGGAGAATTTGCACTTGGAGTTGTCCGTCGTTCAATGATTGACACAGGCATAGAGCGAGTGGGAGCTTTGCAGGATCTTCATCAGTTCTTGCATCAGCCAGATGTGAGCTTGACTCTTATCGATATGAGTCTAGATCAGTTTGAGGTGCATGGATACACCTTGTTTGAGGTAGTTGGTGTAGCCTGATCCGTATGGGTTGAGATCCGGACTCTTCCTATACATTATTGTATAGTCCTACATCATTCTTTGTATGTGTTACCACTTATGGTCACATTGACCCTTAAGTGGGAGATTGTTGGGGATGTAAGGGTCATGTGACCTTACTCCCATATTCATATATATACATCATATATAGAGCATTGCCTAAAGAGAGTTCATTATGTGGGTTTTGAGGCTCCCACACATATGTGCACGTCTCTCCTCTCTTCTCTCTCCCTCCATCTCCTTCTTGCTCCTCTTGTTCCGCACACCAAAGCCCTTGAGAACATACCTTCATTGATTGTTACCTTTAGGTATTTGACGATTCTTTTGGCTCCTTCCATGTGAGCCTTCCTTAGAGTATGCATAAATTGGCTGAAAACACTCACTCCATAGCAAATATCTGCCCTAGTTAATGTAGCATAATTCAAACTACCATTGATACTTTGATAGCTAGTTACATCCTCAATTTGTTCACCTTCATGAACATTTAACTTCAAATTGATCTCCATAGGAGTACCTACAACCTTTGATTGAATTTGAAAAGCATGTCTTTGATGTACTTCCTCTCAGTAAGGTACATACCTCTCTCTATATATACTATTTCCAATCTTAGGAAGTATGTGAGTAGACCTAGATAATTGATTCTAAATATTCCCCTTGCTCCAAAATATAACCTATTGATCGATAGTGTCCATTACTTACAGTATGGTCTTTGTTGACTTGCTTGTTTTATTTTATTCACTATTCCTCGAATGCCCATGGTTTCCAAATTTTCAACCTATTGCTCAATAGCATATATTATTTATAGTATGGTCTTTTGTTGAATTATCTATTGACTATCAAAGGTTTATTTTGTTGGTTTATAATATAGTTTTTGTGAAGAGGTGATGGAATATGTGCGAAGATGAGGTGGCATTGCAATAAACCTTCTCCACACCAACCAATGTGACTTGAGGGATGTTTGGTATATGTCTTTGGCTTCCCAATTATACATAGATAGTCAGCAAGTACTTTGTAACATCATTTCCAAATGTTTGCACCAAAACAGATAACTTGCTCTTCTCAAGAGTTGAAGAAACCTTCTGTTTTAGGAAGTGAAGTTCACAAAAAAACGTTCAGAGCTCATAACCTAGTACGAATTGACCATAGAGCTTTTGCACATATATAATTGAAGTGTAAAGCTAATAAATGCAAGTCATTTGATGAATTTAGCTGAACCATATAGAGAGAAATAAGTTTAACAAGTCTAGGGGGTCAGACCGACTTTTCAAGAGGAAGGTGAAGTGCACACACAATCAACCGCTATCATTCATAGTTTGAAATTAATGATTCTTTGATGATGAAACTTGATAATAGATACACAATATTCCTTGCCACTGAGTGAGTAACATGCTAGTGGTGGTAGTAAGGATCACATAACAAAGCTCGGATGGAAGTGTATGAGTGAGAGACATCTTCTAATCTAGGGAATGCAAAGAAGAACAAGCCTAGCAGCTCGAATGCCAAAAAATGTAGAAAACTTCATCATGAATGCTACCAATGATGGGAAAGTAGATTAATAGATGAGAAAGCATAGACCTTCACTATTTGGCTTTTTCTCTTCTCTTTCTTTGAATGCAATTTACGTTTAAATGGAGCACATTGACATGGATAGAATTGATTCATGTTTCTTTTTCCCTTTGTTAAGAAAAGGGAGCTTTTGCACTTTTTTTGGTTTCATATATAACTCATAAGTTCTGGTAAGTTTACCCTCTATGAACTAGGTTACAATATAGAAATTTGACTTCAATCTTCTCTCAGATTTGTAGGAATTCTCACACTTATTATTAGCAATGACTAATAGAATTTGTCTCATGTAGTAATTCAAAGGTTTGAAAAATATATTGAATCTTTACCTCATGAATTCCTCCATTTTTGCTCAAGAGTTAAATCACGTTTGAAAATGTCTTCATTCCTCTTTGATTCTGACATACCTGTACTCTATAGCTTAATTCTCTAAAATCACATCCCATGTGAAAATGATCTTTTAGCCAAAGATAGTTGAGGATAATAGCTTTCAAATGATCTATGACTTATTTTCAAAAACTCTACACTCTACTAAGAGATCTAATGCTAAGAAAATAATGTAAAAGTTGCACCACTTTCTCGTAACTATTGGCTCTCACATATGTGGTCACAAATCACATTGGATCTCATCACACATTGAAAATTAGATCAAATACTTTTACACAAAACTTTATTTACCATTAGGGAAGGTGTGTACAAAATGTTTTGGCCTGATTCTTCTTTAACCATATAAAATTCATCATCTTGGAAAGAATTTATTCACAATATCTCACCCTTAATATCCCAATTGCCGATAAAAAATTCTAGGACTTACAATCAACTAAATGGCATTCATCATTATGGGTTGATGCTCCCAATTGACTTATATAAATTATAATATTATGTCTTTACCATTTGAACTTCTAGATTTAATATGGATCCAAAATCTAACTCTATTTTACATGTGTGAACTTGTCCCTTCACATGTGCATAGATTTTTATATCCCACTCTTCTCATTATTTTGATATTCAAATCTTTCTTTATGTTTGCATTAATCGACTTCATATGTTTCACATTTCCATGCTCAATTATTGAGTGAAGCTCCAAAAGCTCCCCCTCAATCACTAATTGACATTTTCTGATTCTTCATAGATTCTTCTTCTCTTTTATTCATGCCGTTCCTTTGAGTCTGCTTGTCTTCACACCATCTAAGCTTTTGGTCATAGTGTTAGATATCTGATCCTTTGTAGGAGTATACACAACTTCAAGTTCCTTTTCCATGATCTTCTCTCTCAACAAATGATATTAAATCTCTATGTGCTTTGTTCTTGAATGAAACACTGGATTTGCTGCAAGATAAAGTGAAATCATATTATCCCCATGAATTTTAGGTATACCTTGATCAATGCCCAAGCTTTTGAACAAGGTCCGCATCCATATGATCTCTTTAGCTACTTCCACCAATCCTTTGTACTCAGCTTCTATTGATGATAATGCTATTGTGTGTTGCTTCTTTGAATACCAACTCACAAGCTTATCACCTATATATACCATGTATCCATGAGTTGATCTCCTATCATCTTGCCATCCTGCCCAATCTGAGTCACATTATGCTCTCAATTTTATGTATGAGGTAAACGGATAATATAAACCTTCACTTAAGGTTCCTTTAATATATATGAGAACTCTTTGACCTACAATCCAATGTGGATCCTTGGGAGAATGCATAAATTGTGAGAGGACTCCCATTACATAACTGAGATCATGTCTTATTCGTGTAGCATAGATCAAACTTCCTACAAGAGATGGATATTTCATCATGTCTTTATATTCCACTCCATCATGTTTGTTGAGTCTATGATTGACTTCAAGTGGAGTTGAAGCATCTCAATAACTCTTCATGTCAAAATTATTCATTAAGTTTAGAATATAACTTTCTTGTGACACATATAATCCATGATTGGCATCAGCAATTTCCATTCTAAGAAGGTATGATCGCTTTCCTAGATCACTTATCTTGAACTCCTTTTGAAGTAGCCTCTTCACTTCTTTAATTCCTTCATTTAAGGTACCTACAATAATAATATCATCTACATATATGCAAATGTAGATTCTATCTTCATCTATTCTCTTGATGAGTAAACTTGCATGTGCTTTTGAACTTTGATATCCAAGCTCATTTAGATACTTGACAAGCCTGTAGTTCTAGGCTCTTGGTGTTTTCTTTAATCCATAGAGTTCTCTTCTTACTCTATGCATGATTTGGATACCTAGAGTATGCAAACCCTTGTGGTTGCTCCATATATACTTCATCTAAATTGCAACCATTCAAGAATGCATTTTTTATATCCAACTGACTCAAGATCCATCCTTTTGAAACTGTAATAGTAATGATTCTTCTTATAGTTGATATTTTGGAAACAAGACTAAATGTCTCATCATAATCTATGCCATATATTTGAGCATAGCCTTTGACCACCAGCCTAGATTTGTATCTAGATCTACTTCCATATGCAAGCTTCTTCACTTTATAAATCCATTTATTTCCAGATACTTTCTTACCATGAGATTTGGAATAGGCTCCCATTTCTTCTTCTCCTCAAGTGCATTTAATTCCTCTTTCATTGCTTCTTCGCACTGTATGTTTAGTTTTTCTTTCGCATAATTATGAGGTTCTTCATCATCTTTAACCATACATGCATAAACTTTGTGAGTCATATAAGAAGTATCATAAGAATACCTTGCTGATTGTCTCCTTCTATTGCTTGAAATTCTTGGTTCCTTCACTTCATGTGTATCTGTGTAGATTTCTTCATCAAACCTAGGTGCATCTTCATTTCTTCTTGATGATCCAACCCTAGATGCGCTAGCTTGCATATGATCTTCATCTTCATAAACCCACACCTTTGATCTACCCTTCTCACTTATTTTTACTTCTTCTTCAAACTCCAATTGCTTGAATTTGTTTTGCATACCAACTTTTATGTTTATCAAATGTTACATCTTTAGAAACAAGAATTTTTTTGGTTGAAGGGTTTCACAACCTATAGCGCATTTGCTTTTCATCATATCCAATGAATATACACTTTTTGCCTTTGGTTCTAACTTATGCCTAAGTTGAGATGGTACATAAGCATAAGCAATTGATCCAAATACTTTACAATGATCCAAGGTTGGATTCTTTCCCCATCAAGATTCATAGGGAGTCATTCCATCAAGAGCTATACATGGCAACCTATTCACAACCTCAACCCATAGATAATTTGGACAATACTTTTCTTTTATCATGGCCCTAGGAAACTCAACCAAGGTCTTATTCTTTCTTTCTACCACCCCATATTGTTGAGGTGTATACATGCAAGCTGTTTCCCTCTTGATACCTCCATTCCAAAGGTAGTAATTGAATTCTTGGGACAAGTCTAGATACCTTTGATATTTCTTTCAGGACATAAAGAGTTATCCATCTTGTAGCATCATCAATAAAAAGAACATAATACCTAGAGCCATTGGTTGATCCTTCTTTTCTCGTCCCCATACATGTGTGTGAATGAGATCTAGTATTCCATCATGCTTGTATCCTTTCTTTTGAAATGGAAATCTATGTGCCTTTCCCATTTGGCATGATTCACATTTGTATACCATATGTTGATTATCCACATTTGGTAAACCTAGGAAAAATTGGTTGACCGCCATAACATTGATGCCTTTTTCACTAAAATGTCCTAACCTCTTATGATAGAGATCTACCTCTATAATAACCTCCTCACCATGTGTTAGTAAATATTGACCAATGTTCTCTTGCAATTTCAAAGTGAAGAGTCTACCTTCCTTCTTACCATAGAAAATTTGATTATATCCTTTGTTTGGGTCTTCCACAAAAACTCCTTCATTTGTAAACTTGACTTGAAAAATTTTCTCAACTATTTGCCCCACACTAAATATTGCCCCACACTCATTAGGTTCTTAGGTATTGTGGGAGCATACAAAAAATTTATGAGTAGGTATGTTCCACCTTTTAAACTTCACTTTTCCAATTTAATGCACATTATGCCTTGCGTTTGTCACCTATTTGAATTGTATGACTAGGAATACCTTCTTCTTATTCTGACATTAGCTCTATATTCCCTGATAAATGATTAGAACAACCAGAGTCAATGTAAAATACTTTGAGATCTTCATTCTTTGAGGTATTAATCAAATACATCTACATATTATGATTCTCATTTTTTGTATCATTTGCATAGTTGTAACAGGTGGTGTTGTGAGGTTGATTCTGCCCCCTACTTCTTCCTCCATCTCTACCATAGCCTCCTCTTTGACTTTGTCTTCATCTTTGAAAATCATTTTGATACCTTCCACTTCTACCTCTTGCATTGGGATTCTGATTTTGATTTGAATTTTGTTGATTGTGCCAACAATCATACCCAGATGGTTGCTCAAGCCACATATCTAGCATGTATTCTTATTGTTATTCTAATTTCTTCTACCTCTTCCATTTCCTCTACCTTTGCCTCTACCATTACCTCTTACTTTGACATAGTTGGCTTGTGAGGTGGGTTCTTCATCTTCCTTAGCTTTGTCTTGATCTCCTTTCTTCTTATTCTTTGCATACACATCACAACTTTGTCCTTTATCCTTGGTAACGGTGCCAAATATGGTGTCACTCTAGCACAATGATAAGTAACAACATGAAGAGATCCACCTCATAATTGTCAATCTAGGAAGATGTGAGAGTGATACAATGAACATGAGCTAGTGAGAGTACAAGTGTGTGAGTGAGAAGCACACAAGCGTGCACACACATACACAAACATGCACACATGCACACATGGTAAGATAAAGAGATGGAGCAATGGAATGTTTGATTAATAAAAAATACAATTACAATGTCTTTTGTTCACTTCAATTCCCAAAATGTTGACCTCAAAAATGAGCTTTCTAGATCTTTTTATAGTTTTTAAGTAGCTTTGGCCCTTTCCAAACCTAGTGTCTGACCTAGTTAAAAATAGATTCCCATGCCTATTCAAAGGCTTAAATGAGCTAAAAAAATATGAAATTAGATACATAGGTACTTTGAATACTCCTCAAGATCGAATACTCCTTGGCTTGAACAAAATGGAGTCTCATATACCAAAAACAATATTTACATTGTGACAGTAGTGATAATGATCACTGTTTGATGTGAAGTTAAACGAGTTTGAAAAATTGATTGGGCCTCATTGCTAGGCTATCTTTCCCTGCCTTGTCTTCTTGTTTTTGCTTGGCCTTCCTAACTCTCTTTGATTGGTGTTAGTCTTCTGGGATCTAGAACTAAACTGAGGGTATTTCACAGATTAATTTCTATAAACTATGACTTTTCCACTTCGGCCTTCACACAATATTATTCTAGCACTGGCATGCACAATGGACTCAAATCCTAAGCAAAAAAGTCATCATCTGCTAATCCTTGAATATATAGAGTTCTAGCTTCTTCAAAACTATGCTTTATCTTTTTCTGTGATGCCTTCAATAGCTTATGTGCATGGTTTGCATCTAGCAACTGTGCACCAGGGTTGGATGAACTTGCGACAACTACCTGAACAATTATGGACTTACTTTGTTCTACCAAAAAGGATTCCTTTAAGTAAAAATCATTTTTTAAGGCTACTGGGCACCAAATTCTACTATCTTCCACCTCTGCTTCAATCTTCTTCAACTTCTCATTCTAATTATTTAGTAGGTTTTCCATCTGATGCAATTGTTGTGCTTGAAATTCGGTAGTCTCAAAGTATGTTTGCTGTTCTTTTTGCATTGCCTCTAATTCCTTCTTCAACTGAATGGTGAGTCCGATCTTTATAGTTAACTATTGAGCTTTCTAGAATAATTTGTGCTTGGTAGCTGCCAGTTCATTTTCCCATTGGATAGCTTTCATTGTGATTTTGGTGCATGCTTGTTCCTGCAGAGTAGCTTTCTTAGTCACTGCATCCAAAACTGACCCGAACAAAGGTGTATTCTTCTCAGCTAGTGCTTTGCACATTGCTTCTAATTCCTAGTCCTAGTCCAATTTCCTCTGGGAGAGGAGCAATGTCTATTTTGGTCATCTCTAATTTATGTTGGAACTCTTTCTGCAAATTCTACTTCTTTGCATCAAAACTAGATTAAATGTAACCGATCACCTGAATTAGGTATTGGCCAACCTTGGCGAGCTTTGGTAATGAAAATTGTGGTCCAATCCCCAATTGGAGGAAGGACTTGATAAGGAGAGAGAGTGCTGCGGATGAACCAAGAGCTATGTCGACTTTGATGGAGTGTGGAGGAGAGTGGTTAGGAGAATCAGGTAGCATTGTCTCAGTAGGCTGATCATCAATAGAATCAATCTTTGGGGAGAGAATAGGTCCAGATGGCACCGTTGGAATTATCGATTGAAGGAAGGTAGAGGTGACTATCGTTCAAGAGATTTCTTTCACTTCAGCGACCAAAGTAACTTTTGTTGCTTTATTTTGAACTTGCTTGTCTTCTAGGCGATTATTAATTTCATCAATCAATGAACAAATCAGCTTCTTCACAGGAGAACACTCAAGGTCTTACCGAATGAGAGCACTGTCCTGCTTTGGCAAGCTAGGATCTTTATCACCAATATCAATTATTTGGACTGCACCTTCCACATCGAATTGGGAATGAACTTTGGCAACCTCAATGACTATTGGTGCCACCTTGGTTGTGATGATGATCCCAGTCTCTGCATGGGCAAAAGACGAACTCGAAGCTGGAGTGGAGGCAACAGTGACATGGTGGCACTTCTAGGGGAAACACATTAACAAAAAGTCTTCTTCTTCCTCATCATCCTGATCCATGTGTGAAGATGCTACAAAAGCAGGAAGGAGAGGAGGAGCGATGGATGCAAGAACAACAAAGGGTAAGTCAAGAAGAAGGAGGAAAAACACATGCGGCAACCTGGTGCATGGAAGATCACCCTTAGATAATTGTTTTACCACCATCTGACATTCCTTATGAATGGGATGAAAGTAAAATAGTGCCCGATTCACCGGCTCTTGGGCAGCCATATCTATGATAGAATACATGGGCCAAGAAATTTTGTAAGCATGTTTGTGTAGGTTAATTTTGATGATAAGAAACTAGAGTGCATGGCACTCTAGAGGTGGATAGTACATGATAGCATACTCGTTGGATGATTGGCGGGGGAATAGGGCATTCATGGTAGCAAGCGGCAATGGTGTGACCTCAGTCCGGCCTTCATTAGGAAGACAAAGATGAGAGATGAGGGTGTCTAAGGTGATGAAAGTCATGAAGAATGACTCGACCATAGGCCATGATGTAAAAAAGACGGAACAATCCGTGATGGCTCGAGCAAGGGTCATGGATAATGGGTGATCAAGCACTGTGTGCCATGACAATTGGGAAAACGGAAATAAGCCTCAGACTTGAAAGTACTCAGTAAGATCAAGAACCATACCATAGCTGAACCTAGCGAGATGCGACAAAGACTCCATGGACATGATGTTGCACACAAACACAGAGAAAGTGCAAGCATAAGGAAGACACATAAAGCACATGACACTCACATAGTTCACACCGTAAAGGAAAGAAGTAAAACACCTAGGAATAAATAGAGATGGCAAGAAGGGCAATGATGGAATGACATGCAACAACCATAATTGTAATAAACATAGATAATTGCAAGCTGCCAACCAACCAAAATTTGCATGGAAGAGCAAATGAAAGTGGTATGTGGAGGGTGGGCACCGTTAAAGAGCCGCCAAAATCAGGATTCTTTGAATGGAGTGTGAAAAGATCATAACTTAGATTCATCAAAAGAGCTACGTAAAGGTTCTCCGGTCACATTGTTCAACCAAAATGTAGCTAGACCAATCTGCACCGCAATACGGTAAGGGGCGAACCATTTGACTTTAAAATTTTTGGCTTTCTAGGTCCGCTTTAGAATTATATACTAAAAGTAATTGTTCGACTTGAAACACTAGAGTCTTGCAAAAACGATCATGAGTATGAGCCTGACGGATATGTATCTGTTGCATCAGTAAAAATTCTCAAAATGGACCTTATCCAAAGCTTGGAGGCCATAAAGTCGGTGGTAAATCAATTCTTTCGATAAGAGTTTGTTCTTATATGGTGACGTGAAGACTGGGAACCATCAATTCCATGGGTGCAATAACTTCAATTCCAAATTTCAATTTAAAAGGAGTGAATCCAATAGATACTTTCTACGTAGTACGATAAGCCCACAACACGGAAGGTAGGAGCTGATCCCAATGCTCTAGAGAAAATTGAATCAACTTACGGAGCATAGTGAGTAAATTTTTATTAGTACTTTCAACTAGACCATTTTCCCTTGGATAATAAGGTGAACTTAACTTATGAACAATATTAAATTCATTTGTCAAAGCTTTAATTAAATCATTCAAGAAATGGGTGCTGCAATCTAAAATTAGCTTGAGGGGTAAACTGAAACATGGAAAGACTTTCATGGTCAGACATCAAGCGATAGAAACTACCATAGCATTCGTCAAGGCCCACAACTCAGCCCATCGGGTCGCATAATCGATGCATGTTAATATATATCTATTGTTAGTAGAAATTGTAGGAGGCAAAATAGGTCCAACAAAGTCCAATCCCCATTTTCGAAATGGTTTAAGAGGCATGATAGGCTACAAGGGAAAATATTTAGCTGCAACAAGTTGACCTGTCCTTTGACATGGATCACACATAAGCACATACTCTCTAAAATCTTTAATCATGGTGGGCCACCACAGCCTGTTCTGTAATACTTTATGTAAGGTGAGATCCAGTGATCTCATGAATGTGAACACAACGACGCGAAGCACCTGAAAGACCATAATTGTATAATTGATCTATTATAATAGTAAACTATTTACTCTAAGCAGCTAGCTTTCGATGTTTCGGTAGTGATAAAATGCTCACAAAATGAAAAATCAGAGAAAGATAACATAGGTAAGTACCCAGAATGAGAAAGATTTTCCATTCCTCTACGAGATATATGGCTCAAATGACCATGCCAAATACAAGCCATAGGTTGTTTAGTTAACAGCTAACAAGTGTTCTTTCTGTGATACAAATAAAGGATAAAGTGAGCCAACTTTGCTTCCTTTTGCAATAACCATATTGCCCTTTGATATACGAAAGGACTGAGCATAGAAGACCGCCTTGTAACCAAGGTCATCAAGTTGAGCAAATGACATCAAACTGCATGATAACTGAGGTACATGGCATACATTATGCATAGTAAATTTTGAACCATCAATGAAGTGCACAACCACATCTCTAATCCCCACAACATCACACTAGTAAGAGTCACCAAGTCTCACGGTACCAAGAGACTTTGCTACATAATTTGAGAACCATTCTTTGTGTGGTGTCACATGAAAAGAAGCACCAAAATCTACCAGCCACATGTGGGAAAGAGAATTAGCCATGAGAGCCTCATTTGGCATAGTACTATCAAGTATCAACACATCAGCATCATAAGAAATAGCATTAATTTCTTGAATCTTCATAGTCGAAGTAGACGGTGCAGGTAACTATTTAACATGCCCATTGACATTGTGTCCTTTACCTTTAGCATTCTTTAATGTATAACAATCTTTCTTCATATGTCCTTTCTTATGGCAATAATGGCATTCGATATCCCTCTTCCTTGATTTAATTCTACTCTTATTTTGTTGACCATTCTTTTCTTTGTTCTTGCTCCTGCCTCGTTACTAATTCTTTCCTTGGTAAGAATCACGAACATTATATGCATCTCCACTCTAAGTGCCAACCATAGATTTTCTACGAATCTCCTCACTCAAGAGTGCTCCACATATGTCATCATAGACGAGTTTACCACCAGGTGCACTATTGCTAATAACTGTGCAAAATGTATCCCATGATGATGGCAGGGTGCATAGCAACAATATTGCTTTCATTTGATTATCCATTTCTGAGCTTGTAACTAGGAGAATATAGCATCAAACACATTTAGATGAGCAGCAACACTATATGTGTCCTTCATGCGAAGGTCATATGATTTTCTCATCAGATACACTTTATTTGATGTCGTCTCTTTTTCATATGTATTGCACAACTTCTTCCAAGGCTCCTCTGCACTTTCACAGTCTAATACTATAAAGTAAACATTATCTACAAGGTGCAAGCGAATGGTAGACCGGGCCATTTCATCTAATTCATCCCAATCATCTTCATCCATGTCAGCAGGCTTCTTTGAAATTCCATTTACTGGCTTCCATTTCCTCCTTTGAATCATCACATCTTTAATCTGATTCTTCCATAGAGAAAAGTTTGTGCCATCAAATTTTCGGATCTCAAAATGATCTTTGCCCTATAACTTATAGCTCCTCCTCGAAACACTAGCACTAGGCCCTGATCCACCAGAAGTACCTCAGACCTCTGATGCCATGATGGTGGAGAACTAAATGGAATGATAATGGAGCTAGAAGAGTCCAAATTACCAATGAATAAGTGTGTCAAAGAGTAAATCGACCACTATATAGTTGAGAAAACTAGAAATCTGGAAAAATTTTGCTAGAGTATCCTGTGCAAAATGAGCATATGATGAGTGTCAAAATATCATAAAACTGCAAGTACTGACATGTGTACCTGCATAGTGAATCACCGAGTCCACTGCATATAATCAATTACCCAATAGAAGCCAACTAGGCTTATCGAGCACCTATGAACAACTATCATACATCTCCTATGGCAAGGCTAGGTAAGTCTTCCACCTGCATCATCAAAGAGACCCAACATCTGGGTGTCTCCTAGTTAAGAAAACCTAACCACAACCCTCTTTATCAAACATAAAAGGCTTTATGCAAAAAATGTAACCGCTATATCAATGACCACATGGACGTACATAAGTGGAATCCACAAAAGCATACATGCTGTGTATGTGCTCAATATATGTAGTAAAATGACACTAAAAGGCTGAATGCACAGCCCATAAACTAGCCAACAACAGCTGCAAATGTCTATCAACTCTAATGTTTTAGGCTAAAAAAACTTGCATAAATTTGCAGCAACTACTCCCACCAAAACTAAAAACCTTTCAATAAACCCGTAGTTTTATGAGAGTGCCTGAAAACGCAGCCCCAAAGGTTGATATTGATTGTCTAAGAAGTACAAAGAACACTCTTCTTGATGTTCTTGGACCTCTGTGAAGAGAACTATGTGCGAAAGTACTCCAAAATGGCTCCAAAAAACACCCTAAAAATGCTTCAAAAATAGGCTTTGAAAGCAAAGAATGAAGCTTTGAGGGACCAAAACATGTCCAAGGTAATGTCAACCCTACTCTTTCCCCTTCTTTAGACACCATGTAGAGGAGGTATTGGGGTATCTACTTTTAACAGGAACATGCATCAAGCACTCCTATACTTCAACTACTCAAGGGAGGTTCTCCTTAGGGAAATATACCCTTTAACACTTCTGTGAGCAGGCAGATATCAATGTTTGCATAGAGTTGTGAATACTCAAGGAAGTATTAATGACAAAATGACAATAATGGAAGACCATCCACTCCTTAGTTCGAATCAGATGATTCCAACATAGGCAAAGGAGATGCTCAAAAGTTCATGCTCTAGGCTAACATGCCACTCCAGAACTAAACAACATCAATACAAGGGATTCTTCTAATCTGTACAATGGCCACAACTAGATGCAGACTAGCACTGATCAATACAAAGTATGAAGACTTGCTCTAAGGGAAGGAGCACAAAAATACCACTGACTCACACGGAATGACAAAATCAAGCCACTCTCTTCACACTATAGTGCTATTAGCCCTCCACTGGGAAGCCCACGCTCTGTATCCACACCACAGAGTGACTTCCTACAGTAGGCTTGAAGCCACAAAGTGCAAGGAGAGGACCTCTGTACGTACGTATGTAAATGTATGTATCTGAATGTATATATGTCCCAAATGAACACAAATCCCTTGCTTTTATAGGCTCCAATAGGCCAACATGGCCTTGTCGATTCCTCACGTCCACTGATCATGCGCCGGTTGATTACCCAAGATTGGAGGGGTAGATCAAATATTCCACTTGATTTGAATTGGATCCTCAAAAATAGGCAGTCGTCATGAATGGTTGGCGGCAATAGTCATTTTTCCACTTTCACTTTTACCACTTACACCTTTACTGTCACTTTTGAATGCAAGCTGAGATCCTCATTTTGTGCGGCCCGTGATATTTGAATGACCTTGAGAAGCACATCCTCTACCTAATTTTTGTAGTAGCTTTTGATCCTTCATATGTTGTTTAGTTCTGGAGTGGCATGTTAGCCCAGAGCATGAACTTTTGAGCATCTCCTTTGCCTATGTTGTAATCATCTGATTCGAACTAAGGAGTGGATGGTCTTCCATTATTGTCATTTTGTCATTAATACTTTCTTGAGTATTCACAACTCTATGCAAACATTGATGTCTGCCTGCTCACAGAAGTGTTAAAGGTTATATTTCCCTAAGGAGAACCTCCCTTGAGTAGTTGAAGTACTGGAGTGCTTGCTGCATGTTCCTGTTAAAAGTAGATACCCCAGTACCTGCTCTACACACCACAAGAGTGTAGCTTAGTGGTGAGAGATTGCCACGGTTAAGCGAGCTCTGAGGGGAACAATACTGGGATGGGTGACCTTTCGGGAAGTACCGGGAACCTCTATCTTCCTTGATCATTGAGGTTCTCCCTCATGTGTAAATGACACCAACGGTGACTTGGATGACAAGGTATGCCAAGTTATGCCAAGGTCTATGCCTTGGTCGCCACCTTAGAAGTGTCCGGTGGCCATTTGGCCTTTCACATGGACACTAATAGTAACAAATAAGAACTGCGAGAGCTTGAATGAGTATGATATGGTAGAGGTTGTTGGAACAAGTACATGGCAAGTCTAAGCATTGGCTTGAGTCTTCAAATGTAACAGAAATTTATGCTATACTTATGGAAACTCAAGGGCGAGTTCACTTATGAACTCGCCCTTGTAACTCCTTGGGTATTTACCTTATGTAAAAGTTGAAGAATAAAAAAGTTGTTGAATCACTTGATGATGAGGTAAAGGGAAGCTACAAATTCGTGATTGAGTTAGTTGAGAATCAATCACTAAGATTTAGGAAAAGTGATAAAGGTAAGCAAGATTCAAATTCAAAACTTGGCTCCAATCTTCATTATATATACATGAGATTTAGTCACGGGATTTCTACACACATTAGCTAAGTGTCTTGCCATATGAGAGTGTGATCTCAAGGCACAATGTACCATTAAGTCCACTGTAATTTCCATTCAATATAAAATCAATTTCATAATCATTTGTGACCATATATTCATGCCTATGTGAGTGTACTGTTCACTGTCATACATCTCAGATTTTCAACTAGATTATAGAGATGATTTCTCTGAGCATGGTGCATTATTTTCAGTAATTTAACTTGGTAATGTTAGATTTCTAAGTCTATTGTAAGATCTTAGAGTTTCATTGAATTTGGATTTCTCAGTTGTGAGAAATATTCATTAGAAGTCCTATGTATCTGCATCTTCAGCTTCCTAAAAAGTCAAGATTACATACTTGATTTGCTAAATTAATTTCTCCTAGTATGGTTAATAATTTTTGATGAAATAGCTCCCAATAGTGTTCTTTGCTTCTTAATTAGATTTATCTAAAAGCTCTTTGGTCAATTTTAATCAGACAATGAGCATTGAGTGAAATACTAAAGTGTACATGACCAAAATGGAAAGTTTCTTCATATTGACTTTTAATCAAACTTATATGTTTTGATTCATCTTTTTGAGAGTGACCTTCCAAGGTACATATGGTGTCTAATACATCCTTTGGCAAGCTAAAAGGGCCCATGATATATCTTTGGAGTTCATTTGGCTGGTGTAGTGCAAAAATTTTGCTGCACCACTTCATCTTCATCAAGTACAAATCCATCTCTTCACAGTGGTATCAGAGCAAGGTTGGACAACATGGCAGATGGATTTCCTTCATCAATTGACAAATTGGATAGAGGTAACTATTGAGCCTGGTCATTAAGGATGGAAGCTTATCTTCAAGGCAGGAATCTATATGGTTATGTAGCTGGAGATGAAGTTATGCCAAGTTTCAAGAATAAAGGTCAACGTACACAAGAAGAGCAAGAAAGATTAAGCACATGGTGATCCAAGGATGCACTTGCAAGGTCTTATGTCCTCAATTCTATCTCAGATTTTTTTTGGCCTCACATTAGAAGTTGTAAAACATCTCAGGAAGTGTGGAATGCACTTCATGCCTTTTTCTCTTCAAGTACAAAGGCCAGGAAGCATCAACTATGGCTGGAATTTACGCAATGTCAGTTGGGAAGCATTGGAGAGGTAATAGAAGAAGAGCAAATTGTAAGGCAAGTCATCAATGGCTTAAAAGCAGATGACAAGTGGGAATCATTCACCACAACAATGGACCTATACATGAATATGCATGTACCAGATTTCAATACACTCATGGGACAACTACTTACTCAAGAGGCCAAAATTATGAAGAATGGAGAAGGTTCCAAAGGTAATCAATGTTTTGCTTTGTATACTGATAAACACAAGTCCAAAGATAACAAAGAAAGTGGATGATGAAGCAGCTATACATCAAGCTAACGATGCACGTATGGTAGAGGTAGAGGAAGAGGAGGAAGACAAGGCAGGGGGAGACCCCAAGAATCTAGACCTTGTTCTATTTGTGGACTAACCAATCACACAACCGAAAACTACTTTAGGAATTCCAAGAATCAAAGAGGCTGAGGCTACAATAGAGGAAGTTATGGCTACTCTAGAGGAAGGACCAACAACTTCAATGGATACCACAACAATTACCATCCAAACTATCGAGGAGGCAATAGAGGAAGGAGAGACTTCAATAACTACACAAAATACTCAAATCAAGAGGATTCATTGATAATAAATCTGATGAGCATGTTTTCTACATAGATTCAGGTTGCCCAAATCATGTGGCAGAAAATGTGGCCCTCTTATCAGATTTAGAAGATCCAAGGAACAAACATGAAGTGCAAACAAGTGATGATACAAGGCATCTGGTGGAGAATATAGGAAATGTAAAAGCACCTGATGGAAACATCAACCTACTTAGCAAGGCACTCTATGTCCCTACCATAAGTGTAGGATAGATTGTGGAGAAAGGCCTGCAAGTTAGGTTCACAAAAGGAGGAGCATTTGTTGAAGATCCAAGTCAAGGATGCAGTAGGATTGCAAAGGGTGAAAAGACAAGTAGATTATTCACATTTGAATTACAAAGGGTGAAAAGACAGGTAGATTATTCACATTTGAATTACAAGATACAAGGAACATTGCTCTTTTTAATTATGGTAGTCAGACACTCACAAAATTGGAAGTATGGCAGAAGAGGTTAGCACATATTGGTGAAAAAGCATTAAAGCAAATTTGCAGGAACCAAGGTGTACTTGGACTCCCAAATTTTTCAAGGCAACATATGATTTATAAATGTAGTGCATGTTAATTTGGAAAGTCTCACAGGTTAACATTCATGAAGAAAGGATATATGCATGGAGATCTCTTGGAATTGGTTCACACAGATGTATGGGAACCAAGAAAGGATGCTTCAATATCTGGATCAAGGTATTATGTTTCTTTTATTGATGATTGCAGTAGATGGACTATCCTATACTTTATGAAACACAAGGATGAAGTCTTTTCATGCTTCAAAAGGTATTTAGCCCTTGTAGAGGACCAAACAGGTAAAACACTAAAAAGGCTAAGATCAAATGGAGGGGAGAGTACTTCTCCCATGAATTTGATTCTTTCCTTCAAGAGAGGGTAATCAAAAGAGAAGTTACTACAAGGTACACTCCAGAGCAAAATGGAGTGGCAGAGAGAAGAAATGGGACAATTGTTGAAGCTGCAAGGTCTATGCTAAATGAAAAACACTTACCTAATTATTTACGGGTTGAGACTGTATCCACATTCACCTATTTGATTAACATGTTACCTTCAAAGTCACTTGATGGCATGACACCATATGAGGCTTGGAATGGAAGAAGACCAAGCTTGGATCATTGTAAGATTTTTGGATGTATTGCTTATGCTCATGTTCCTTCATAGGTTAGAGGGAAGATGGACCCAAAGGCAGAAAGGTGTGTATTCATTGGATATGACAAGAACCAAAAGGGTTGCAAATCATAGTGTTTGATGAGAATAGTTCTTGGTATGAAGATTCATGCACGAAGATCAACTTACCTTATGATCTTGAAGAATATTTTCCAAAACTTCTCAAAGATAACCCCTCTAAAATTGAAGAATAGGATACCTAAGATGATGATGAAGCATCTCAAAATGAAAGACTCAAAATATGGAATTTTCTAAAGGTAAAGCTAAAATGCAGGAGCTTAGACAAGAGGTAGAATCATCACATCATGGCCTAAGAAGGTCCACAAGGGAGAAAAGAAAACCAAAGACGTATGGTTTTGATACTTCTCTAGTTACTAAACATTCAATCTATTTAGCACATGACATAAATCAAGAGGAACCCTCAACATTCGAGGAAGCCAAGGACAAATCAGAGTGGAAGCATGCAATGGAATAGGAAATCGAAGCTCTCTATGAAAATAACACTTGGGAATTGGTTCCCAAGACTTCATCAATGAAAGTGATGGGATCAAGATGGATTTACAACTTGAAGAACTCAGATGGCTAAATTAACAGGTATAAAGCAAGGCTTGTGGCAAAGGGATTTGCACAAACGTAGGGAATTGATTATGAGGAGACATTCTCTCCTGTGGCAAAGATGCCTACAATTAGAGTACTACTTAGTATTGCTTCTTTCAAGGTTTGGAAGATACTTCAATTGGATGTAAAAAATACATTTCTTAATGGATGGATAACAGAAGAAGTGTATATGGCACAACCACATGGTCTTGAGAATCAAGTACATCCTGATTATGTGTGTAAGCTTAATAAAGCGCTGTATGGAGTCAAAAAAGCCCCAATGGCTTGGAATCATTGGCTTGTTTCATTTTTATAGGATAGAGGATTTCAATCTAGCAAGGTAGATCCATCACTCTTCATCAAAAAGAGTAATTCTGAAGTCATCTATTTATGTGTGTATGTGGATGATATTATAATTACAGGAAATTATGTAGATGGGATAAAGAAGATCAAGGATCATATGAAAGAAGAGTTCAAGATAAGCGACTTAGGTTCACTTACATACTTCCTAGGATTGGAGGTAGTATACAGAGATCATGGTCTATTCCTTACTCAAAGGAAGTACATTAAAGACTTGTTGACATAGTTCAAGATGCAAGATTGTAAGATTGCACGTACTCCAATGGAAGTTAATCATAAATTGAGATCACATGAAGGTGAACTCATAGAAGATATCACATGTTATCAAAGCATTGTGGGTAGTTTAAACTATGCCACATTGACAAGAGTAGATATATGCTATAGTGTGAGTGTGCTAAGTCAATTTATGCACACACCCAGGAAACCTCACATGAATGTTGCTAAGAGGATACTCAAATATCTCAAAGGGACCATAAATGAAGGGTTATATTACCCTTATGTATCTGACTTAAGTCTAAATTTTTTCTCTGATGCAGATTGGGCTGGCTCCAAGGAAGACAAAAGGAGCACTCAAGATATTTTACCTTTGTAGGGTCAAAACTTGTCTCATGGTCATCTAAGAAGTAACCCACAGTTGCTCTCTCTTCCACAAAAGCTAAATACAGAGGTCTTGCTATAGCTACCCATGAAGCAATGTGGATGAAGACACTATTTACAGATCTTGGATTGGAGATTGGGACTCCAAGTATTTTTGGTGACAACATGAGTTCCATTCACTTGGCTACCAATCCAATTTTCCATGCAACGACTAAACATATTGAAGTTCATTATCACTATGTGAGAGAGAAGATTGTGAGCAAGGAAATTCAGCTATCATATGTGTCAACTCATCAACAATGTGTAGACATTCTAACCAAGGCATTAGATGGAACAAAACTCAGTAAATTCAAAGGTATGATTGGTTTGCAGGTAATCTTGGAAGATTGAAGAACTCAAGCTTACTTGAATTGAGGGGGAGCTGTTGGAACAAGTACATGGCAAGTCTAAGAATTAGCTTGAGTCTTCAAATCTCATAGAAACGTATGCTATACTTGAAGCAAATACTAAAGAATTGAGGAGTTCACTTATGAACTCACCCTTGTAACTGCTTGAGTATTTACCTTATGTAAATGTTGAAGAATCAAAAAGTGGTTGAATCACTTGATGATGAGGTAAAGGGAAGCTATGAATTTGTGATTGAGTTAGTTGAGAATCAATCACTAAGAGTTAGGAAAAGCGATTTAGGTAAGCAAGATTCAAATTCAAAACTTGGCTCCAATCTTCATTATATATACATGAGATTTAGTTGCGAGATTTGTACACACATTAGCTGAGATTTTTGCGATATCAGAGTGTGATCTCAAGGCACACATATCTACCAGTAATTCCATTGTAATTTTCATTCAATATACATTCATTTTGATAATCATTTGTGACCATATCTTCATGCCTATGTGAGTGTACTATTCATTGTCATACATCTCAGATTTTCAGCCAGATTGCAGAGATGATTTCTCTGAGCATGGTGCATTATTTTCAGTGATTTAACTTGGTAATGTTAGCTTTGTAAGTCTACTATAAGATCCTAGAGTTTTATTGAATTTGGATTTCTCAGTTGTGAGAAACATTCACTAGAAGTTACCTATGTATCTGCATCTTCAACTTCCTAAAACATTGGGATTACATACCTGATTTGCTAAATTAATTTCTCCCAGTATGGTCAATCATTTTTGATGAAATAACTCCCAATAGGTTTCTCTGCTTCCTAATTAGATTTCTCTAAAAGCTCTTTGGTCAACTTTAATCAGAGAATGAGCACTGAGTGAATACTGAAGCATACATGACCAAAATAGAAAGTTTCTTCATGTTGACTTTTAGTCAAACTTGTTTGTTTTTATTCATCTTTTTGAGAGTGATCTTCCACGGTATATAGGGTGTCTAATACATCCTTTGCCAAGCTAAAAGGGCCCACCATATATCTCTGGAGTTCATTTGGTTGGTGTAGTGCAAAAATTTTGTAGCTCCACTTCAGTTCATCTTCATCAAGTACAAATCCATCTCTTCATAGAGGTGCATCTAATTTTCTATCTCGCAAAGTCTATGCTAGCTATTTGGGTATAGTTTTTTCCTTCCCTATATCAACCCTTTTATCTACAACTACATCATGTAAATATGCATAAAAAATGGAATGATATGCATCATCATTTGAAACTTGTAAAGGCTAAGAAATTGCCTCATTTGGACTAGCGCTTGACTTGCCACTTGTAAAAAGAGGTGGGAAAGTGTCATACACATGTTTGGAGCTAATTGACGTCCCCTTAGTATGTGAAAGTAATGGTTGAATTGCATCTTCCACAAAAACAACATCACAGCTAACCAAAATGCATTTATTCTATGGATGATACAGACGATAGCCTTTGCTTTCAACACTGTACCCAACAAAAATGCATTTTACTACTTTATCATCCAAGTTTTTGCATTGATGTTCAAGGACTAATGCATATGACAGACAACCAAGGACACATAGATGAGCAGTAGATGGCTTGTGACCATGCCAAGCCTCAGATGGAGTGATAGACTGCAATGCTTTGGTGGGGCACACGTTAAGTACATATGCTCCACACATAACAACCTCAAGCTAGAATCTATGTGGTGAACGCTCACTTTTGACCATCCACCTCACCATCTCCATGAGAGACATGTTCTTTTTTTAGAAAATCCATTTTGTTGAGATGTATTTGGCATTGTACATTGATGTTTTATCCCATGTTCAGTCAGAAATGCATTAAAATCGGAAGACAATTACCCCCTTGATCAAAATGGAGGGTGCCCATTTTACATGTTGACAGATTTTTAGCCAAAAGCATAAACTATTTGAAGCAGATAAACACTTCAGACTTTTCTTTCAACAGATAAACCCATGCATGCTTGGAAAAATCATCAAGAAAGGTCACAAAGTAAAGGTAGTTCCCAAAAGAAGGTGTCTGCATAGGAGCATATACATCATTGTGAACAAGCTATAATTTCTGAGTAGCCCAAATTGAACCATCTTTTGGGAAGGAGCAATGCTTCAATTTTCCCAAAGTACAACCTTCACAAATATGTTTACTAGATGCCTCAAGTTAGAGCATAGAAGACACCATTTCAGATTTCTATAGGCATCGCAAACTAGCAAAATTCAGATGACCAAAGCATGCATGCCAAAGCTTTACATCTACGATAGCCGGGGAATCTTGAACTCCACATGCTAAATCATTGTTAGATTTTGCATTTTCTATGAGCTTATACAACCCATGACATAAAAGATTAGAAGCAATAATGACATCGTTATTTGAGAGATCATGAAGTGTACACCTATCATCAACACATTTGACAACCAAGCCAATCTTGGCTAATGCTAAAATTGACAATATATTTTTCTTCATCCCTGGCACAAACAAAGCATCTGAAAATGTGAAAGAGCCACCATCAATAGTAGTCAGAATGATCTTAACAACTCCCATTATAGGAAAAGAGGAGTTGTTAGTGCATGTGATAGTATTCCTTGTAGGGTTAGGCTCAAGTGAACTGAAAAATTTGTGTTGTGAGGTGATATGTTTGGTTGCCCCACTCTCAAAGTACCAAAGATCCAAGTCTATTGCAAACATACATTATTAATGGGAAGCTCAATCTTAGCTGCAAATAGTAGTACACACCCATTCTTTGTTCTGCACAAGATTAGTAGATTGTGTTTTAGGTATAGAGGCCTCTACAACAACCATTCCAACCCCTTTCTTCTTTGCCCCTTTTTCAACCTGTTTTGGACAAGTCTTTATGACATGATCATTTCCTTTAGAGTATTTGCAGAAGTGTTTTTTCTTTTATGTTTTCTTCTCGTCTTTGTCTTCCCTTTTCGAGTGTGTAGAATTGGAAGATTTCTACTTATGTGTAGATGAACTCCATTTACCTTTGCCCTTCTAACTAGCTAAGAAAGCTTGATCTACACATGCATAACAGACTTGTTCTACTTGGACAGGATTTCCTGCAACAAAACAAAGACTAACTCCTCATTTTTGGATTGCCTTTCATCATCAACCAAAAAGAGTAGAAGCAAAACTCCGATACGAATATGGAAGACCATTAAGAATAGACTGCACAAGTGAACTATCTAGCAAGACTTCATTTGTAGAAAACACTGCTCCTTCAAATCTTTGATATTCTTTGTCAAAAAACTATCCATAGAATCTCCTTCATTCATATGTTCAGTCTCCAACTGTTTTCATATGTACGCAACACGAGCCTCATTTCTTGCCTGGTACAAAGTGTTAAGTGTATCCCAAACATCCTCTGTTGTTTTGCAAGAGAAAATATGAGGGATAATGGCACGTTTGACAGAAAAAGCTATCAATGTATGTGCATGAGCATCTCTGCCATCCCAACAAAGTTGCTCTATAGTAGGTGCAGTAGGAACCGCAACACAAACAAGAATTTGAAGATCATCATCTTCAATGCCATCTGCATCACCTTCAATAACTGTATTTGCAAGTGTAGTAGGTCATTTCTCAACACCCTACACAATATTTCACAATCCTTTTGTGAACAATACATGATATATCATATATGCCCATAATGGGTGATTGGTACCATCCAACTTGTCCTCAACAGCCAACATATAAAATATATCATTACTTTCAACCATGGCCTGTGACTAAAATACCCGGATGCAAAAAAATGATTGTATCTCAAAAAGTTGAACAAAACTACCTTGTCAAGATTTGCTAAACCTATAGTAGACTTTGATGTGCTTGTACTGGCAAATGGAAACCTGTATATATGTTTGACACAAAAGGACAAAATTGTATGCACATGTGTTATGATAGTGTGTTCGAAGGCTATGATCGAAGAGGTGTCAATGACACCCTAGATAAAGCGATGACCCACTCTAATGCCAATTGTTGGAGTTTGAGGTCTACGGAAGCACATGAACAACACAAGGAAGAAGAAGAAGAAGCTTGGATCACAACACACAATATTGAATTTATTACAAAGTGAATATACAAGAATAAGTGACCCACTAGGGTTATAGGACAAACTGGGAAAAGAAAAACTCCTAAAGAGGGAAAAAAAGTGCCTCGATAGACCTAGTGTGTTCACACAGATCCCTATGAAAATATATCAGCACATGTGATATTGTGAGAAAATAGGAAAAATACAATGATTCTAAGAGATTTCTTCATAATTTTATTTAGAAAGCTAATTTAACTATTCTAAGGACTAATCATGAATCCAAAAGATGAAAATGTTTTTCTTCCACTATCTTAAGAACTAATTTCTTTGCATCTTTCTTCATGAATAACGTGTACGAATACTCCCCCTCCAAGACATTATTTTTTTCAAAATGCCATAGAAAATTTCAATCTTCTCATTAAGATTCTTATAAGAGCCAACTATAGAGATGTCCATGATCCAACCCTTTTTCCGAATCTCAACTATTCTCATGAAAGGACTCTTTATCCCACATGTAAGGTATTTTGCCCTACCTTGAGGTTCAATCTCCGTGGTCCTTATTTAAGTATCCTTTTACAAATTCTTTCATTTAATCATTGCGTTGTGTTTAATATATTTTGAACCTCCATGGCTTGTTTTAGTTTGTGTGTATCTTGGGCCATGTTTATCAACATGGTATTAAAGCATTGGTTGTTCTCTAAAGTTTAGGTCATTTGGTTTCCTTTATACACATCTAATATCATTTTGGTGATGGCAACACAACTATGAGTTCAGCTCCCTCCCTCCCTTCCCATCAATTTCCTTCATTTTCATTCCATATTTCAAGTTTATTTCTGATTTTTTTGAGTTTATGTTCTCATCTTTCATTAGCATAGATTCACTTTCTTATTCTCTCTCCCATTAGTATAATTTTCTCATGACTCAATTTTCCTAATCCTTTGTTTTTTAGCATCTTTTCACCTTTCCTTTCTCTACTTTTTGGTGCTATTTTCATTTCTCTACCTTTTGGAGTTTTTGTCCATGAATAAAAAGGACAACATAGGACTATGAAGCTCACAACTATTCTAACACCTTCTTGGTGCTATTTGCATTTCTCCACCTTTTGGTGTTTTTGTCCATGAATAAAAAGGATAGCATATAAATATGAAGCTCACAACTATCGCTCATTTTCATTTCATACTTCAAGTTTAGTTTTGACTATTTTGAGTTTATTTTTTCATCTTTCATTAGCATAGTTTCACTTTCTTATTCCCTCCCTCACATTAGTAACAATTCTTTTATGACTCAATTTTCCTCACCCTTTGTTTCTTAGCACCTTTTCACTTTTCATTTCTCTACTTTTTGGTGCTATTTGCATTTCTCTACTTTTGGTGTTTTTGTCCATGAATAACAAGGAAAACATAGAAATATGAAGCTCACAACTATTCTTCATTTTCACAACTATTCTAGCACCTACTTAGTGCTATTTGCATTTCTCTACCTTTTGGTGTTTTTGTCCATTAATTACAAGGACAACATATAAATATGAAGCTCACAACTATCCTTCATTTTCATTTCATAGTTCAAGTTCAATTTTGATCGGTTGCAGTTTATGTTTTCATCTTTCATTAGGATAGATTCACTTTATTATTCCCTCCTTCCCATTGGTAATAAGTTTCTTATGACTCAACTTTCCTCGTCCTTTGTTTGTTAACATCTTTTCACTTTTTATTTCTCTACTTTTTGGTGCTATTTTCATTTTCATCACATAGAAATATGAAGCTCATAACTATTCTAACTCCTACTTGGAGCTTATAAGTTCTTTCGAGATAATCTTCCATCAAGTTTGTTCACTTCTCAATGATTTGTTAATGCATCAAGCAGTGGACTCCCTTGCATATGAATCCCAAGCCTACATGAAAGACTCCCTTTATGGATGTGCGGGGTCCATCTCCAACTTGAAATAAAACTTTGATGTGCTTAAAAGAGAGATTAGAGTTTCTCGCATAGAGCTGCCAAGGTATGTGCACACAAAAACTCAATGACACAAACAACCTCATGCACTCTTGCAAACAAAACTTTTTTGAGGATGAATATACAAGGTCATATGCTAGCTTCTCAGAGGGTCGCAATAATGTTCATTTGAAGTATCTATCATAGAAGGGATGGATGGATTCACCCTATGGAAGTGTTACAAAAATGACTCAAGAACCACTAAATGTGTTTCTTAAAATTATGAGGCTCTAAATCCAAAGCTTTTTGAGACGATATAGCACCATGCTCATGCTTAGATTACACATTGTGCATAGTAATAATCATTTTGATATCACTATAATGATCATTCTATTATCCTACAAGCAGCCTTATGTTTAGTAAGGATTTGTGCTAGAAATAGTTCAATGATTTGAAAGAAAAAAAAACCATGGAAGATGCAAAGGAAAGCTCCAACCCATCATTGTGTGAGAGAGAGAGAGCAACTAGGATGGCTAGACAGATATTAAGGGAGAATCAAAGGGAAATGTTCTACATGTACACACAAAAATCACCAACATAGAGAACATACACTCTCAAAAGCACGACAAAAACTCTATTTATGAAATACCCATAGAGAATGGTGGTTGTAAATTTAGTTCCCAAGCAATCAGATGATCCAAATAGGTTTCAAAAGACTCAAATTGAGGTGCCTCAATCCATGTCAGGAAGCTCTAAGTGCAGCGTTTGCATCTAGCTTCTTACTTTTGTGTGTTTTTCTTCCCTCTTAGATTGGGGAAGAACAAAAGGAGATAATGTGGCATGCTAAATGCTCATGCGAGAAAGACCAGAAAAAGGCCTATAATTAATACCTCATCAATAACAAAATGAGAAAGCCTATTTTCTTTCATCCGATAGGTTCTTTTTTGAGGATAAGGACTCTTATAAATAGTTATTCTCATGCTATGTATGTCATATGCCTTCATATCTTAACAAGGTTCCTTTGTGTTACCATGAACACAATTTTACTCTTTTGTAAAGGGATTAGAAACCACCTTCATTGAGAAGGTAGGACCTTCCCTATAATTTTTCTATATGTGATTCTCTCTCAAGCATCAAACATCAAAAGTCAAGGACAAGGTCAAGTTCATTGCAAGCGTAGAGGAAGACAAAGGCTTCTACACCAACAAGACTATTGTCTAAGGAAGACTATGACAACAAAGTTAAAGGGAAAAGAGAGAACTACCTACCCTTCTTTCTGTCTAGGGATTTCATATTTCCCTAGACCCCCAAGGATGCCATATGTCCTAACACCAAGGGTGTCATATGTCCATGGAACCAAACCCACATGGATGCCATATGTCCATAAAACCAACAGATGCCATATGTCCCACACTTGGATGCCATAGTCCAAGTTATATCTAGAGATCCCATGTGGACCTAGATCTAAAAACCTAATGGATAGTTATGCCATATGTCATTAGTTCCCCACATTAAAAGAAAATATTCATCACATGGAGGGGGGGTGTTGAGACATCGATGCCCCACTCTTTTGTCCAAATCACAATTATTATCATACAAGGACTCTTTATCCCTGGTGCAACATATTTTTCCATGTACTTCTTATAAGGATGGACTCATTTCACCTCTCCTCATTCATTCATGTACTCCCATGAGTCTCTCATCTTGAGGTTCAAACTCCAGTTAATGCTTCATGACATCCCACCTTCTTATAGGCTACTACATCTAAAGTGGCACTTTCAACTAATGCATTTAGGATTTGAATCCTATGTTGGATCTTCTATTGCTCTTACCTTCTTTATATGGTACCTTCTTGCTTTGCTAGTTGACATGTGAGTTGTTGCTTCTATAATGCCTCTAGCTCTTCATGGTTTGCAGGCAATGTGGGTAAGTTGTGGTTCCTTAAGCAATCACATAAGCAATTTAACACTACACTCACCTAGATTCTTTACCTCTTATAGATAAATTTATAGTTTTCCTTTAAACAATTTCTCTTTCTGCTTTGCATTTCTTTCTATTTCATGACAATTGCACTTCTTTCTACTTCATGACCTACCAACTTCTTAAGCTTTGTACATGATTCTACAATTTTGCGATTCTATTATCTTTAATAGGAGTTCTTTTTTTATTTAATCTTGCTTGCCCTCAACTGCATTATTATCATCTTGTAAAAATTCCTCTCCTCTTCTTAATCCCATTAAAGAATATTATTAATCAAACTTCTTGCTCTTATTGATAGTCTTGTGTTACACTTATCTACCCCTCGAGTAGCTTTGATATGAACCGTTTCCATATACATAGGCACTTTTTACTCTAGTCTTGTCTAGAGGCTTTTTCCAATGCAACCACATATACATGATATACTCATATGTGGTGGTACTTTGTACTTAGGGATTTACTTATAACTCTAACTTTATTCATTCTTATACTACTACTCATCTATCGATAGAGAGCTCTTCTAGCCATCACATGTCTCTGCACTTTGATCTTCTTATTCTTCACTCTTGTGTGTACTTCTATTTGTGCTTCTCCACTCAATCACGCACCCAAAAGTATCAAAGAAAGTTCAACTCCTTAGCCTCCTTCATTTTTCAGGACATTGTTGCATGAAATTTTAATAGTCCAAATTAGTTTTGGAGCATAGAAACATGAAGTTCAGCACTCAAAGAGCATTTCCACCAGGTTCATAGGAGTTTTATCCCCATTTCAAAGTCATTCGTGCAGTTGGATTTTCCATCAGATTTATAATTTGTGAGCTTCATTTCATCTTGAATTTCAGCTTTGTTAAAGTTCATATCTTGCTACTTTTGAGTTCTTTGGTGCAATGGCAAGCAACAATGACTTGTTTGTCATGCTTCAAGCTAAGGATAAGCTTGAGACCAACTATTCAATGCAATCTTACATGATGAAGCATTTTCTTGTTGCAAAGAAACTATGGAACATATTGATAGATGTCGACGATCAACCCAACAATTCTTCTACTACAACTCCTATTATCACAGACTTAGATCTCCTTAAAGTACAATGGCTATGTCTTCTTGTGATAAGCCTTTTGATAGTGAAATAATTCATTTTGAACTTTTCATTATACGTTGTGTCGATAATGTTTAGAATGAATACTTAGGTCATTTTATGCATATAGCCAAAATCTAGGGATGATAAGTTTTATATTCTCTCTCTAGGCCTCATCCGCATCATGTTTTCTACTCGAGAATTGAACATGAAGATGCAAGAATCAAGAACAATGTTTTATGATAGAAAGGTACATTATGCATAGGATAATAAAAGTGTCTCTATGAAAATTTTGTGAATCATGTTTTAAACGCTTTGTTTAGGGCTCTAGAGTTAGTTCACTATAAGATAATGACTTGATTTTATTCTCACTCTAGAATTTATAAAGTTGCAAGGCTCAAAACTCATACTTGGAGGCAGATTTGGACGTAGGATATCTCTAACACTATTGGGCAAATCAAAGGGATGATCATGTTTTCCTCCCACAAGCATCATGGAATTTTGCACTATTTTTTAGTTAGAGGGCCCAAAAAAGTGTCAAATTTTCCAACAATCAAAATTAAAAGTGGGATTCTCTATTATTATCTGAATCCATGATTTTATGCATATTGTGAATGTAGTCAGATATGTCTATTTGTTTCCTTTTCTTCTATGTTTGATAGGTGTCACGAAAGAGAGCAATGGACCACTAAAATACATGATTTTTATGAAAGTTTTGGATGCAACATGTGGGTGTGGGACTTTTGCTAAATTTGGTAGATCACGTAGTTCCTTGGAGAGGGACAATTAACTTTGTATTGAAGAAATCACTGGATCATGAAAAAAAGGTGAAAATCAGAGAATTGCCTTGCAATTGTGATCGAGAGTGAGGCTATGCGTGGAGTGAGATTAAGAGTGCACGTGTGAATGAGATTGTGATATCTTAGGGGTGTTAGAGAGGTTGAGGCTTCGTCAAGATGCTATTTTGCAAGAGCTAGTGTATATGATTCACATCTATAATAACATATCTTCTCTTTCTCTGCATCACATCTTGTCTACTCTATCACGTGAGATTTTCTCATGTTGTGCAAGATTTTCTTTTCTCTCTTCTATTGTTCTTTAGTGATTGGAAGCTCGTGATTGGGGATAGCTTGTGATTGTGGAAATGCTACAAGTGGTATTGGAGCAACATCAATCCTTGGCAACTATTGAAGTTTTGACACAAAAGATTTGTGAACAAGAGAAGCTTATTCAAAAGCTTCTTGGAGTATTCCCCAAAGAAAAAGGCATAAAGTAACTAGAGCGCACCACAAATTTGTTTGTGGAGCTGAACAATGAAGTGGATAAAGGTACAGGAACATCTAGCATGCCTAGAGAAAAAAAATCCAATCATGAAGATATGGATGCTGGTGATTTTTCCCTCAACCAAGTCTTGAAGAAGGCTAAATTGATCAATTTTGATGGCGAGAAGAAGAGTAATGAGGATCTAGAGCTGTGGACCAAAGAGCTAGAGGATTTGTTTGACCTTCGACAATTCAGTGAGGAGTCCAAGGCAAAGGTTGGGATCCTACACTTGGCTAGCATTGCAAAGCTATGGTGGAAGTCCTATATGTAGATGCACACTCATTCTGGACCGGTTCTATGGAAGGAATTTAGGGAGCAAGAAGAAAAGCGCTCTTGCTCTTCACACTAACATATGGAGAAGAAGATAGATTTCTTTAATTTTTGACAACACAAGAGTGACAAGCATAGCTTGTTTGTTGATGAGTATAAAGAGAAGTTCCTATGTCTTCACAAATATGCATTCGAGGTTAGCAAGGATGCTTTGAAGAGCAATTTTATTGAAGGGATTCATGACAAACTTTGTTATCAACTGAAGAGATTTGGATATGTAGATTTCTTGGATGTTGTACCAATGGCAAAAAGAATTGAGAAGATGGAAAAGTTCAATATGCAGAAGGCTGATAGAACCAAATTCATTATGATGGGACATAAGCCATAGAGACCTATCACATCAACTTTTAATACATAAGGTAAGAATTCTGCTTAGGTGGAAACTCAGAGGAGACATCAACCCATCCATTGGAATTAGGACCCTGATTTTTATTGAGGGGGCAAAAAGACTCGATTTGTGTTTTTGTTGCAGTGAGAAAGGACATAAGACATATACATGCTCGAACAAGGAAATCTTTTGTCCTGCACAAGTGAAGGTGATAAACATCATTGAGGAAGGTGCAACAATCGACAAAGTTGATGATGGAGGTAAGTGCCCTAACTCTTCTTTACGTTGCATGGTGACTAGTTCTTTCCCAAGGGCTTCTATAATTATGATTTGGGTATGATTTCTTGGCACAAAATTAGATTTCTAATAAATTATGATTTGGGTATCTTACATCTTGGTACAAACTTTAGCAATACCCTTAAATATGGAGATATTAAGACCTATGGAGATGGCCAATGGATGACTACCCTATACGAAAGGATACATTGAAAGCTTTGCATTTATTTTTTTTGATAGGTATTTTTTTGGGGGGTTTCATGCGACTAAAATGAAATAGAGTGATGCAATTATAGGTATGGACTGGTTCATAAAAAATTTTGCAACAATTGATTGTGAGCAAAGAACACTCACTTTAAGGCTAGATGGTGAATATATCTGCATCCTAGATGATGAGAATAATCTGAAACCTATTCTCATCTCTCCCATTTAGATATTTAGAGGTATACATGATGGATACAAAACATTTCTAGTATATGTTAATAACTTGCATAGGGAAAACAATGAGGAAAACCTTTTGAATCATGTAGAAAATCTTTTGAAAGAATATGCCGATGTATTTCCAGAGGATACTTGGTATACCTTCACCTAGGCGGACCGCACCATCATAGGTGAGCTAAAGGAGCCTAAGATTCAATTAAATGATCTTTTGAAGAGAGGCTTGATAAGACTGATTATTTCACCTTGGGGAGCACTTATTTTATTTCAGAATAAGAAAGATGGCTCTTATAGGTTATGTATTATCTCTAGGGGGTTGAATAAGAGGATGATTAAAAATAGGTACCCAGTCCCTCACATAGATGACTTAGTAGGTCAATTAAGTGGAACGACGATATTCACCAAGATTGAATTAAGATCTAGATATTACCAAATTAGGATCAAACCTAATGCCATACCCAAGACAACTTTTCATACATATTATGGCCACTACGAGTTTACAATTTTAACTTTTGTATTAACTCCTACAACATTAATGTGCTTGACGAAAAAGATTTTCATGATTATCTAGACGAATTCATCTTAGTTTTGTATACTCTAAAGATGATTGTGCACATGGTGTACATCTCAAGAAAACTTTGAAAACTCTTAGAGAACACAAATTGTATGGAAAAGAGGAGTAAGTGCTTCTTTGCTAAGGAAAAACTTGTGTATATAGGAAGAGTCATATCTAGAGAGGGAATTCATGTAGATTAGGATAAAGTGAAAACAATAAATGATTGTCTAGTTCCTAAAACTCTAAGGGATGTTAGAAGTTTTTTAGGATTGGCATAATATGAGAGATAAAATATTAAGGATTTCTCTAAGATAGCTAATCCCATCATAGAGTTTACTAAATAGAATGCAAAATTTGTGTGGAGTGAGACCTATTAAAAATAATTTGAATCATTGAAATAAAATTTCATTGAAAAGTGTGTTTTGAAAAACCAAAAATGGGAAAAGTTTTTGTGGTTGCATGTGATGCAAGTGGAAATCAAATAGGATGTGTTCTTTCACAAGATGATAGGGTGCTTGCATGTGAAAAAGATTTAAGAAACCATGAACTTAATTATCCTACTCATGATCTAAAATTGTTTGTTGTTGTACATGCACTTAAGCATTGGAGGCATCTACTCTAAGGGGTTGAGTTTCTATTGAAAACAGCTCATTAGAGTCTAAAATAAAATTTCACACCACCACTTAACAATGGGAAAAAGCATTGGATTGAATTATTAAGGCAACGTGATTTGGACATTAAGTATTTGGTTGGTAAGGAAAATAAGGTCACTGATCCATTGAGTCGAAAACCTTAATGTAATCTCCTTTCTGTAATAGATTCTGATTTTCTCAATCAAATTCAAAAAGAACTGAAACATGATTCTTTTTTTGCACTTATTTTGAATTTTCTGCATGTACACAGGGGGTCAATGTATCATTTACAGAGTGGATCTTTTTATTGTAAGAATCGATTATGCATATCTTCTGAATCTCCATTGAAAGTTCACATATTACATGATTGTCATGACGCACATGATTGTCAAGAACCTATGCTAAAATGAATTATTCTTACTTTTGGCCATGTATGAAGGAGGATATTAGAAAGTATGTTAGTGAATGTCTAAACTGTCAACAAGTGAAAGCTGAGTTTAAAAGAATGCGTAGAATGCTACAACCTATGGATGTTCCAAATCAGAAGTGGGAGTCTATCTCTATGGACTTCCTCACTAAACTGCTTACAACTAGAAGTAAACATGACACTATATTTATGGTAGTTGATTGACTTACCAAGATGGCACATTTCCTTCCTATAAACAATATTGGTATTGCCTTGAATGTTGGAAAGGTGTTTGTAAAAGAAATTTATCGACTCTGTGGAATGCCAAAAAACATAATTTATGATAGAGATTCTAGGTTCACATCAAACTTCTAGAAAGTAACATTTGAATAAATTGTACTCAACTGTTGTGTATGTATGTGAATGAAAAGCAAGATAATTGGAGTGAATATTTTCTCTTAGTCGATTTTGCATACAATGGTGCATGGCATGCATGTATAAAAATGACTTGGCTTGAGGCTATGTATGGTTATAATTGTTTGACTCCACCTTCTTTTTATAATTTTTCAAATAAAGTAGAAGTATCTAAAGAAATTCTTGAGAGAACTTGGAAAAGTTAATCAAACACAATAAAAGAAGCTCCAAAAAGACCAAAAAAATCTATGATTTGAAGAGAAGACCACTTGAATTTCAAACAAATGACTTCTATTTCTTAAGGTCAATCCTCATCAATCTAACTTGTTGTTAGAGAGGGATCATAAACTTTCTCTATGATACACATGTCCATTTAAAGTTTTGAAAAAGATTGGATATCTTGCTTAATTGTTGGAATTTCTTGAACATTTAAATGTGCATCTTGTCTTTCATGTTAGCTTACTTAAAAGATATTTACCTATTGCTAGTCATGTTTTGCAAGACAATTATAAGCTAAAAAATGCTGGCTCTTTGAAGGTTTGGCCTAAAAATAATAATACATAGGAGGGAAAAGAAATCGATCTATGGTAGATATTTTTCTAAAATGGCATACATATCCGATTCAAGATTTGACATGGTGAACCTAGATGATTTTCTAGCACATTTTCCTTCTTTGCAACTCTGAGGACAGAGTTCTTCAAAAGGGGGGAGAATTTTAATAAGCCTTTTGATAGTTAAATAATTCATTTTGAACTCTCTATACATTGTGTGGATATTATTTAGAATTAATAATTAGGTTATGTTATGCATATAGACAAAATCTAGGGATGAAAAGTTTTATATTCTCCCTCTAAACCTCATCGGCATCATGTTTTCTACTAAAAAATTGAACATGAAGATGCAAGAATCAAGAACAATGTTATATGAAAGAAAGGTAGAGCATGCATAAGAGAAAAAAAGTGTCCCTATGGAAATTTCATGAATCATGTTTTAAGTACTTTGTTTCATGCTCTAGAATTAGTTAACTCTAAGATAATGACTTGATTTTCTCTCTCTAGATCTATAAACTTGCACGGCTCAAAACTCATACTTGGAGGTGGATTTGGACCTAGGGTATCTGTAAAATTATTGAGCAGATCAAAGGGATGAGTAGGTTTTCCTCTCACAAGCATCTTGGAATTCCGCACTATTTTTGAGTTACAAGGCCCAAAGATGTGTTGATTTTTCTAACAATTTTAAAAAAGTGGGCTTGTCTATTATTATTCGAATCTATGATTTTTATGCTTATGTGTTCTCATGCATATTGTGGATGTCGTAAGATAGTCTTTTCATTGCTTTTTCTTCTACTTTTGATAGGTGTCACAAAATAGAGCAACAAACCATTAAAACAAAGGCCTTTTACAAAAGCTCTACATCAACATGGGGAGGTGCAACTTTTTCTAAATTTGGAAGACCACACAATTCCTTGAGGAGGGATGATTAACTTTGTTATGAAGAAATCATTGCCTTGTGCAAAAAAAAAGCTAAAAAACAAAGAATTACCTTGCAATGGTGATGTAGAGTGAGATTGTGAGTGAGAGTGGGATTGAGAGTGTGAGTGTGAATGAGATTGTGATACCTCGGGGCTGGTCGGGAGGTCGAGGCTTTGTCAAGAAGTTATTTTGCAAGACCTATTGTATATAATTCAATTCTATAAAACGAGACCTTCTATTTCTCTACATCACATCTTGTCTACTCTATCACATCCAATTATCTCTTATGGTGTGCAGTTCCTTCCTTTTCTCTCTTTTAATATTCTTGATTGATTAGAAACTTGTGATTGTGGAAGCTCTATAAGTGGTATTAGAGCAAAATCGATCCTTGACAACCTTGGGAGGTTTTACATAAAAGATTCGTGACAAGAGGAGCTTATTCTCATCCTTCTTGAACAATTACCCAAAGAATGAGGTGGAAAGCAAGTAGAGGGCACCACAAAATTATGTGTGGAGCTAAACAATGAAGTGGATGAAGGTGAAAGAACATCTAGCATGCCTAAAGCAAAACAAAAATGCAATCATGAAGATATGGACATTGGTGATTTTTCCCTCAACCAAGTCTTCAAGAAGGTCAAATTGAACCATTTTGATGGTGAGAAGAAGAGTGGCAAGGATATAGAGGACATGATGAATGAGCTAGAGGATCGCTTTGTCCTTCAACAATTTAGTGAGGAGTACAAGGCAAAGGTTGGGATCGTGCACCTATGTGGCATCACAAAGCTATGGTGGAAGTCCTATATGCAGACACAGACTCGATTTGGACGGGTTCTATGGAAGGAATTTAGGGCACAAGAAAAAAATGCTACTAGTCTCCACACTAACATATGGAGAAAAAGATGGAGTTCTTTAATTTTTGACAACTCGAGAGTGACAACCATAGCTTGTCTGATGATGAGTATAAAGAGAAGTTCCTATGTCTTCACAAATATGCATTGGAGGATGGTTATCAGGGGTGCTATTAAAAGAAAGCTTATTGAAGGGCTTTTTGAGGAACGTTATCAAGTGAATGAATCTGAATGTGTGGATTTCTTCAATGTTGTAGCAATGGCATTTTGAGAAGATGGAGAAGTTCAATATATGAAAGGCCAAGTTCATTATGACAAGACATAAGCCACAAAGACCTATCACAACAAACATGAACAATTCAAAGATGACATGGTCTTCTAATAATTAGAGTAAAATTCCTACCAGGTGGAAACCCAAAGGAGGCATCAAACCATCCATTGGTAGCAAGACCCTGATTTTATTGAGCATGCAAAAAGTCTATACACTCCTTCAATCATTTTTCAAGTGTTTGCAAACACTTGACATAGAAAAATGCCCATAACTTACTGCTAAGCAATCTATCCAAGAAGAGTGAAAATCCACTTTTCTTGGAAGGAAGATCCTGAACTAGACATTTATCTGCTTACTTCTTAAATATAGGAGTGGAAAGTCTCATAGTCTCATGACTATGTTGTTTGAATTATGGATCAAATAATAAGTGTCATGGCTCACTCCATTATTTGCAAACTTACCAATGACTCATCTAAGAGATGATCAAGATCTCTAAATGTTTTTCTACATGGAGACTTGGGAAGGATGAAGCCTTCTACTAGCTTCTTTTGCTCTTACGAGTGAAAAAGGAAAGACGTTTTGTTGCATGACTTGTAGTTTAGGAGGTCTCTGCCCATTTGGTAGTCTAAATTGAGGATTAGGGTTTCCTCCTAGACCAAATCCATTTGTCTCTCCTAGCATTACTTGGAATGTTGGATTGCTCCCCCTCCAATTTCTTTTGTTTTGAGAGTCTTCACTAGTCTCTGCCCTCTCATGAATCTTTTTTTCCCACTTCTTTGGAGAGAAGATGAGCTTTCTTAGATAGGTATGCTTGGTTTTCTCCTCCTCGAACACTTTCCAATACACCTTTTTCTTCTTATCTATGTAGGTCATTACAAGCTTGTTTTTAGGATCTTACATTTCTTGCGCTATGATTGCAGTAGGTCCTTCTTCACAAGGAGATCAAATGTTCTATAAAGCAAGGTCTAGTCCTATTACAAGGTAGAATTCCTTGAGTATAAAGTCAATTGGTACTCTATCCACATAGAGTATTCTATTCAAGATGTGCTTGCCCTGAGGAGTAGTGACCGACCCAGCCTCCACATCGGCCCAACTCTTAGATTCCAACTCTCTCGTATCATTTACATGATCAGGCTTGTCACACACCATATACATGGTGGTTTATTTATCTAGATAGTGACCTTCTATGAACTTAATAGCTTATTTCTTCTAAGGAGTAGATCCTAGATAATACTGCAAGCATGTTGCATTGCAATTTAGTCTATCCAAGTAGACCAAAGATCCATGAGCATTGGTACAAACAAATTCTAGAGGAGAACAATACTGGTTGTCTATTATAGACATGATATCTTCACTCAAAGGAATTCCCTGGATGTCTTTTGAACATGCCATAACCTCAATATCACTATTTGACTTGCTATATTCATTGAATGTGAGTTTCTTAGTAGGATCTTGAGTCACACTTTCCTATGAAGAGACTCTACTCATGGGTTTAACTTTTGGCCCTATCATCCATCCTCATCTTAAATGCATACATCAAATTTAGCATTGTTTGGTGCTTTGGTTTTTAGTGCCTTTTTTTTTGTGGTGTTTGAAGTATCCAAAATAGTTTTGTTTGTTCCTTTAGTTGAACAATTGGCAAAATGAATATCTAGATTGTTTTTTTTTATTTGAAGCCCCAAGAGGTATGTGGAAATACAAAGCCTGCTCCAAAAACCCTAATTTAGGAGTTACTATATTTCCAATCCTTCCTCACCTAATTTGAACTCACATCCCTATAGAACAAAGGAAATAATTAGGAATGTGCAAAAAAAAAAATCAAGAAAAAACACTTTCTCAACATAAATGATTTCCTTGGGAAATCATGATGTCTGATAGCAACTGCAATGGCCTTGGGCATCATTCTGCCTCGATAATGAAAAGCAATCATGAGGGTAGCAAGAAATCATGAGGCCTAGTGCAAAAAATAAGAAACACAATTCTCAAACTTGAAGGCTGTGAGAAATTGTGATGTCCCTAATCATGATTTTTGATGTCTCTCACTGTAATGGCCATGGGCAATCGTGATGTCTAATCATGACATCAATTTGTGATGGCCTAGGGCTGTCTTGATGCCTCTCAACTATCATGATACTCCAAACCATTATGATGCCTCTATGCAATCATGATGTCCCCAACTATTATGATGCATTTGGGAAATCACAATGTCTCAGGGCAATTGCAATCGTTCTTGCTCAACACGATTCCTCTCAGATGAAGATGACAATGAACCTTGTTTTTAATGTTGTTTTGTCCATTTTGTGTTGTTTACGTGCTTTTGTAGCTTTTAAAAGGTATAGATCAAGAATATGTAAAAATTTTATAGAAGAACATCTCATTTTTTTAAAATAGCCTATCTCAAATGTTTGACACTCACACCCTTGAGCCATAAAAATTTCCCAAAACTTAGTCTTACCTCCAAGATGCCATGTATGAAGTGTCAAGTGAAATAAATGAGTACAAAGTGTCTGAATATCCCTTCTCTCTCATCTTTGTATTATAGATCTCTCTCTCTTTGTCTCTCTCTCTCTCTAGCAAGTGAGAGCTAGTTCCAGCGAAAGGAACATAAAAGAAGCCTTTCTTACTTGAATTTTAGCTATTAGAAGGACTGTTTCACCTTCTTTTGCTTTCCAAAGCAGTCTATCTTTCTCCAAAGCTTCTCTTATCAACTTCCAGAGCTTCAAAATGCTATACCAATACTAGAAGTGAAGGCTTTTATGAAAAAAAGACTATTTACCATGTAAAGTTGAGATTTCTTGAGAAATCCTTGATCCGCAAGCACTTGCAAGCATGAGTCATTCTTCAATTCAACTATTAAACCTTTCCAACATGGATTTATGCAAAGAATCCTTGACATCAATGCCAAAAATTTTTAGTTATAGACCCATAGGGCTTAAAGGAGTCACTTACAAGCATCAACATGGTTGATTGAATTGTTGAAAGTTTTTCAAGCTCAAGAGTGTGGGAACATGCCCCAAATTGAACCTTCCACATCATCCACAATCAAAGGAGGCTGATTTCCACGAGTTGGAGGCATCAAATCATGCCCATAATGGAAAGAATTTGATTAGAGAAGATTTAGCTCACCTCTTGATGTGATTGGACCTCACTTTTGACATGTATATGCTTTTGATTGGTTAAAGAGGTTAGTATGAGGTCTTTAAAACCTCTAATGAGTTGTATTATGAATTAGAGTTGTGGAAATACGTGCCCAAGCTGCCCCCTTGCTTAAGCACACCCCCTACTAGCTGTTCTCTGCATATTTTGCAGAAATTTCACTTTTACACACTCTATCTATCTAGATGTTTTTGGCAGACCCCCCGGTCTTGTAATTGTTGTTTCTCCTTCATCCGGAATCCATTTGCAATGATTTTTGACTTGTTGGAAAGCTTATAAGTTCTACTTTGTCTGGTATAAGTCTCAGGTTCAGTGCCTGCACATGTGCAGAAAAATGTCCAGAACAGTGTCTGTCTAGTTAGCTCATACTCTGTGAAGAGATCAAGTTATCTGTTTTGTTGCAGCTGGTTGAGGCATCATCCAGTATCCAAATGGAGTGATTTTACTCTCATTTGAAAGCTCTTAAAGTCTAGTTTATGCCTGCAAAATTTCATTTTCAGTCTATGCATATACTTAGAGAAACTCAGAAAATACAGAACCTATGTCTGAAAAATTTCAGGATCCTAGGAGGGTTCATTTGCTTTTGTTGTGCACATAGGAGTGTTTATCCTCCAACAGTGGTATTAGAGCTATAAGTGGAGTATCAAAGAGAGAAGAAGGAGCTACTGAAGTGAAGTAAAGACTTAATCAAAGTTTGAAGGAAGGAAGCAAAGAACGGGCACGTCAACAACAAGGGGAAGCAAATACATCATCAAATCAAAGACGAAGCTTCATCAAGAGGAGTAGCTCTATTTTTTGAGGTAAAAGCCATCCTTTTCAACTTCATTGCATCAAGGGGGAGGTTCAAAAGAGTTAGGAGGCACCATGGCTGATCTCAATGCTCAGATTGAGAAGCTCGAAAAAGGAAACTACCAACCGTGGCGATTTAGAATAAGCAATTTTTTGATGGGGAAAGGTTTGTGGGGACTTGTGAGTGGTGGAGAGCCAAAACCCTACATAGATGAGGTAAATCCAACCAATGATCAGAGAAGAGCAGTAAGAGAGTGGGATGAAAGGGACAAAAGGGTCATTTTCATTTTATCTCAGCATATTAGCAACTCTATGGTAGGGCATATTCAAGATTTGGATACATCGAAGAAGGTGTGGGAGTGCTTGGAGAGATTGTACTCAACCTCCACAAAAGCTAGAAAAATTCAGCTCAAGAATGAGCTAAATAATCTTAGGAAAAGCCCCTCTCAAGGTGCTAATGATTACATATTAAAGGTTAAAGAGCTTGCAGATGCACTAGGGTCAATCGGTTGTGCCCTAGATGATGACGATCTTGTCGCCCACACCCTAAATGGACTTAGGGATGATGAGAAATGGAGGGCTTTCACAACTTCAGTGTATGTAAGGGACTCTCTTCCTGATTTTGATCAACTAATCACTCTCATGGTGACAGAGGAGATGAACCTTGGTGGTCATAATGCCAAGGATAGCCAAGGGCAATTGTTGTATGTAGGTAGAGGAAGAGGAAGACACAACCGAGGTGCTACAAGAGGAAGAGGAAGATATCAAAGCAACCAAGGAGGTCAAGGACAACAAGAAAATGCAGGTCAAAGAGGTGGAAGAGCCACAAATAGAGGAAGAGGTGCAAGATTTGGTGGAAGAGGACAAGCCACTTCAAATGGATGCTTTGTATGCGGTAAGCCCGGTCATTTTGCAAATGAATGCTATCATAGAGCTCAAAGACAAGGGAATCAAAGCAACAACAACAACAATTATAGAGGGCAAGGTAATTATGCAAACACATCATCCAGCCAAGGGAATGATTATTTACTTGCCATGAGGTATGGTGAAGATACAACTCAAGCTAGTGAAGATGTATGGTATGTAGACAGTGGATGTAGCAATCATATGTCATGTCGAAAGGAGTTTTTTAGTAATTTGCAGGTCCCAAAGCATCAAGGGCATGTGGAAATAGGTGATAACTCAGAGCATATCATTCAACATGTGGGAGATATCAGTTTGGAAGGAAATCAAAGAGCAAAGTGCTTATCAGAGGTATTACATGTCCCTACTATTACCAAAAACTTGATTTCGGTAGGCCAAATGGTAGAAAAAGGCTATCAAGTTAGGTTCAATGAAAGAGGATGTTTTGTTGAGGATCCAAGGGCAGGTTTCAAGCTCATAGCAAAAGGAAAAAAGCAAGGGAGAATGTTCACAATGGACATAAATCAGCCACACCATTCAATGTTCGTCACATATGGAGACAAGAGGATAGCAGATTTGGATCCATGGCATAAACGAATAGGTCACATCAACCTACAAAAGCTCAAGGACATGCAAAGGAGGAGCTTGGTAAGAGGCCTACCAAATTTTACATCTAAAATGTTGCATGAAATTTGTGTAGCTTGCCAACAAGGAAAACAATCAAGGCTGCCCTTCAAGAAGAGTACCTATGTAAGTGCAAATGTTTTAGACCTCATTCACACGGATGTTTGGGGTCCAACAAGAGAAGCATCCCTTGCTGGAAATAGGTATTTTGTAACCTTCATTGATGACTTTTCAAGGAAAGTGTGGTTGTATTGCATTAGAAACAAATCAGATGTGTTCCACTACTTCAAGAAATTCAAAGCACAGGTGGAGAAGGAATCTGGCAAGTTTATCAAAACTTTGAGATCCGATGGAGGGGGAGAGTACTTCTCCCATGAATTTTCTGAATTTTTGCAGGTCAATGGCATCAAAAGACAATTTACATGCAGGTATACCCCTCAACAAAATGGGGTAGCAGAGAGAAAGAACAGACACATAGCAGAGGTAGCAAGGTGTATGCTCAATGAAATGAATATGCCGCATTGTTATTGGGGAGAGGCTACATATACGGCCACATACATCATGAATAGATGTCCTACATCAGGTATACATCATCTAACCCCTGAGGAAGCATGGAGTGGAAGAAAACCTTGCATTTCACATCTTAGAATCTTTGGTTGTATATGCTATGTACATGTACCTCAAGAGTTGAGGTCAAAGTTAGATGCCAAATCTGAAAGGTGTATTTTTTTGGGATATTCTATGGAACAAAAGGGGTATAAATGCTATAATCCCATCACCAAGGAGCTGAAGGTAAGTAGGGATGTTGTCTTTGATGAGTTGAAGCCTTGGTATGCATGCACAAGTCCATTGCAGGTTGAAGACATAGGTGAGACAGATTTGAAGAATGATGATAGAGTTCAAGAAAGCATGGATTTGAGTGGTCCAAGCAACTCATGCAACACAAGGACACCCTCACCATGGAGTGGAAGGCTTAGGGAAAGAGAGACCAGCTCTGAAGAAAGCAAAGTCAAAGGCAAAGAGAAGATTTCAGTTGAAGAAGGAAGCTATGTGGACGAGAGCATGTTGGAAGATGAAGAGATAGAAGTCCTTCAAACTCCAGGAGTGGCTAAACAAAGAAAGAAGATGGCAACCACACCAAAAGGAAGTGAAAGAAGGTCTTCAAGAGTAAGATATCCAGTACAAAGGTTAACATATGATAATTTCATTGCAAAGCATTATGCATACATGACTCAGGTAATCAAGGACAAAGAACCAACTAGTTATGAAGAAGCTAAGGATTGCAAGGAATGGCAAGAGGCAATGAAGGAAGAGCTCAAAGCACTTGATGAGAACCATACTTGGAGCTTGGTACCAGCTCAAGAAGGCATGAAGGTGATAGGTAATAAGTGGGTTTACAAAATTAAAAGAAATTCAGATGGTTCCATTGCTAGGTACAAAGCAAGGTTGGTGGCGAAAGGCTTCTCCCAAAGCTACGGGATAGATTATGATGAAACTTTCAGCCCCGTAGCCAAGATGCCAACAATTAGGACTTTGATTGCAGTGGCCACATCAAGGAAATGGAGCTTATATCAGTTGGATGTGAAGAATGCCTTCCTCAATGGAGAGCTTGAAGAAGTAGTCTACATGAGCCAACCTCAAGGATTTGCTAGTATGAGGTACCCAAATCATGTTTGCAAGATAAGGAAAGCACTATATGGACTAAAGCAAGCCCCAAGGGCCTGGAATCAGAGGTTAGTGGATTATTTATCAAGTTGTGGATACAAAGAAAGTGTTGCAGATCCATCACTTTATATGAAGAAGCAAGGAGACAAGACGGTATATATATATGCATCTATGTGGACGATTTGATCATCACAGGAAGTGATATTGCAGGTATTAAAGATATCAAATCAAAGCTAGGAAAGGAGTTCAAGATATCTGATCTTGGAACACTAAAATACTTCTTGGGAATAGAGGTAATCTATGCACACAATGGCATCTTCTTGATTCAAAGAAAATACTTGTTGGATGTGCTATACAGGTTTGGTATGAGTGGTTGTAAGCCACTTTCTCAGCCCATGGAGCCCAATACAAAGTTGGTTGCAGGTCAAGGAGAGGCTATACAAGATATTACACTATATAGAAGCATAATTGGTTCATTAATTTATGCTACATTCACTAGACCTGATCTTGCATATGTAGTAGGTGTTCTCTCTCAATTTTTGCATACACCTACTCATGATCATCTTATGGCGGCAAGAAAGGTGCTTCGTTACATCAAGCACACCATCAACCAAGGTCTATTTTACTCATATGATGCTGATCTAAGTGTCAAAGGATATAGTGATGCTGATTGGGCAGGTAGCAAGGATGATCGAAGGAGTACATCGGGTTATGTTTTCATGATAGGTACAAAAGTGATCTCTTGGAGCTCTAAGAAGCAACCCACTGTTGCTCTTTCATCCACAGAGGCTGAGTACAGAGGTTTAGCATTGGCTACATGTGAGCTATTATGGCTTAAGAAGCTACTTAAGGACTTGGAAGTGGAAGTGCAGGAGTTTCCTCTTTATGGAGACAACATTTCAAGCATCTATTTAGCTAACACTCCCATGTTTCATGCAAGGAGCAAGCACATAGAGGTTCATTACCACTTCGTTAGAGAAAAGGTGATGGAAAAAGAGCTAGATATAAGGTATGTGAACACTAAAATGCAGGTTGCAGACATGATGACAAAGTTTCTTGAAGGTACAAAGCTTGGAGGATTCAAGGAAGCTATCAACATAAGAGACATAGGCTGAAGCAACAAAGGAAAAGACTTGAGCTTGAGGGGGAGTGTTGAAAGTTTTTCAAGCTCAAGAGTGTGGGAACATGCCCCAAATTGAACCTTCCACATCATCCACAATCAAAGGAGGCTGATTTCCACGAGTTGGAGGCATCAAATCATGCCCATAATGGAAAGAATTTGATTAGAGAAGATTTAGCTCACCTCTTGATGTGATTGGACCTCACTTTTGACATGTATATGCTTTTGATTGGTTAAAGAGGTTAGTATGAGGTCTTTAAAACCTCTAATGAGTTGTATTATGAATTAGAGTCGTGGAAATACGTGCCCAAGCTGCCCCCTTGCTTAAGCACACCCCCTACTAGCTGTTCTCTGCATATTTTGCAGAAATTTCACTTTTACACACTCTATCTATCTAGATGTTTTTGGCAGACCCCCCGGTCTTGTAATTGTTATTTCTCCTTCATCCGGAATCCATTTGCAATGATTTTTGACTTGTTGGAAAGCTTATAAGTTCTACTTTGTCTGGTATAAGTCTCAGGTTCAGTGCCTGCACATGTGCAGAGAAATGTCCAGAACAGTGTCTGTCCAGTTAGCTCATACTCTGTGAAGAGATCAAGTTATCTGTTTTGTTGCAGCTGGTTGAGGCATCATCCAGTATCCAAATGGAGTGATTTTACTCTCATTTGAAAGCTCTTAAAGTCTAGTTTATGCCTGCAAAATTTCATTTTCAGTATCTGCATATACTCAGAGAAACTCAGAAAATACAGAACCTATGTCTGAAAAATTTCAAGATCCTAGGAGGGTTCATTTGCTTTTGTTGTGCACATAGGAGTGTTTATCCTCCAACATGAATCACTTAAATTATCAATATAAGCATCTTAGCTAGTTGCGATCATGGAAAACCAATAGGAAATGCCATGGAGATAAGAGAAACGAAAGACAATAAATGAAAAGTCAAAGTGGATATGCCTGGAGACTTTTGGAAGCAAGTTCTCATTGGGTGTCAGAGATACCCCTCTTGTTGCACATCAAAATGTGTAAAATGAGAAGTTCTAGGCTCTGATAAGTTCAAACCTACAAAATATATAACCTACAGAGAGAAAAGAGACTTTGAATAATGATGAGATGGATTTTACCTTGTATCTAAGATCCCTATATGCACATGAAGCCTCATATGCATGGAAAGAGACCCTTCAAGGTCTTTATACCCCCTTGTGACACACATTCCTCACAATATCCACCTCCAAGAAGCAAGAAAAAAAGATGAAAATGGAGAAGTTTCCATTTCCAATAACAAAATTAGTGTCGAAGACTCATAAGAAAAATCCAAAATCAAGTCTACTTAGTTGTGCAAATTCTTTTGTGACCTTATTCTTTCTCTTATTTCTTGTATCCTTTGATAGAGACTTCAAGTAGTGTCAGTTCCTTGAATTGTTCATTATGGACATGAATATCTCAAACTCTGCCATGAAAGTTAGTCGATTTAACAAGCATACCTATAGTTTTTCTCCTTGGAATAGTAACTTTCCATGAAATAGGTGCATCCATTATAATCTACATGTATAATAGACATTAGAAATTCATACAATCAAAATACAACCACATTAGTTGCTTCTTATAAATTTGCAACCTTTATGGACTTTTTCAAACTCGTTATCCATGTGAAGAAGTCTTGTAAGATTATTAGTGTTACCAATATATAGATATTGAAGATCATGCACCATATGGTGAAGCTTCATCTTATTTGGTCCCATAAGCCAATATGTGATGGTCATGGTAATGTTGTTTTCAACTTCAGAGAGCTTGGAGGGGATGGTGTAGAAATCCTAGTTGGGATTGCAGTCCTTGATGATGTTCTTAAGTTAGTGGTCATTAAATTTTGACACAATGAGATATTAAAGACTTATGATACAAGTGCTTATGTGATTGGGAAGACTCTTATCTGCATGTGCAGAAGTGCTTATGTGCTTGGGAAGACTCTTATCTGCATTGGAGCCCTATTTTCATTGACTTGGCACCTAGATTTTTTCTTGAGTTGTTCAATAAAAAGTATTTTCTTAGGTACCCATATGAGCCTCCTTTGTTCTTCTTTCCTAGGCTCACGATTGACTTATCTATGTAGATGATGGTGTGGCCCTTTTCTTGGTTGCCTAAGATGTGATTTTTGATGTTGTTCTTGGTTTCTTTATGATGCGTATCTATGTATCTCCTTTATTGTGTTGTTATTATTCAAGATCATTGGGATGTATTTTGGATTCTTGATAGAAGTTTTGGGCACCCAAATTTGTCATCAGACTTTCTATGCTTCCAATAATTCCTTGGGAACTCAAAATTTCTTTTAATTTCCTAAGTATGAATTTTTTTATAGATTTGAAATTCTATGCAATGCTTTTCTATGCAAAGGGTCTTTCATGTTGTCTTTCTTTTTGTATTTAGTGTTGATGGATTTCTTTTCAATGATGGTGGTTCCTTTGCAGAGTTGGATTAGTGCTCTCACCAATTTCATATGGTGCTTGAATTGAGCATACCAAACATATCAAACACGCCAAACTTGTCATACCTATTTAACACTAGTGTTGTACTTGGACACTTTAGTGTCCTGAAAAAGAGACAATGTTTGATGAATTTTTTAGATTACTAGAGGGAACCATTTATAAATGTAACTATGCAACATGTTGGCATAAGGGTTGAACATTTTTAGAAAAATATAGTTTTTATTAAAGGATATAAAAATTAATATTTATTCACTAATTTTATGATGCTAATTTCAATACTGGCGCAGAAATTACAGTGATGTAAGTTAGAGGTTTTTTTAATTAAAATCATGGTCTTGTGATTTTCATTGGTCTAAATGCAATAAAATCTTTTATTTTATATATGTCAACATGTTTCTATCGATAATTAGAGATTTGTAATGAATTTTACTAGGTTTATGGCATAAAATGAAGCTCATTTGTGATATGGCAGTCTTATCATCTATGAATTATTTTGCAAAGTGATGGTATGAATATGCATCACTTTATGTTATCAAAATACTATTTGGCATTACTACAACTAGAAATATTTTTTTGACAACCTTAGGCATCCAATTTCTATGTCGTTTCTTCAAGTTAAACAATACCACTATTTTTCTACGCTAAGAAAAGGTCATTTTATGAGGAAATATTGCATATGCTACATGATTAAAGATAACATGCTAGTTTTTTCTATACAAAATAGTTTATAATGCTTATTGAATTATTTTGATTCATAATATAGACCTTATATCATTTAGAAAACCTAATTTTTTAGGATGAATTTTTATTCTCGATAGAGAGGATTATGGCCATTCAATGAAATATTGAGATTTTTAGTGGTATGTGAGATACATACAAAATTATTGATTCAAAGACATGTAGCATATCTTTATTCTACTATATGATGGTTTTTGAACTAAAACACAAACCATTGTAGTGTTTTTATGAATCAATATCATATAGAAGGCTGCTAAAGTGTATAACTATATAATGAGCACCCTATATTGTTCTAAATTTTTTATTATAAAAATGATTTTTCTAGTTCCCAAGACTTGTTTTAAACGATTACATGACAATAAATTAACATTAGAAAAATGATTCCAATAGGAGGAAATTTTTTTTTATGGAGATATTTCTTTCTTCTCATATATAAGCTTACAGAAAAACAGTTTTTCTCAACCATATTCAATCATTTGTATATTTTGAGTTATCAAAAAAGGTTATTTTTTAAAATATATATTTTTTATAGAGCATCTAGGTATAGACCTTTATGGGGATTTAAGGTTTTTTTCAAAATTTTATTTGATTAGTATGTGTGATTTTTTTTATTTATTAGAAAAAAGGACACTAAAGTGTCCTATTTTGGTACAACACTAGTGTTAACATGCCATTTGTGAACCATGCACAATATAAAAGAATAAATCCATATAGACTACATAAATAATAATTACATTTTTCATATAATGATCATGCACACACAAATATGTTGTAAACATTACATACACTATTTATTCATTTTTAAAAAAATCTTGAACAATGCACATAACCTCAATGTTCTATTCAGTTCTCAAATTGAACACATACCCTATGCACTAGATAGAATAGATCGTTCCAATGTGTTCCTTAGGTGGTTCTTCTATTCTATTCTATGCACTGAATAGAATAGATCGTTCCAATGTGTTCCTTAGGTGGTTCTTCTATTATCAATGGAAGTTTGATGTTCTATCTTTGCAAAAGAAGTTTTGTATTCATGTAACAATAGTTCCTTTTTAGGAGGGGGGTTTTATTTTTGGTGAAAGTGATGACTCAAGTTTTGATGCGAGAGGTTTGTCTTTTGGAGGCAATGGTGGTATGGCTACAAATATTTACTCATTAAAAGCTCCTTGTTGTGCCCATTTTTTTGGTCTTGCACTGGTTGTGAATGCACTCAAATTGTTGGTGGGTGGTGTAAAAGATGTAGATGCATACAAAAAATACATATTTGATAAGTAATAAGGGAAACAAGCAATTTATCTGATGAGGCAATGTAGTCAAATTCACCCTAAGATTGTACATCATTGAGAAACCTAAGATAATCAATTTTGTAGGTCCTTTTCTTTGCAAACTAAGGAGTTTTTGCTACATCTCTTGAATTCCAAAGCAAAATGGTAAGTCCAATATAACCATGTAAGATATTCTAGTTCGATCAACCCTACTTTCCACACTAGGTCCATATATCATTTATCCACTTTCACAAGTAGTATTGAAAGTCCTACCTCCCTTAGATCTCAAACACGATGCACAAAACCCCCAATAGAAGGCACAAACCAAGAAATCATACCTTTATTTTTGGAAATCAAAACCACAGTTATGAGAGAGGAACCTATAATAGAAAAGAACAATGAAACTTTATTACTCCCTTGGGTGGTGATATCTCTACACACCATGCCCCAAATACCACCTTTGAGCCATTTGATTTGCCCATAATGTATGTAATATGAAGAGAAATTATGAAGAAATGTAGTATCAAGAAGGTCAATATGTAGAACACCAATATGAAGGAGAAGAACAAGATCATCCCATCTATACAAAATCTTACCACCAAATATAAACAACCCTTGACTCAATAATAGAAAGATCCTAGTGTGAACAAGCATCCAAAAAAGATGCATAAAATTCCACCTTTCAATACCCAAAAATGGATGATACATATATAGAATCTATAGATGCTCTAAATGAAGATATTTGTATCATTGTATCAGCACACTAGTTGAGGCAATATTGATGACATCATCCCCGTCTTCCACTACCACACATGGTGGGATGAATGATCCCATTTAGCATGCCTACCATTCCAAAGGACTCAAGGTGAACTTTCTTTGAAGGTCAACTCTCATCTTTGATCCCCTTGTTTAATCTATCAACCTTTGGTGGAGACGAGACTCTAAATAACTTCTAACTATTAAAGACCTCCACAGGTTTTCACCCATCACCTTCACCGACATCACCAACCACACCACTACAAAAGCACCCCCACACATCAACATTCATAAACTATTCAATATCACCACCTCATATTTACTCACTACCATGTCAATGAAAACCTTCCTGCTTACCACTTTTGCATTGATACACCAACCCTAACCACCATCACTTCCTCCTTCTTCCAAATCCCCTCCACCCCAAAGATCAAAACCCTTTCCCTTCTACATCGTCTTCCCCCTCATCATCATTTTTTCCCATTAACCCCATTCTTGCACCACCCTAGATTGTATCAACACTGCACTTAATCAAATGTTCACCTTATGTTTGCAAGTGCGAGAAGAATGTCACTCTCTAATGCACCATAAAGTGACACTTTGAGACCACACAAGTTTTCTTCAATCAAAAAATCAATTCCTTGATGATCAAGAATGCTAGATTGAATGACTTGTACACCAAATTTAAGGAAGCTAATCAAGTATTAGAAGTACAAGTGCAAGAAAACTTGAAGGTAGAGCTCCAATATATTGAAAGGTGCCCTTTGTGATGCAACAATCCACAATGCTAGGCCTTCATGCAACATAAGTAGTTTGAAGTGCCACCTCATGATGGCACCTAAGGAGGATATTGAGTTACAAAAAGAAAATCAAGAAAACTTCAATGCATTATTCGGCCCCATGGAAGAACCAACTGGCCCATCATGATCCCTTATCATCCCATCTGACAACATGAAGTTGATTCTCAAAGGATATGTACTCTTGTTGGAAGTCTATGAAGCATTAAAAAATGAGTTAAACACTCTCAAGGTAGAGAGGACCATGGCTTCCCCATCACCCACACCCATGGAGCCCATCATTGATTTAACTATAGATAATGAAGAGCTTTGACAACAAGTAGAAATCATGCAAACATATATAAAAGAATATGAAACTACATTATCATCAACACTACAGAACTCACCATCATCACAACCGTCTCCACCCCTTGAAGAGGTACTAGAAGTCCCACATATGCCTAAGTTAGAAGGCACGAGTATGAATAACAAATCCCCATTGGAGGACGATTCAAAAGCAAGGTAAAGATGAATATTAACCACCTAAATTTGCATGGTTATTAGACGTGGAAATATGGGGATGAAATCATTCTACCTGATTCAACCACCAAATGGAACTTCAAGAAAATTTCAAGGATAAGGTATTGTGCTCTGATTTCTTTCAAAGGCTTGCTAGCTTGAATGTTTTTGAAAACACAGGAAATTCGGTAAAAAACATTTTTATGCTATTGAATGATTACAAAAAAGTATTTTTCAATGTTATGGGCCAGCCCTCAATGTTTGCGACATAGTTTCTACTTGAGGATCTACCATCCTAGGCAACGAAAGGCACACTCTTCCAATATTTCTTGCGTTGTGGGATCTTATGCTTGTATCCCCAAATGGTGCACACCTAGAGTCATATTGCACTGCATATCATTTATAACCCTTGCTATTGTCCTATCCCATGTCAAAGATCATTCAAGTCCTTCTAAATCAAGGTTGAATGCAATGAATGGTGTATTCATTTGGTCAATAACCCATTCATTGCCATCCCCTATGTCGAGCCCATTGTAGGATATATTTTGGAAACATTTTGTTTTTTGGGAAGTCCAAGTTTGCAACTATTTCCTCCTAGAGCAATGATGAGTATCAACATCAATGAAGATCCAACCTTAGACTTTCAACTGTGAAAATTTGAGGGTGATATGAAGATTGTGAGGAAGTAGTGCATGCAAATGGGCATGTGACAAACAAAGAGGTGCACACACATGTTAGGAAGAAGAAATAGAAGAGAACAATGGGTTCTTCTCATTCAAATGCATCAAAATTACAAGATTCCCTCACATGGTAACCCCTCAAAATGACCCTACAAAGCTCTATTTATAGATTTTTTACTATTTTTTTTTTGGTTTCACATTTAGTGGCTAGCATTGTTAAAAAATAGTCCATAAGCCTAATTTTGAGGCTCAAATGAGCTCCAAAAATCTTGAAAATTTGTATGTTTTTTCTACCTAAGCTCATCAAGCTTGAGAACTCCAAATATGGATAGAATGAGAGATAGTACTTACAAAATTGAGTTTTCAATTAAATTTTAGTGATAAAGATCACTATTTGAGAGTAATAATGGTTTTTCTTTTACGAATTGTGGGCCATATTTCACATGCTACCTCTTCTTCTATGTTGTCTTTACTTGATCTTATACTCACACCTTGATCATGGCCAACACTCCCCTCCCTCTCATGTCTTTCATCCTTAGCAGACTCCTATTCTTGGGTATGATCAATGTAATTCTATAGGAGTTTGAGGGTGTTTGTGTACTCTACAATCTAAATTCCCTTGGACATGTCTTGTTATAACTTCTACCATTCAATAGCTCTAGGGGTGTGCTTATGAGGGAGTTAATCATACTTGGAGTATTGTATGGTTTCACAAGAAAATAAGTACAGAAAACTCGTTGGATTGGAGACAAAAAATTTAGAGTGATATTCCCAAAACCCCATAGTGAAGGCATCTTGGAATGTTTGAATGTAGCCGATGGGAAAATAGTTTATACAAACAATGTCATGCATACAAGATCAATTTGGAGAGAATCGTATTGAGATCATACAATAAATTGAGGTTCCCCTATTCAAATCTCGGTGCATTAATGTGTAGATTCTTGACCTCTTGAAATACCTTAAATATTATGAGCAACATGTAGAAAATTTTAAATGTCATCTAGCAGGCCACATCAAGGATTTTCGTGAGTCATGGCTCCCAATGTCTATTTATAGCATTCATGTAAGAGACAAAAGGTGGTCCTTGTGGAGGTGCAACATATGGATAGTTTAATGAGTCCATGCATTGTTGATCATTCTGGACCTTGGTGAAAAACGACTTCCAATTTCTTCATTGAGTTGATTATGAGCTTGAACGTCTTCAATTTATTCATAAAATTAGCCTCAATGTAGGTGGGGTCATCAAGTTCTTCTTCCTATGTTCTCTCCTCCTCTTGGTCCATTTGCAACACATGGTAATTGAGTATTTCATATGCTTTCAAGAAAAGTTATGTATCTAAAAATTGGAAGTATGGAAAATCATTAGTAAGTGGAAGTTCAAAATCAAATGAGAGGCCTTGCTTTTGCATAGTGGTGACTTCCGAAGGGCTTTATAATCCAACATGAATGTCTCTATCCTAGCATATTGATATTCTAGACTTTGTGTCTCTTGTGCTTGGGCCATTAGCTATTGAGCCTCTCCTTTTCATCGCGATGGCTCAAATATATAGTGAATGAGGCCACAATGTGTTGTGGACTAGTGGGTGATTGAAATAGTGTTTGTGGGGGCTAGAAACATGGTATGGTACATCTTACACACTTAGGCTAATGTGTAGTATGGATGACTTGCTGGTCCTAAATGCATGTAAATCACCTACCATCCGAGCATGTTCTATAGGTTCATCATAAGCAAAGCACATGTACAAAATTTGAGTGATAGCACAATTTTCATTTAAAACTTTCTTATGAATTCACCTAGAGTTTGTTGCCTATATATTGGTCAATGATCCAGTAGGATATATCCAAGATCATGTTATTTGTATGATCCAAGTGCAACGGAAACCATATCCGTTTGTGTGGCTGTGTGAATCTGTCTTATCCAAGGAACGTGAAATGCTGCATACACATTCTCAAAGTAGTAGATAATCTTGGTTTAATTGTGGACATTTGGGATAGCTTCAAGTTTTGATTTTTCTTCATCTCTTTTGGTACTAAGATCTCGTTATCAGATATGATGTGAGTACCTTGCATGCATAACACTTCTCTGACTAAGATTTGTGTGAGTTTGAACTTCTTTAATGGTTGTATTCAATGAATGAGGGACCTACAAAGGTGCTAGGTACATCTTTGCTAGGTCCGTGCTATGAAGTGTGGATCATGTAATGAATCCTTGTAAAATCTACCTTTGTTAGGAGTGCATTGAAGTAAGCATCTAATCATTTCTTTCCTAGAGGGGCTACAAATTTGTTGAATTATGGAGAACTTTGAACTCTTTGGAAAAGAATTGGAATCTCCCCCACACATACTAGAACAAATCTATCAAGTGCATATGATGAATATGAAGATTGTCTCAATGGTTATTGATCACGAGCACTAGTAGAGTCTTGTTGAACATTTTTATGAACAAATTTTTCTCTCGGATTCTTATGCATGCTAGTAGGTGGACTAAAATCCTCAAATATGACTCTTCTCACTTCAACCTCTTTAATGGGCTGCTTATGCATCTTCATTTCATTGGAAATAACATTACTGCTTTTGATCATTGAGCATGTTTTAGGATCCCATAATCCTTCCATATCCAAGAAAAATGGATTTTCTAGATTTTTAGTCCAACTTTTGTTTGAAATTCTTTAGAACATGGACATAAGCCTCACAAAAAAATACTACTTAAAGGTGATCATAATGTGGTGGTTGCCTTGTCCATAACTATTGTGCTAGTTTTAAGCTTTTAGCAATACTAGGTGAAATGTTAATCACATGAATTGTGGTCAATAATGCTTCTATTCAAGAGATTTGTGAAAGGTTTGCATAACACAACATAGAAGCTATTCTATCCTTAATAATTCTATTCATCCTCTTAGCTACACCATTTTGTAATGGGGTGTAAGGACTTGTAATCTCTCTCTATATTCCTCTATACTAACAAAGATGGTTGAAATCATGTGAGGTATACTCACCACCATTATTTGAACATAAAGCCTTACGCTTAAATCCATTTTGAGTATCGACTGAGGCAATCCATTTTTAAAAAATAGGGAATACCTCATTCTTAGACTTCATAGAATAAACCCAGACTTTTCGAGTTTGAAAGTGACAAAGTAAAGAGCACCATCTAATGACCTAGTGGGCATAGGACTACACACATCGGTATGAACAATATCTAATGGTTGGATTGATTATTCAATGTGTGTTCTACAAACATTCCTAATTTGCTTTCCATATTGGAAATGCTCTGGAAAAATCAAAGAAAGGTAACATAGGTAAGTAGCCAAAATGAGAAAGATTTTTCATTCCACTATGAGATATATGGCCAAAATGGTCATGAAATATACAAGCCATAAGTTGTTTAGTGACAACTAACAAGTGTTCCTTCGATGATTGTTAGCAGTGGCCATAGGCATCAATGTCGAGGAAGCATGTAGAGGAAGATGCATGAAGACTAGTGGGGGACCAAGTCTGTCAATTTTCAAAAAGATTGCTTTATTATAATTGATCAAAACTTCAACAATGATTATAATCACTACTCATGTAACATATATAACATAAGAAACCCTTATTTGAGCTTGAGGAGCCTAGATAGATCACTCGTACCAAGTTTCATAAGTTTTGGACTAGAGAGCTCATTTTTGAGGTTACTTAGTGAGAGCAAAGAGCTTTGAAAGAGTTATTTGAGTAATGCAATGTATTTTCCTCCTTCCATTGTGTCTCCTCTTACCTCTACCTTGTGTGTATGTATGTGTATGTGCACTAGTGTGCTTCTCACCTCCACCTTCTTGCACATCACTCATTCACGATCTTCATATCAGCCTATCTCTTCCATGGATTGACAATTGAGGAGGTGGAGCTTCTTGACATGGTACTTGCCATTGTCTAGAACAACACCAAATTTGGTGTTGTTGCCAAGAATGAGCTCAAGGACAAACATGTGATGGTAAGAGTGTTAAGAGAGTAGCATTGGAAGGTAAAAAGATAGCGTTTTGTCATTGTTTTTGCATTGTTTTTTCCTCATTTCACCTTCCTACATCCATATTCCATCCCTTCACCTTTCCCTTTAATCCCCAAAAATTCACAATTTCACCATATCCACCCATATACCATCATTTTCCTCATTTGGGAGAGAGCGAGAGAGAGTGAGAGCGAGTGTAATTGCAAATTTGTGTGCACTTGTGAGTGTTTCTTGTAAGATAGAGAGCTTCAACACGAGGTCTAGCTACACAACACAAGTAAATTTCTGCATCTCCATCTCCATTTTTGCCGAATTTCTCAGACCATCATTACAGTTTGAGAAATGCAAAATTTCAAAGGAACGTCCCTACTTGTAGATCACCCTTGCGCATCAAGGAATCCATATATGAAATCCCAAAATTCATGTTTTTTTAGACCATCGTGATGACTTGTTGCCATCGCGACAATTTGAAACTATCAAGATGGTCTGACGCCATCGTGATGGTCTAACACCATTGTGATGGTATGATGCCATCATGATAGTTCTATGTCATCGTGACAGTCTAACGCCGTTGTGATAGTGCTCATGCCATCATGGCAGTTTGATGCCATTGTGAGAGTGCTACGCCGTCGTGATGGTCTGACACCATTGTGACAATGCTCACGCCATCATGATGGTCACACACCATGACGATAGTGCCAAACCATAGCGATAGTGCTACACAATTGCAATGTTTTGATGCCATCACAATAGTGCTATGCCATTGCAACATTGCTCATGCCATCACGACAGTCACATACCATCACGATAGTGCCACACCATTGTGACAATTCCCTTGAATAAGAAAAAAGTTAGGATTTTTAATTTTTGCAATTTAGGAGCTAATTTTGGGTAATTTTTCAAGCAATTAGTGCATCTTTGGGCTACCGAGCAAATATTCTAAGAGGTCTTGTTTTTCTATTTGACCCCCAAGAGCCTGAATTGACATAAGTTTTTCACACAAAATCCATTTTTTGAGCTCTAGATTTCATTGATTTTTAGATAGGATAATTTGAAGTTGACCTTCAAGTGGGATTAGGAAGCCAAGGGAGCTCTTGAGATTTTTTAGTAATACAAGGAGAAAAATGGGTCTTGAAACAAAATTGCCTATCAATTAAATTAAGGTTAAATTTTGATCTAAACTTGGGACTTTTACATGTCCACTACAGATATCATTATCAAAAGCTTTCAGCATGTGGTAAAAAGGAGCTCAGTTTGGGGACAACACTTGGACTAGGGCTCATCCAAGGACTTGAAAAGGGTGAAAGCTAAGGTAGTAACTAATTGAACTACCCTATTCAATTTAGTTCTACGTAAGGTGTAACCCTAGGACTTACAAAGGCAATAGGAACTGAAGTCTTAAGAATGCTCTAAGGAATGAATCTCAAGGTAAAGTACATTTATATGAACACAAAAAGGAAAAAGAACTTAATTTCAATGGTGCAATAACTTAAACACATAACAAAAATGATACCTGACGTACATTGATTGACAAGACAACTGACCAAGGAAAGAAAAAATTAATCAAGTAACTGAGAAAGAAAGAATCAATGTAATGACAATTCATATCAAGTGCTTGATGGAAACAAATTCATGAACTTCAGATCGGGCAAGCACATAGGAAAGGCCAATCCTCATAGTGTGAAATCCTCTGAGGCTAGTGTTGAAAACAACTCCAAGACCTTGGGCCCGACACTAAGATGAATACTGCTATGTATTAAGCTTGAAAACTAGAGATTCGGAGATGTCTTACAACATGAAAAGCCAAGGGGTAGCTTAGGAGTAGCCTACCTTGAAAGACCAGAACGTCCATACAAAACTCAATTGGAATATGTTTGAACCAATTGCTTAGGTGCTCGCATATATGAGGATGGTTTGAGAAGGTTGTGGTCCAATTGCAAAACCCAGACCAAACCATGGGATTGGAACATCCTGAGGTTAAGTTTGAGGAAGATGCCTATACGGACAAAGAAGGAACCATGTACAGGGACCAATAAACCTGATAGTACCAATGAATTTGGGCTAGTGATCCCAACAACAAAAATGGGAGATTTAGAACACGGAGACCTAGTGGAAGAACCTAGGACATCTAGAGGCCAATCTCTTTTGACCAAAGTACTCACCCCAAAGTGGAATCCTGAAGACAATAGGAGTATAGAACTATTCCTGAACAAGGAAACAAATGAGGCATTCTAGAGGTATAAACCTGATTAACCTAGTGAAATAGGAGGTCATCATTTATGAACTCAAGGACCCTAATATCCTAGAAAAGGTGGTATACTTGGATAGTATGTCTGAATGTGTATTTGTGGTATCTAAACATGGTAATCATGCTTACACATGGAGAGGAGATTTTGTCTTTCCTAAACTTAGATCCAATATCTCCATGAGGAATGAAGGAGTGGGAACATCCCAAGCTCATGGTTCACAGAAGGAAAGGCTAGAGAAAGACCCAAAGTAAGCTTTGCTAACACTATAGGTTGAGATCGATGGGGTATAGGGACTACTAGATTGGAATGTGAGAGAATGAGATAACCCATGCCTGAATGGGGTAGAGAAGACTTTCCTCTACCTAGACCCAAAAAGCACCCCAGAATATTGAGACCCACCCAATTAATGAAATCCATGAAAATTTACTTCAATCGAACATGTGATCGCTATGATCACGTGGCTAAGTTCAAGCAGGTATTGAGAGCAGAGCATGTGGATGATATGTCCACTCAATATAATGCATTTGGATAAACATTAAATAATACCACCCTAGCTTGGTTCCAACTCCTACAATAGAGATAGTTTAGAGATATCCATCACATATGAGAGGCATTCATTATTGAGTTTTCAAACAGTGGGATCAGGCACAACACATCATCTTTCATTCACAGCATCAAGTCTCGATAAGAAACAGTTAGGCTTGTGAGATGTAGGTTTAGATAGTATATCGAAAGATTCCCCATCCCAGAGTTGTCCACTCAAGCCAAGCAAGTGTCTCTATTCTTGGACAGCTTATTGAGCTCTAAGCTATGATCATATGTTTATACGAAGAAACCTCGAATGCTAGAGTAGTGTGTGAGAATCTATATAGATATTGAGGACAACCTAGGAAAGGAGTTGGAGCTCACAAAGCTCTATAAGGATTCAAATAGCTCCTCAAATCTTTCTTCTGAGCATTCTAATTACATAGAAGACTCGACAGAGAAGGTAGCTCAAAATCTAGGAGTCTCAAGCAAACAGACACCAAGGATCACCTTAGTCAAGTGTTGTTATGCATGTGGAGAAGACCATATGGTAGACATTTTCTTGAACATGGCACAACCTCAAGGCAACCCTAGTAGCCAGTACTCCACAATAGAAAGACAATACACTGACCACACTGCATAGGATTGTCCGTACAACAAGTGGTTAGACAAACTTAACCACAAGTCTATCAACAACTTGATAGATATCTTGGCCAATATAACACTCAGCCTTATTATAATTGACCACAACAAAACTGCCAGGTACCCTACCAAGCATAACCTTGACGTCAACTTATGCTAGGCTAGCAACGACCACCCCTAGCACATGTAATCTCTGTAAATTATGTGACAACAAAATACCACATCTCCATTAATCACTGAAATGACCCTAATGCCAAAAATTTTGACTTCATCCATTTAGATAGTCCCCCTACATACTACACAAACTCACCCAAATTTTTTTCCATAGGAATACATCCTATCTCTTCCATTTACTTGAAAATTTTGCCCTCCTTGATTATTCCAATTCCTTTATGGTTGAAGAAATTATACACTCTTCTTTCCCCTTGTAGATATCTTCTATTTTTTTGACAAAAATTAGTTTGATGTTCCCCTCCACAATTGTAACATCTTAGATGCTCATTCCTTTGTTGATTTGTTTGTTGTAACCCTAATCCTAAATGTTTTGCAATTGCTTGGACTAATTCTTCTGTATGTGTTGTATTATTCAATGGGGGTGTGTATAATTCATGGAGTGACAAATCCTATCCCATATTGTCATCTATATCTATAGCTTCCTGGATACATTCATCCAATGTAACACATCTTCTGCAATATACCATTGTTCTTAATTGTGCATTAATTAACCCTTCAATGAATAATGATATTATTTTTTGCATAGATGGTCTTTCTCGTGGTGTGCATCTGTCAAGATATTGTTTAAACCTTCTTGTAGCTAACCTTACAGACTCATTTGGATTTTTTTTGAAGGTTTGTACTAATGTTGAAGTATCATGTTTGATTCCTCTTTTTGAAAATTCCCCTATAAACTCCTGGAAGAACATCTCAATGTTGTCAAAGTTTTCCATAGCTAATGGTTGAAACCACATTAAGGCTGATTCTCTTAGTGTTAACCCAAAAGCTTGATATTGAGTGAAATAATCCTCCACTTCTTCAGATTTAAGTACTTGTTTTAATTACTTATTCTTTATGGGTACAAATAGATTGACCCCTAGGGTTTAGGTTTCCTTCCTCCTCTATATCTTTCATTGGTCTTTTATTTGATACTTCCCCTTGATCATTAATGTTTTTAGTGTCTAAAGTCACTATGTAAGTGGTTCCATCTCTCTCTCTATGTATTTTTCATCAATAAATTGGGTTATCGGAGTCATATTGAATAATGATTTGTCCTCAGTTTGGCTACATATCTTTGTAATCTGCCCTTATATATGTAAGTTCCAAATCTATTTGTAAATTCATATTTCAATATATTCCTATAGCCCCCTTCATTTTCCTGTTCTTCTTGTATTCTAATGTTTGGTTCTTGAGATGCCATTGTTTCATAATTATGAGTGTGGTTCGAATTAGAATTTGGTTCTGGTATTATTTTTCCCCTCTCAATCTCATTATCAAGCAACTGTAAGGTTGTTTAGAATGTTCAGTTATGTTTCAAGGATTCATGATTCTCTCCAGTTCGAAAGCTTCCAAACATTCGCGATTCTTTTAACAAATTCTTAGCTTCCTTCAAAAAGTCGTGATTCTTTCTATTCCAAGGATTTCAAGAATTCCTGATTCTTTCAAATTTTACTTTGATTCCTTCAAAATTTCGTTATTCTCTCTATTTCCAAGACTTCAGGCCTTCACGATTCCTTTTAGCTTCCTTCAAAAATTCACGATTCTTTCAATTTCCAAGGCTTTCAAGCATTCGTGATTCTCTCTAATCCCAAGGCTTTCAAGCATTCATGATTCTTTCAAAGAGATTTACTTAGATTTCTTCAAGAATTCGCGATTCTCTCCAATCCCAAGGCTTTCAAGCATTCACGATTCTTTCAAATAGATTTACTTAGATTTCTTCAAGAATTCATGATTCTCCTCGAGTTCTTTCTGATACCATATTCTTAATGCATGTATGTATTTTCACCATCATATGTTTCCTTATTCTTTCACCATTGTGTCATTACTTCTCTTAATCAAAGAAATTAATATTAATAGAGAGAAATTGTGTACAGAGATTCGTGAATTTTTTTCTTTCAACTAACAGGTTTTTGTCTAACTCCTCTCTCTCTAAAATGTTCAATGTTGCAAGATAAGACTTACCTCTTTCTCTACCTTTGTCTCTTTACTGCTCTTAATCAAAGGAATTAATATCAATTAGAGAAGAAAATTGTGTACAAAAATTCACGATTTTTTTTTCTTTCAATCAACGGACTTTTTTTCTAACTCTTCTCACTTTAGAATGTTTTAATACCGCAAGATAAGACTTACCTCTTTCTCTTGGGATGAATAGGCTTGCCAACTGAATTGTCTTTTTGCTATTTGCTCACTCTTCAGGGATTCAAGATGCCCTCTCTGCTTTTCTGCAAATATGCAAAATATTCTAAGTTTTCTCTTTTTATAGTATTTAACCAAGGATTTGCGATTTCTTGCTCTAGTTCTAGACCAAAGATTTGTGACTTTTTGTCCCAACTTTTTCCAAGGATTCGTGATTTCTTATTCTAGTTCTTGAACAAACATTCGCGACTTTTTGTCCCAACTTTTTCCAAGGACTCACGATTTCTTGTTCCAGTTCTTGTCTAAAGATTCGCAACTTTTTGTCCCAAATTTTTCCAAGGATTCGCGATTTCTTGTTCCAATTCTTGACCAAAGATTCGCGACTTTGTGTCCCAACTTTTTTCCAAGGATTCACGATTTCTTGTTCCAGTTCTTGTTCACTCCTCTCTTCTTTATAGTTTTCTCCCTCCAATATTTTCCTTAGAAAATTTTCAAAGTGACATCTTAAAAGTTGTTGGAGATAGATGTTTGCGGTAGCACGCAAACAACACAAGGAAGGAGAAGAAGCTTGGAGCACAACACAAAATACTGAATGTACTACTAGAGAATGTACAAAGATAAGTAGCCCATTAGGGCAATAGGCATATATACAGGACGGGGGAAAAAAACCTCCTAAAGAGGGAAAAAAGTGCCCTAGCAGTCCTAGAGTGTTCACACATATCACTACCTAAATATATCAACAAATCCCCCCTTGGGAGTGATGCGGTGAACAAGTAGTTAGCACTCATGTATAAGGAAGTGCCAAGCTATGTGGAAATCACTCCACAAAAGGAAGTAAACCCAAAGCTTTGCGAAAAGCTTCAAACTTCTCCCTAGGCAGAGCCTTCGTGAAAAGGTCTGCAATGTTCTCCTGCGTGGGCACATATGCCAAGCTGATCTCCTCAGCAGAGAACCTCTCTCTGACATAATGATAATGAACCTCAATGTGCTTAGTGCGAGCATGGAACACAGGGTTCCTCAAAACTGCCAATGCACTCTGACTGTCAATGAAGATGGTGGTGGCAGAAGACTGACCAACACTCAAATCAGCCATAAGGCATTTGAGCCACACACACTCAACAATCACTGTGAAAGCTGCCCTATACTCAGCCTCACAACTGGAAGTGGCCACAGTAGGATGCTTCTTGCTCAACCAAGATATACATGAGCTACCAAGCATGAAGCAAAAGCCACTAGTGGACACATGAGTGTCATAGCAACCGGCCCATTTAGAGTCAGAAAAATCATGCAAATCTGGCGGTAGTGATCCCCCCTTGGGATAAAACAACCCAAGTAGCCGAGTACCACTCAAGTAGCGAAAGATACGCTTAACCGCTTGCCAATTCTTGACTCCTGGGCAATGCATAAACCTTCTCATCTGTGAGATAGCAAACTAAATATTTGTCAAACTAGCAAAATTCAGATGACCAAAGCGTGCATGCCAACACTTTGCATCTGACATAGCTTGAGAATCATTTACTACACATGCCAAATCATTTATAGATCTTTCATAGTCTATGAGCTTATATAGCCCACGCCATAAAATGCTAGAAGCAATAATCACATCATCATTTGACAGATCATGAATTGTACACCTGTCATCAACAAATTTCACAACCAAGCCAATCTTGGCTAATGCAAAAACTGATAACATGTTCTTCTTGATCCCTAGCACAAATAAAGCATCTGACAAAGTGAAAGAACTACCATCAGCAATAGTCAAAATGATCTTACCAACTCCCATAATAGGATAAGAGGAGTTGTTGGCACATGTAACAGTATTCCCTGTAGGGGCAGGCTCCAGTGAAGAGAAGAAAATGCGCTGCGAGGTAATATGTTTGGTCGCCCCACTATCAAAATACCAAACATATGAGTCTACTACAAACATGCACTGCTCATGAGAAGATGGGTCAAAATTGCAGACAGTAGTAAACGCCCATTCTTCTTCCTGCACAAGATTAACAGACTCTGTTTTTGGTGTAGAGGCCTCTGCAACAACCATTCCAGCCTCTTTCTTCTTTGTGTCTTTAGCAGCTAGTTTTGGATAGTTCTTTATGATATGATCATTCCCTTTATAGTACTTACAAAACAATTTCTGCTTTTCTGATTTCTTCTCATCTTTATCTTCCTTCTTTGAATGTGCAGAATTAGCAGATTTTTGCTTAGTAGTTGAAGAGCTCCATTTTCCTTTGCCCTTCTGACTAGCCAAGAAAGCTTGATCTGCAACTTGCATAATGGACCTATTCTGCCTGGACTAATCTTCCTGCAACAAAACAGAGACTAACTCATCAAGTGATAAGGCATTTGGATTGCCTTTCATCATCAACCGAAGAGAAGAAGCAAAACTCTGATATGAATCAGGAAGACCATTCAGAACGGTTTGCACAAGTGAGCTATCTGGTATAATCTCATAAGCAAAAATCAACTGTTTCTTGAAGTCTTTGATCTTCGTTAGGAAACTGTCCATAGAATCACCTTCATTCATGTGCTCACTCTCCAACTGTTTTTGGAGGTAAGCAACACGAGCCTCATTCCTAGCTTGGTACAATGTGGTAGGTGTATTCTAAGCATCCTTAGCTGTTCTACAAGAGTGAATATGAGGAATAATGGCACGTTTGACAGACAAAGCTATCAATGCATGTGCCTGGGCATCCTTGCCATCCCAACGAATCTGCTTTGCAATAGGTGCAGTAGAAACCGCAGCACGAACAAGAATATGCAGAATATCACCATCTTCAATACCTTCTACATCAGCTTCAATACCTGTAGTTGGAATAGTTGCAGGTGTGATATGAAGTTTTTTGACACCTTGTACAATGTTCCACAATCCTTTTGCAACCAACACATGTAGCACCATATAAGCCCATAACGGGTAGTTGGTACCATTCGACTTATCCTCAACAACCAACATATAGAATACATCACTGCTTTCAGCGATGGTCAGTGACTAAAATACCTTGATGCATAAAATTGACTGTATCTCAAAAAGTTGAACAGAACTGCCCAGACAAATTCTGCTAGACCTGTAGCAGACTTTGAGACGCTTATACTGGAGAACAGAAACTATTATATATCTTTGACACTTTTCTATGCAACTTTTTTCTATGTGTCAGATTTTATGGTTTATTATCTCTATCATGGGACGTTCAATTCTATATAGCTTGGACCTAGCACTTGAATTTCATATTATTTATCTATAGAGGATGCATTATATGGATTGAGGTCATTTGGATTATGTTGTTTTTATGGGAATCATAATTGGGAGATAATAGGAATTGATGATTTCCCACCTTTGAGTTGTTCTCATTGGACATTCTTAAGGGGAAGGATATGGGGAAAGAACACACAAAGATCACCATGTACATAGAGTATATGGGTTTCAAGGGAGTCCGAGCACTTTCTTCTACTATTATGGACATTTCATTTACATTATCAAGGACAAAAATCCTTTCAAAGGGAAGGAAATTTCATATGATATTCACTTGGGTGTGAACCACCTTTTGAGAAGGATGCCACATGGAATCATATGGGTATATATACCATTGGAAGTAGGAGAGAGCGGGGATGAGATTATATTTCATCTTGTAAGAGTTCCTTGTGGTGGAGCTATGGAAAAATAATTTCCACCACTTGATACTCGACAAGGTACGCTACTAGATGCATTTGAAGTGAAAGAAATGTTAAAGGCAATGCAAAAATAAGTTTAAAGGGACATGTGATGAATATTTGGGCAAAATCAAGGTCCAATTGCTAGATGATTCAATGGATGATGCAATGGATGAAGATGTCATTATTAGGAAATTGTCGTGTGACTTGTAATTGTATTTTTTTATAAAATTATTGAATGACCTTTTGTGATTCATTTTTACTTTTATAAATCTTATTTCACCCCATAAAAATAGTTCTTAGGAAACCTTCCATTTACAAAGGGCGATTTATGACCCTAGCTAGTATAGTAAGATGCACTTCACTATTTGGAAAGATTGTACTGAACTATTTTGGTGTTGAAGAAAGTATGACAAGGAGAACTCTCTGACGATCATGTTAACTATCCCTAAAGTACACAAATCCATAGGCTATAGTCAATGTCACCTATAAAGAAGTTACCATGGACCATCCTACTCATGTAGAGGAACAACATGATAGACAAAACATTGATGAAAGCGAGTATTATAGGAGTTAGTGTTAGAACCATTGTGTATGAGTAGCCCCTTAACTTGTGGATGAGTGTGGGTTCCTTGATTTGTATTACATAGTTCAATAATATCATTCTATTTGTATCAATTATTTTTCAGTATACATGTGCCTATAATTCCCTGTCATTGATTGTGTTGCATTCTCCATTTTTAGTAAATAAAGCAATTTCTTATAGCAAATAACAATTTCTTGTTCTCTATGATTTACATGTGGGAATACTTCTTTGCACTAAAGATATTAGAGCATCACATAAAATTCGGAACATTTGAATAAAAGATTAAAAGTGTTCATTCTAAAGGTGTTGATTCTTCACTAGAGATATTGATTGATGTGAATACGATATCTAGTTCTTGTGCAAATTATCTTTTAGGTAGGTCCAACCAACAATCATGAGTAAAAAAGTGTATTCATACACTGGTCTTTTAGTCATGGGTATGTGAGTTGATCATCACACTCTTTTGATTAGTTCATGTACTTGCATTTGATCTTATGGAGTCCTCCACTCTCTAGTTGTATCATATCTCAATTAGAAAAACATTTACAATACATATTCATAGCTACATTATTCTCTGTTTGTTGCTATAGTGCATAGCTTCAAGTCTATCATTTTCTCTAAGTCATTGCACCGCTTTCTTTGACTGAAGTATGAAATTAGAGCTCTTTTGAGTATGCGTAAAACATTTTATGGTCATTTGAGTTTTACATCGTGAGTTATGAAAAAATCAAGTTGATTGTGTCTATACATCTTCATCCTCCTAAAAGTTTAGGATCACTCCCCCGACTTCTCATGCATATTTCTCTCAATATAGTCCTCCTAAATTCATGAAATAGCTTGGTATAGATCACTCAACACTTTATTTGAAAGTGTGAAAAAATTATTGCATCAATCCAAACGAGGCTGTGAGCTTTGAGTAAAACTGTGAGTGCCTTCTTCCATAAATAGAAGGCTTTCTTAAGTTGAAGTGTACATAGAAGTTATATCTTTCAACATAGAGTTTTGAGATTAATGCTCCAAGGTACCATGGGGGTACAAATGCATATATTGAAAGCTCAGAGTGTCTACCAAAGGTATCTAGGGTTACCTTCTTGTCAATTTGAAATTTGACTCAATCAATAAAAATGATGTCTTGATTGTGAAAGGTTCAGAGTTCGATTCATGCATCTTGCAAGCATAAAAGTATTGTAGTTTTGATTTTAAAACGGGTTCATAAGTGCTTTTGTATACATGATTCTATGTTTGAATTCGTACAAAAGCACATTCGACTCCAAGAAAATAGAAAAGAGAAATATGTTTGCGAAACCTTTTTTTTTTTATATGAAAACATTTTAACACTAACATCTTGCTTCCAAGTGTCACTACCTTGCGAGCTAAATGTAAACACGACTCACCTGACTTTGCTTGAAGCACCCCGCATGCGCCATATTTTGGGTTGGAATTGATCTATGGAGTTGAGCACCTTCATGACACGGTGTAGCATCCTATGGCCTTATGAGGAGATCTGGCTTACAGTTTACAAGGGGATTCAATGGGAGGACTATGCTAACTTGTTATCACATGATCACACTCTTCGGGAAAGAAACCAAGAGGTGGTCCATGTCCTCTATTCTTCTATAACATCTTTTACACCACGAGGGGAAAACATAGATTTTTTTGGTTCTACCATTGGTCCATATCCCATGGTGGAGCATTTACCATAAGATGATGCCCTGCATTTGCTTCATATCAAGTGATGCCAAATCTCGGAAACTTCCACAAAGAAAATCAGTCAAAATTCAAAAGCTCTTTGAGAATCTTCTTAAATCATCTAAGAGATTAGGAAATGAACTCAAGATCCTCTCTTTCAAGCTAGACTGTATTGAATCCAATTCAAATGAAATAAATTAATTCATTGGTCTAGGAATATACTCATATGCAATGCTATCTTTTATAGCTTCTGAGCATGAACACAACACATGTTACTTCATGCTTCTATAGTGTTTTTTTTTGTCTTTTATAATTTAAAATCATCTTCTTATAGCTTCATCTGTACATTTCATTTTAACATTATGAAATACATTCGTTTTTCTCATTACAATTTAATGTTATTGTCTTGAAACATAACACATGCGAGAAACATTGACACTTTCATTGATTGTACAACATCTAGAATCAATCAAAACAGTGGAAGACAAAAAATGTAAGTTTAATTCATAAGCTTAAACTGCTTAACAAAACAATCTTCAACAGTTCCAATGGATCCTTCTAAGTAATAGAGAGAATTGAAAGTATACATGTTTTTTTTTTTTACTGCGCAGAAATTACTAAGCACTGTAGAGCATATTTTTTCTGATGAAACAAACTCAATAACTAAAGAATACATTCGTGCATATGCAAATAGTGTTATGCAATTCATCACGTTGTTGGTTCCTATAGACAAGTCATGTTCTTCCCATGCCTTCTTCAAATCAAGACAATTTCAATGGATCCTTCTAAGTAACAGAGACCAGTCATGTACTTTCCATGCCTTCGTCAAATCTTCAACAGTTCCAATGGATCCTTCTAAGTAATAGAGAGAAGTGAAAGTATAAATGTTTTTGTTACTGTGCAGAGATTACTAAGAACTATAGAGTACATATTTTTTTTTATGAAACAAATTCAATAACTAAAGAATACATTCATGCATATGCAAACAATATTATGCAACTCATCAGGTTGTTGGTTCCTATAGACTAGTCATGTACTTTCCATGCCTTCTTCAAATCAAGACAGTGCCTTCACCATGCTGAACTCAACAAAAGAACTGATTGAGAGGTAGAGATGCACTTCCCTGCACCTTCAATTTCACTCCTCCAGCTCTTAAATTCACATGCGTGCTTCAACTCCGAGCAAAATCAGGTCATATAAAAACCATAAGCTCCCCATTGTTGGCTCCTGCAAGCTAGTCATGTACATTCCACACCTTATTCAAATCAAGATAGTTCCCTGACCATGCTAAAATCAACAAAAGAATGGATTGAGAGGTAGAGATGCACTTCCACGCACCTTCAATTTCACTCCTGTAGCTCTTAGATTCACATGCGTGCTTCAACTCCGAGCAAAATCAGGTCATATACAAAACAGAGGCTCCCCATTGTTGGTTCCTACAGGCTAGTCATGTAGATTCCATGCCTTATTCAAATCAAGATAGTGCCTTGACCATGTTGAACTCAAAAAAAGAATGGATTGGGAGGTAGAGATGCATTTCCTTGCACCTTCAATTTCACTCCTCCAGCTCTTAGATTCACATGTGCTTAAACTCTGAGAAAAATTAGGTCATATACAAAACAGAAGTTCCCCATTGTTGGTTCCTATAGGCTAGTCATGTACATTCCATGCCTTATTCAAATCAAGGGAGTGCCGTGACCATGTTGAACTCAAAAAAAGAATGGATTGAGAGGTAGAGACACACTTCCTTGCACCTTCAATTTCACTCCTCCAGCTCTTAGATTCACATGCATGCTTCAACTCCGAGCAAAATCAGGTCATATACAAAACAGAAGCTCCCATTGCAATTTAGAAAAACATGGAGTTCAAACCTAAAGTTGTTTCTATTTATATTGTGTTTCTCTTCCTTATTTGCTATATGCACCAATAAGTGCGATCTTCCCTGTATATGATTGATTGAAGAAGCCCATCACACAAAGTATATTTCTGAAACCTATTGTAGTTTATTCCTTCTTTCAAGTCCATGTGTCTCAATATGCAAGCTAGCTTTGCATATGAAGAGTTACTTTTTTCCTTCCTCCATGAATTCTTCTCTCCCATCTCATGTACATCTAGCTCTTCTAAATCACCAATTGAAGAGACTTTTGACTTAGCAGCATTGCAATGGTGATCGTCCTTCATACCTATGCAAAAAATGTCCAAACAACTCTTCAAAGGATAGAAGATCATAGGAATAATGCACTATTCAATAGAAATAGATGAATCATATATTGTTAGTGTTATTATAATAGACCACCCATCATTTAACAATAAGCATTAGGACCCATTTACCCAACAAAAAATGTACCAAGAAAACCGTAGAGAACCATAATATCATCAACCTAGTCCTAGATATGAACCAAGAAAATAGGATATGACAAGGTAGCTGTTGGAACAACAACCACCACCACTCAATGTACTCCTATTTAAGTATGTTAAGGAAAACCTAGAAATGGTGTTTGTGCAATATGATCCCTACTTCTTTGGACTTGCAATTTGAAGGACCCCATATTCAAGAATATTCTGACATAGCTTGACAATATAGGTGGTATCAAAAGCCAACAAGATAAAGGACATAATATCCAAATCAATCTTATGACCTAGAGAACTTTAATGTCATGTCCATGGTAAAATAAGCACATTTCAAAAAGTCCAATCTGAAGTCACTCAACCTAAATATACTTATTATAGGTGCAAATGATATAATTTCATAAAAGAATGTCCACAATCCCTTAGACCACTTCCTAAGATACCCCACAAGATTTTATAAGGAGTGGGATGGGAACATTTATTCAAGTATTATCTCTAAAATCCTAGCGAAATATCAATCAAGAATCCTCTAAATACAATAGAGATGATTGATTTACTACAAATTGATGTGAAAAGAAAAATACTTCTATAATTAAATGCCAGGACATAAACTTAGGTTGAGAAACAATAAGATGAACAAGAATCACATGAGAATCCAAAAGAACTAGTAGTAGAAATTCTTGTAGAGCTTAAAACTAGCAAGAACAGAAAAGGAATATCATGGAGAGAGCAAAGAACCAACTTAAGAACAAGTGGAAGAGTTAGAAAACAAAACATTCTACCAAAGAAAAGTTAAGAGGAACAATGTCTTATTTCGAGAAATTGTTTTATCAAATGCAAGATACAAAGCCTGATGATAGGAGTAAAACACAAGAAAAACAAGACATTGGATCTGTATTACCATATTAATTACCTAGGGGCAGCTTTCTAGCTAGGATTAAGACGAGTACAAATATCGTAGAGCACAAATGTTGCTACCCTAATGTGGTGTTGAAAAAAGAAAGATGGCCGTATGTAAGAAAATGATAGAGATAGCGCAAATGAATTTGTCGACTACATGTTTTTCGAGATGAATTCTAGAAACGCAATAGCAAAAATTCATACAAAATATTAATAATCCTCAAAAAACAAGTAACCAAAAGGAGGAACATTTGAAAAAGAAAAGGCTACAAGATTGGATGTTAATAATTCCTTATATAAAGGAGTTATTGGCTAGAAAAACCTTGAAAACGAAGTTCAAGCACTTATTGGGCTAATAGATTGTAGGAGAAACCCCAATTTAGTAACTTATTGAGGAAGGAGAAGACCTGAGAAAAGATGAATCTCCTCCATAGTGCAAACCCAACATAGTAGAATTGAGCCTAGAAGTACTATCTAATTATATTGGACCATTTGAAACTCAATCAAAAATCATGAAGGCACCATCAGCTCAATGAAAGACTAGTTTTAAAAGATTGATTACCGGTAATACTAACGATTTGCTACATGCAAAAATATATTGCACGCTCACAATAGAAGAACCTTTGAAAGCAAGACAACAGCCGTGTTAAAAAAAGGCCATTGAAGTAGTTCACATAACCCAATATGGAAAATTAGAAAATAGAATCAACAAAAGTAGGAAGGGAGGTATGGCAAGTGCCCATCAATAAAGTGGGGGAGTATAGCGAGGGAGATGAGGCGAAAACTTGTTCCCCGTTAAGTTTAATGGACACAAAACCAAGACTATAACATATATTGGAGTTGGAGTATTCATAGTTACAATAAAGATATAGGAGAAATCAAAAAAATTATCTCTATAACCCATGTGACTAAAGCTACAACTAGTTAACACAAATATAGAGAGATCCGTAGGATTCTTAGAGGGAGTGAAATTGACTACATGTGGATTAGAATTTAAACACACCCTGGCAATTTGCGATTTTTGCAAGGTTAACAACTATGAGATGAATTTTGGAAGACCATCCATGAGACAACTTAAGGTTGTTCAAGATTGATTAGTAACTCTATCTGTCTTTAATATAGAGGAATTATTACTTGAATCAATCACATCAATCATGTGCATAGAGATATTCCTTCCTTTTAGTGGAAAAAAATCCATAAGGACAAGGATGACTTTGATGTAGTAGAGCTAGAACAATATTGACAAGAGAGAGAGGAAGACAGATTTGTAATTTGTGCAAAAGGATTCAATGAAGAACAAAGGAGATCTATAAAATGTTGATATATTTAGGTAGTGATGTCTGTGAACACACTAAAACCACTGGGGCACCTTTTTCCCTCTTTAAGAGGTTTTCCACGGCTTGTATATATGCATATTTCCCTAATGGGTTACTTATCTTTGTACATTCCATTGGTAATACATTCAGTACAAGTTTCTTCTTCTTCCTTGTGTTGTTTGCATGCTTCCATAGACCTCAAACTCCAACAACTGGTATCAGAGAAGGTCACCGCTTCATCTAGGGCATCATCATCATCCCTCTAGTCATAGTCTCAGAATCGCACATGAAATTTGGTGAGCATACTCAAGGTGATTAGGAGATCTGAGCTCGTTTTGGCCTTCGAACACACTACCACAACACTTGTGGAGGCTATTTCCTCTTTTTGTGCCAAAGATACATATAGACTTTGGTTTGCAAGTATAAGCATCTCAAAGTCTGCTATATGTTTAGCAGAACTGGTTAGGGTAGTTTGGTTCAAATTTTTTAGATATAGTCATTTTTCTGCATCAAGGTATTTTAGTCAATGACCATGGCTGAAAGAAGTGATGTATTTTGTATGTTGGATGTTGAGGATAAGTTGGATGGTACGAATTACCCATTGTGGGCTTATATGATGCGTCATGTATTGTTCACAAAAGGACTGTGGAATATTGTGTAGGGTGTTGACAAATGTCCTATTACACCTACAAATACAAGTAGTAAAGCTGATGCAGATGACCTCGAAGATGGTGATATTTTGCAGATTCCTGTTCATGTTGTGGTTCCTGTTGCACATACTGCAAAACCAATTTGGTGGGATGGCAAAGATGCTCAGACACGTGCATTAATTGCCTTGTCTGTCAAACGTGCCATTATTCCTCACATTTTCTCTTGTAGAATAGCTAAGGATGCTTGTGATACATTTACCACATTGTACCAGGCTAGGAATGAGGCTTGTGTTGCTTACCTCCAAAAATATTTGGAGAGTGAGCATATGAATGAAGATGATTCTATGGAAAGTTTTCTAACAAAGATCAAAGATTTGAAGGAACAATTAATTTCTGCTGATGAAGTCTTGCCTGACAGTTCACTTGTGTAGATTGTCTTGAATGGTCTTCCCGATTCATACCAGAGTTTTGCTTCTACTCTTCATCTGATGATGAAAGGCAATCCAAATGCCTTAACATTTGAGGAGTTAGTCTTTATTCTATTGCAGGAAGATCAGTCTAGGCAGAATAGGTCCATTATGCATGTTGCAGATCAAGCTTTCCTGGCTAGTCAGAAGGGCAAAGGTAAATGGAGCTCTTCTACTAGTAAGAAGAAATCTGCTAATTTTGCACAATCAGAGAAGGATGACAGAGACGACAAGAAAACAAAAAAGCAGAAATTGTTTTGCAAGTATTGCAAAGCAAATGATCATTGCACAAAAAATTATCCAAAATTGTCTACAAAAGAGGCAAAGAAAAAAGAGGCTCGAACGGTTGTTGCAGCGGCCTCTAGACAGAAAACAAAGTCTGCTAATCTAGTGCAGAATGAAGAATGGGTGTTTATTATTGTTTGCAGTTCTGACCCATCTTCTCCTGAATAGTGTATGTCTGCACTAGACTTAGTGGTTTGGTACTTTGATAGTGGGGCAACCAAACATATTACCTTGAAGTGCAGTTTCTTCACTTCACTCTAGCCTACCCCTATAGGGAATATTATCACGTGGGCCAACAACTCCTCTTATCCTATCATGGGAGTTGGTAAGATCATTCTTCCTACTACTGATGGTAGTTCTTTTACATTGTCAAATGATTTATTTGTGTCAGGGATCAAGAAGAATCTGTTATCAATTTCAGCTTTAGGCAAGATTGACTTGGTTGTGAAATTTTTTGATGACAAATGTACGGTTCATGATCTTTCAAAGGGAAACGTGACTATTACTTCTGGCATTTTATGTCATGGATTGTATACGCTCATAGACTATGAAAATTCTCTGAATGATTCAGCATGTGTAGTACATGATTCTCAGGCTATGTCAAATGCAAAACTTTGGCATGCATGCTTTGGTCATCTAAATTTTGATAGTTTGCTATGCCTACAGAAATCTGAAATGGTGTCCTCTTTGCCCAAACTTGAGGCACCCGGTAAACATGTCTATGAAGGCCATATTTTGGGCAAAATGCATCATTCATCCCTTTGCAAAAGATGGTTCAGTTCGATAGAAATTGCAACTTGTTCACAATGATGTATGTGGTCCTATGCAGACACCCTCTTTTGGAAACTATCTTTACATTGTGACTTTCATTGATGATTTTCCGAGGCATGCATGGGTATATCCACTGAAAGCAAAGTCCAAAGTGTTTATATGCTTCAAAAAGTTTTTGGTTTTTGCTGAAAATCTGTCAGCATGTAAAATGGGTACCCTCCATTCTAATCGAGGGTGGGAATATATGTCTTCTGAATTTAATGCATTTCTGCTTGAACATGGGATAAAACATTAGTGTATAGTGTCGTATACACTTCAACAGAATGGAGTTGCTGAACAAAAGAATAGTGCACTCATGGAGATGGCAAGGTGTATGGTCAAGAGTCACGCTTTACCACATAGTTTCTGGCTTGAGACTGTTATGTGTGCAACATATGTACTTAATAGGTGTAGCATTGCACTCTATCACTCCATATGAGGCTTGACATGGTCGTAAGCCATCTATTGCTCATCATATGCATTAATGCTTGAACAACAATGCAAGAAATTGAATGATAGAGCAGTGAAATGTATTTTTGTTGGGTACAACTCTAAAAGCAAAGGCTATCGTCTATTTCATCCATAGACAAAACGCATTTTGGTTAGCCATGATGTTGTTTTTGTGGAAGATGCTATCAGCTAGTAGTTTCATGTACTAAGGAGACATCAGTTAGCTCCAAAGGCATATATGCCACTTTGCTGCCTCTTTTTATAGGTGGACAGTCTAGTGTTGCTCCTAATGAGGCAATTTCTCAGCCTTTATAGGTTTCATGTGATGATGTAGATCATTCTATTTCTGATGCACATTTACATGATGCACTTGTTGATGAGAGAGCTGATATTGAGGAGGCAAAAACTATGCAAAAATGGCTGGTGTAGACTTTTCATGACAACAAATTAGATGCAGCTATGTCATATTGTACTCGCTCAGGCTCTCATAGTGCCTCTTTTGCATCAGATTTCTATGCTATGGTCGCCTCTAGTCTCTCTAATGAGAATGAGCCTGTTTCGTTTGATGAAGCATAAAATTTTGAAAATTGGATGGTTGCTATGCAATCAGAATATGATGCTATCATGAAAAATGGCACCTAGTCTTTATGTGACTTGCCTACTAATGAGAAGGCCATTGTCACCAAGTGGGTATACAAGCTAAAGTGTAAACCTGATGGAACAATTGAGAGGTATAAGGCAAGGCTTGTTGCAAAGGGTTATGCACAAGAAAGGGGCATTGATTTTGATGAGACCTTTGCACCTACATGTTGAATGACTATTGTTCATAGCTACTATGCACTTGCAGCTCATCATGATTGGAATATACATCACTTGGACATTGAAAATGCATTTCTAAATGATGACTTGCATGAAGAAGTGTATGTTTTTCAACCCCATGTCTTTGTGTAGAAAGGGCATGAAAACCAAGTGTCCAGATTGAAAATGGCATTATATGGTTTGAAGTAAGCACCATGTGCTTGGTATGAAAAGATACATGCCAATCTCGTTACACATGGTTTTGAGAACAGTCCAACTAAAATCACCTTATATATTAAGCATGCTAATGATGTGCTTTTGATCATTGTTGTGTATGTTGATGACATGTTGCTCACTGGTCCTCATGAGAAGCATATTGCTAATTTTAAGGTTGATCTGCATTCTTCATTTGAGATGTCTGATTTGGGGTTTTTGCATCATTATTTGGGCATTCAATTTGAGTTGATGGCGGAATAGATTTGCGTCAAACAAAATATATTGACACATTATTGCAGCTTTTTGGCCTTGAAGACTATAAACCTATTGCCACTATGATAGAGACAGGTTTAGGATTGAGCCTTCATGATGCTCGAGATGCATTTGATGCTGTTCTCTATCAAAAAACTATTGGATGCTTGATTTACTTATGCATTACTCGGTCAGATATTCAGTTTGTTGTCTCATAGATGAGCAGATTTATGCATTGCCCAAGTGTCAAGCATTGGCAGGTGGTTAAGTGCATCTTTCACTACTTGAGTGGTACCTGACTACTTGGATTTTTTTATCCCAAGTGGGGATCACTACCACCAAATTTGCATGCTTTTTTAGACTCTGACTAGGCTAGTTGCTATGACACTCGTGTGTCTACTAGTGGCTTTTGCTTCATGCTTAGTAGCTGATGTATATCTTGGTTGAGCAAGAAGCAACCTACTGTGGCCACTTCCAATTGTGAGGCTAAGTATAGGGCAGCCTTCACAACGATTGTTGAGTGTGTGTGGCTCAGATGCCTGATGGCTAGTTTGGGTGTTGGTCAGTCTTCTGCCACCACCATCTTCATTGAGAGTCAGAGTGCATTGGCAGTTGCAAAGAATCCTGTGTTCCATTCTTGCACTAAGCACATTGAGGTGCATTATCATTATGTTAGGGAGATGTTCTCTGTTGGAGAGATCAGCTTGGCATATGTGCCCATGCAGGAGAACATTGTAGATCTTTTCACAAAAGCTCTGCCTAGGGAGAATTCTGAAGCTTTCCACAAAGCTTTGGGCTTACTTCCTTTTGTGGATTGATTCCACATAGCTTGGCACTTCCTTATACATGAGTGTTAGATCCTTGGTCACTGCATAACTCCCACGGGGGATTTGTTGATATATTTAGGTGGTGATGTATGTGAACACACTAGGACCACCATGGCACTTTTTTCCCTCTTTAGGAGGGTTTTCCCCCCGGCTTGTATCTATGCCTATTGCCCTAACGGGTTACTTATCTTTGTACATTCTAGTGGTAATACATTCAGTATTGTGTTGTGATCCAAGATTCTTCTTCTTCTTCCTTGTGTTGTTCTCATGCTTCCGTAGAGCTCAAACTCCAACATAAAAGATCAAACATACATGAAAACCTTATTCATTAAAATAAGAGTTTGAAAATTTTGGCTAGGCAAAGATTTTAGCCACTCTCGACATAGCACTCAATGAGAAACATATTATAAAAGCATTGGGATGGAGATGGCTATGGTCTATTAGATATGTTCATGGTAGTAGTATTGGAAGAATTACAGGAACCCAAAAAAGTAACAAAACCCCATGGGATTCATATAAGTCTAAAGGTGAGTCATTGCTGATGGATCTTAAATTCTCTATAGTACAAGAGCTCCTAGAGCCAATGGCTGTCAAAACTTCAGAGGACGAAGTCAGAAACAATGATGATTGTTCAATGTAGATACCATTAAAGTAGCAAGAGAAGAAAGAATTAAGGAAATAAAGAAAGAAAAAGAGAATAAATCCCATTCCTTTGAAACATTTGAGAAATTTGGTGGGACACATGTTAAGTAGATATGTTGCACACATAACAACCTCAACCCGGAAGTTATGTGGTAAAACCTAACTTTTGACCATACACCTTGCCATCTCCATGAGAAACATATTCTTTCTTTCCACAACTCCATTTTGTAGGTGTATATGGCACTGTATACATCGATGTTTTATCCCATGCTTATCCAAAAATGCATTAAACTCAGAAGATATTTATCCCCCCTCCATCAAAATGGAGGGTACCCATTTTACATGCTAACAAATTTTTAGCCATAACCACGAATTGTTTATAACACATAAACACTTTGGAATTTTCTTTCAATGGATAAACACATGCATGCTCGGAAAATTCATGAATTCAAGTCACCAAGTATAGGTAGTTTTGAAATGAAGGTGTCTACATAGGACCACAGACATCACTATGGACAAGATGCAATTGATGAGCACCTCTAACTAAACTATTTATTAGGAAGGAGGAATATTATATTTTGCCCAAAGTATAGCCTTCGTAGGCATGTTTAGAAGGTGCCTTAAGTTTGGGTAGAGAGGACGCCATTTCAAATTTTTGTAGGTCAACCAAACTATCGAAATTCAATTGATCAAAGTGTGCATGCCAAAGCTTTGCATTTAAGATGGCCTAAGAATCATGAACTACACATGTTGAATCATTCATAGATTTTTCATAGCTTGTGAGCTTATACAGCCAACAACAACGTAAAATTCCAAAAGCAATAATAACATACCATTCGAGAGATCATGAACTATACATCTATCATCAATAAATTTGATAATCAAGCCAATCTTGGCTAGTGTTGAAACTAACAATGGATTTTTCTTGATTCCTAGCATATATAGGACCTCTGATAATGTGAAAGAACTACCATCATTGGTAATCAAAATGATCTTTCAAACTCCCATTATAGGATAAGCGGAGTTGTTAGCACATGTGATAGTATTCCATGTAGGAGCAAGCTCAAGTGAAGTGAAAAACTTGTGATGCAAAATAATATGTTTGGTTGTACCTCTATCAAAGTACCAAATATACAACTCTAGTGTGGACATACACTGGTCATGAGAAGATGGGTCATAGCTAGAAACATTAAAAGATGTTCACTCTTCATTATGAGCAAGATTAGCAAACTTTGTTTTTAGTGTAGAGGCCTCAACAACAAACATTCTATCCTCTTTATTTTGTGTCTCATTTGCATGAGTTTAGGATACCTCTTCATGACATGATCATTTTCCTTATAGCACTTGAAAAATATTTTTTCTTTCTGATTTTATTTTCATCTTTATCTTCCTTCTTTGACTATGCAACATTAGTAGCCTTCTTCTTACTAGTAGATGATGTCCATTTACCTTTGCCCTTTTGACTAGCTAAGAAAAGTTGATCTACAACATGCATAATTGACCTATTCTACCCAGACTAATCTTCTTTCAAAAAAATAGAGACTAAATCCTCGAATATTAAGGCATTTGGATTACCTTTCACCATCAATCAAAGAGTAGAAGCAAAACTCTAGTATGAATTTGGAAGACCATTAAGAACACTCTACACAAGTCAACTATCTAGAAAGATTTCATGAGCATAAATCAACTGCTCCTTCAAATCCTTGATCTTTGTCATAAAATTATCCAAATCTCCTCCATTCATATGCTCACTCTCAACTATTTTTGGAGATAATCAACATGAACCTCATTTCTTACCTAGTATAATGTTATAAGATTATCCCAAGCTTCCTTTATTTTGTAGGAGCAAATGTGAGGGATAATTGCATGTTTGATAGAAAAATCTATGAAAGCATGTGCATTTTCATCTCTACCAATCCCAAATAAGTTGCTCTACAATAGGTGCAATAGGAATCACAACAGGACTAGGAAATTGAAGATCATCATCTTCAACACCATCTACATCACCTTCAAGTTGTGGTTGTATTAGGATGTTTTTCAACACCCTGCACAATATTCCATAACCCTTTTGCTACCAATACATGACCCATCATGTATGCCCACAATGGGTAATTAGTACCATCCAACTTATCCTCATCATGCAACATATGGAATACATCATTGCTTTCATCCATGCCCAATGACTAAGTACCAGCCCTATGCAAAAAATTGACTGTATCTCAAAAAATTGAACCAAAAAAATGATGTCAAGCTCTACTAAACCTACAAGGCATTTGTATGGGCGAAACAAAACCTATACATATGTTTGGCAGAAAAAGGACAAAATTTCTTACATAGTCAATGTGATAGTGCATTCAGAGGCATAAACAAGCTCAAATCAATATTTCAATACCACAAAGTGAAGTTGTCTTTAACTCCTAATTGCCCCGAGTATGCTCACCAATTTTTGTGCAATTTTGAGACTATGAGCAGAGGGGTGTCGATGCCCTAGATGAAGTAGCCACCTACTCTGATACCAATTGTTGGAGTTTGAGGTTCGTGGAAGCACACAAAAAGCGTGAGGAAGAAGAATAAGCTTGAAGAAAAATACAAAATATATTACCACATGAATGTACAAAGATTACTGACATGTTAGGGTTACAAGCATACATACAAGTCGAGGGAACAAAGACCTCATAAGGAAGGAAAAAAGTGCTCTGGCGGTCCTAAGTGTGTTCGCACATATCACAACCAAAATATATCAACATTCCTAAAGGTACATGTTATCAATGTGGCAGTGATCACTTCCTGAAGGATTTGCTAAACCATCTAGGACATTCACCTAGAAGCTTGAAGGATTTTATGAGGATTGTGGGAAAGAGCATTTAATTAAAGACTCTGCTCAAAACCCTCAAAACACTACTCAAACCCCACTGAAAATCTTTAAGATCATGGAAAATGATAGTGATTTTTAAGGGTAAGTTCCTCTTCAAGTAGTAACATAGTTTCAAACAAAAAGAATAAGCTAAGGAGCACGAGTTCAAACAATCAAATGAGGAAGAAAATTGTTTACCCCCTCAATCCCTCAATCCGAAGCCATTTGGGAAAAGGAAGAAGAAAAGTAACATCACTTGGAAGCAAGTTGAGCAGAAAATTAGTCAAAAACAAGAGAAGAAATTAGGAATCCTAGAGAAATAACTTCAAGAGGCATGCACTAAGGGTTCCCAAAAAAAAAATGAATGGCATCCAAGGAAAATAACACTTTTGAGAAGATGAAAGTAGGTTATATACTTGCAAATCTTCTCCTTCAAGAATTAGGGATGATTTCTAAAGCCTATCAGGCTCAAGTAAAAATTGCCCCTAATGTAGACACACACACCACCATTGTCACCTTGATGCCAAATGTCCCTATGATGAATTGATAATCTATCCATTGGTTCGTGATTTTCTCATACAAAGTGGTATTGAGCATCATTTCTTCTTCTTATGAATGGACAACATAGTAGATTATATTGTAGATGCTTAGGGACTCTGATGAATAGCTCATTTAGGTGTGAGTTTTTTTCTAAAGACTCTCTTCTCCACTTTGGGTGCAAATATGGTTGATATGGTCCAAGCGATTTGACAAATTTTGGATCTAGGTGGTGTAAGCTTGTAAAATGGGTAATCCTCAAATTCCTTCAATGTGATTATTTGACTTCTCACCAAAAAATGATATCCTTATTTCTAGACGGACTGACTAATGGAACATTGAGAACCTTAGTATACGTAAAACGATTACAGACTCTAAGTGAGTGTCTCCAAGAGTGATTTGGAAGTCAATTTAGCAGACGATCTCAAAACTACACAAAATTCTACTAAATTAGAAGTCATGAGGAGCAATGTGACTTCTAGTTCAAGTATTGTGGAGGATCTAGCAGAGTTGATAGCAAAAAAATTGGGGGTGCAAGGATAGAGGAACTACCAGAACCTCTCTTTGAGAGTACCAATGTTATAGAGATGTACGTTGTGCGGTGGAGATCATCCATCCCATGTCTGCACAAGAGGAGGTTTAGGGATGTCACAACCTTATCCCTACAATAGACAACCAATTTAGGGACCTCCATGTACTGTCACATTTAGCAAAAGTACACCAACCACAACACCGAGAGCTGCCCATTTAATAGATAGCCAAAACCAGTGGTACAACCATAGTATAGACCATATGGATACCCACCTAGGGAACAAGGCAGAGAAGCTCCTTGGTATAAACCTTACCCAGGACCATAGGGAGCACCTAGACCGTATGAACATGGAGGATATGGTCAACCACAACCTGTTTTAGGACAACAACCACCCCATCCATAGAATGTAGTACGAGTAAAGTACACCCAACTGGAGGAAAATGTAGAAAGAGCCATAGCACCAACAACACCATTGACCAGATCAGAACTTGCTAACCAAGGTTTTGATCAAAATCAAGGAGAGTATTACTCGTATGACATGAGCGTAATGGAATATAACCAAACTTATGATCCACAATACTATGGTTGTGAGCGGTATGAGAATTCTTATGGACCATAATATGCTAACCTCATGTACACAACGCCTAGGATTCCAACTCGAGTGAGACCACCCACTAGACCACCTACCCTAAGAGGACCATGCTATAGGTGTGAAGGAGATCACTTTATAAGGGAATGCACTTTGCCATACAACCCACCACACCAGGGGTATGGGAAGGCTATTGTAATGACTGCAGCAAGGAACATGTGTTTTGAGACTTCCCTTAGAACCCCAACAAGATTCCCACCACTACCCAGATCAATGTGATAGAAGTGATCGAGTCATCGAGAAGTGATAAAGAATACACAGTGCCATTGAAGGCTATTAATCGAGCCCAAGCCAAAGGAAATATGGAAAAGGAAACATTATCCAAGCCTGAGATGGATAAAAGGTTAGAACCCAAAGTTCAGGTAGTCGAGGATTCAGAAGACTTGGATGAAACTAACAAAACAAGGAAGACTTAGAGATGGAAATCTAGAAGAGAAAAACTCAAGGGTAAATGGATGAAGAAAAAAACTAAAGAGGAAGAGAAAACTTTATTTGAAAGGAAGAAGCATAAAAAATGAGAGACACAAAGGACCCCTCATCAAACAATCAAAGAATTCAAGCCAATGGAGGCAGGATCAATGTTGGCAGACACCATGCCAGAAGATTTGAACATGTGGTTGAAAGCTTATCAATCTAAAATTGAGACGCGAACTAGTATAAAACAACATGATAAACTCTATCCCAGAGGAGAGTTGGAGAAGGAAAGATTGAAAATATGTAGAAAAATGATAGAAATAGCTCAAACCACACTAGAACATACCATCCCAACCCTCCCCAAGACGAGAATATCAGAAGACAATTTAAAAGAATGCTTGCAAACGGGAAACATAAAACTATTAAAGAAATGAAAGGAAGAGAATAAGGAGGAAAATAGTTGGAGAAACAAAGAAGAACAAGTCTCAATGATTCCCAAATTAGAGACAAATTGGCCTCACGACCTATGGGTCAGAATTCAAGAGGAATGGTGGAAAAGGACTAGAGATTCTCTACCACTCTTCCAAGGACTAGATGCATGGGATAATCAACTTATAATGAATTTGGAGGAGGTATATGAGGAAGTGTCCATCCTAGATCAAAATTGCGAAGAAGCAAATAGCATATCCATGTTACCCAACTATATGGGAGAGTATGAGAGAAAATAAAAAATATCCCATGCTCCCATTGTCAAGGGCAAGGAGAAGGGATCATGAAATGAGACCTCACACAACTTATCAGAAGTCAAGAAAACTAAAATACAATGTTCATTAATGATTGAAGAATTATTGCGAGTGAAACCCCAACTTTGGAAACAGTTGGCTAAAGGATTGAAGGTAAAAACTGAAGAATCTATAAAAGCGAGAAAAGAAATTGAAGCTCCATCAACCATCCAAATCCCAATAGATAAAGTAGGAGAATTCAATGAGGGAGATGAGGGAAATACATGTCTACCCATCACCTTTAACGGGTACATGACTAAAGCAATCTTAGACACTGGAGCAGGCATATGCATAGCCACCAAGAAGATTTGGGAAAAATGGGGAAAGCCAGCCCTATGACCCACACGGATGAAACTCCAACTAGTAGATGGTCATGTTGAAAGACCACTAGAAGTTTTAGAAAAGTTCACGTTGACCACGTGTGTTTGAACATACTTTAGCCATATGCGAGTTCGGAAAAGCTAGCAATGATGAAATGATTTTGGGATGACCATTCATGAGACAAATAAGAGTTGTGCAAGATTGAGGAAGAGATACATTGTACTTGCAGCACCAAGGTACAACCACCAAGATAAACTTACACACCCTTGCCTATAGAGATGTACCCCCTTTACAATGGAACCCAATCCACAAGGAGGAAGATGACCTATCCATTCATAGTGCAGGATCTAGTGACCAATCATGGATGAAAGAAGATGTTCATTTATGGATGTGTAAGGAAGCAAAAAGAGGAAATGAAAGTACAATTATGGCCAATATGGCACCAAAATGATAGACCTATAGATGACCCAACATACATGCCTCAAATATTTCCTGATGAAACATTCGAACCACAGAGTTGGATGGAAATATTAGCCACCCTAGATGTGTGTGTAAGTGAGGAAGTGCTGACCATGAATGAGTCTGTAGATGAAGGTTATGATGTAAATCTTTACATGGTAATCCCAAGAAATGGAAGATGGTGAATTATTGGAGAAGGAATGCAGAGAGGATCACAAGAGTATTGAATGGAGCCAAAATTTGATTTAGAGGAACTTTACTTAAAAGAAATTAAGCTTGATGGAGAAGTAGAGGTACCAAGAGTATTCACCATAGAAAAGTACCACAAGAAACAGGACGTTGAGGAAGTTTGAGGATGAACAGAGCAACCACCAGATCTTTTTGAGGTTCCAGAACACTTCAAGCGATATGAAATTGAGGAATGGAAAATAGCAATTCAAATTGCAAAAAGAGAAGCCCAAGAAGGAGAAGCATATGTAATAAGGAATTTCAAAGCTTGTCGAGGATGA
>CM035427.1:141958300-142328300 GCA_020310875.1 Ceratopteris richardii | reverse complement strand
CTTATGCATGCTAACTAGAGGACTAGTATCCTTAAACACTACTCTTCTCACTTCAACCTCTTTAATGGTTTGTTTATGCATCTTAGAATCATTGAAATGACATCACTACTTCTCGTCACTCATCATATTTTAGGATCCCATAAGAGATATCCAAATTGAGCTTCTCTCCCATATCCAAGAAATGCATTTCTTTGGCTTATGGTCTAGCTTTTGTCTAAGATTCTTGGATATATGAACATATGCTTCACACCCAAAAACTTGAAGATGATCATAATATGGTGGCTTACCTGTCCATTACTCTTGTGCCACTTTTAGAGCTTTGGTAGTGCTAGGTGAAAGGTTAATCACATGAAGTGCAATCAATACCGCTTCTGGCCAAAAGCCTTGTGAAAAGTTTGCATGATGCAGCATAGAAACTTCTCAATACTAAATAGTTATATTCATCCTTTCAGCTACACCATTTTATACTAGGGTATAAGGAGTTGTAAAATCTCTACAAATTCCTTCAGAATGATAGAAAAGCTTGAATTCATGTGAGGTATACACCCCCATTATCTGAACATCAAGTCTTAAGCTTAGTTCCTTTTTCAGTCTCAACTGAAGCAAGCCATTTTTTTTAAATAGGGAATATCTCATCCTTCAATTTGATAGGATATACCCTGACATTTCTAGTAGCATCATCTATGAAAGTGAAAAAGTAAAGAGAACCACCTAAGGACCTTATGGGCATATGACCACACACATCTGTATGAACGAGATATAAAGGCTTAAATGAAGAGTCCATGTGCATTTTATGCATATTCCTAGTTTGGTTTCCATATTGACAATGCTCACAAAATGAAAAATCAAAGAAAGATAACACAGGTAAGCCAGAATGAGAAAGATTTTCCATTACACTATGAGATATATGGCCCAAATGACCATGCAAAATAAAATCCATAGGTTGTTCAGTAATAGCTAACAAGTGTTCTTTTTTTGATACAAATAAATGAAAAAGTGAGCCAACTTTGCTTCTGCAATAACCATATTGCCCTTTGATATGAAAAAGGATTGATCATAGAAGACCAACTTGTAACCAAGGTCATTAAGTTGACCAACTGACATCAAACTACATGATACAAAGGTACATGGCATACATTATGCATAATAATTTTTGAACCATCAATGAACTGCAGAACCATATCTCTAATCCCGAGAATGTCACACTGGCAAGAGTCATCAAGTCTCCTAGTCCCAAGAGACTTTGTTGCATAAGTAGAGGACCATTCTCTATGTGGTGTCACATGGAAAGGAGCGCCAAAAGCTAGCAGCCATGTGTGGGAAAGAGAATTAGCCATACACTAGGCACAATGCTATCAAGTGTCAGCACACCAACGTCATAAAAAATAGCATTGATATCTTCAACCTTAACAATTGAAGTAGATGGTGCAGGTAGTTGTTTAACATGCTCATCAACATTTTGTCATTTACCTTAGCATTACTTAATGCATAGCATTCTTTCTTCATGTGTCCTTTCTTGTGACAATAATGGCATTTGATATCCCTCTTCCTTGGTTTACTTCTACTCTTTATTGACCATTCTCTTCATTGTTCTTGCTCCTACCACATTGTTGATTTTTTCCTTGGGAAGAACCAAGAACATTATATGCATCTCCACTCTGAGTGCCAACCATAGATTTCCTATGAATCTCCTCACTCAAGAGTGCTCCACATATGTCATCATACACCAATTTACCACCAGGTGCATTATTGCTAATAGTTTTGCAAAACATGTCCCATTATGATGGCAAGGTGCATAACAACAAGACTGCTTTCATTTCATTATTCATCTCCATTCTCTGAGCTTGTAACTGAGATAATATAGCATCAAACTCATTTAGATGAGCAACAACACTATTTGTGTCCGTAATGCAAAGATCATATAACTTTTTCATCAGATACACTTTATTTGATATCATATCTTTTTCATGTGTTGCATAACTTGTTCGAAAGCTCCTCTACACTTTCACAATCCAAAATTGTAAAGTAAACATTATCTAACGGGTGCAATTGAATGGTGGACCTAGCCATTTCATTCAACTCATCCCAATCACGTTCATCCATGTCAACAAGCTTCTTTGAGATTCCAGTTACTAGCTTCCATTGCCATCTCTGAATTAGCACATCTTTAATCTGATTCTTCCATAAAGCAAAGTTTGTGCCATCAAATTTCTAGATCCCAAAATGGTCTTTTCCCTACAAGTTGTAGCTCCTCCTAGGAACACTAGCACTAGACCCTGATCCACCAAGTGTGCTTAGAATCACTGATGCTATGATGATAGAGAACTAACTAGAATGATAATCGAGCACAGTCCAAACACCATAAGGCTCAAGAAAGGATGAGCGAGTGTCAGATTCTAAAAAAAATCAATAGATTCTCCCTAGAAAAATGGATTAATTAATAAAAATGACCAACCAAAAGGATTATGTGAGAACATATGTGCTCACATGAATATGTCTATCAAGGAGTAAAAGAAAAAGTTTGCTGGAGTCTCCTCTACAAAATTAGCAATGACAACTTAAAAAAAAACTCATTAAACTACAAGTAGTGACATGCAAACTTGCATGGTGAATCAATGACTCCACTACTTAACTGAAAGAAGTCAACTAGGCTTATAAAGCACCTATGAACAACCATCATACATCACCTATGGCAAGGTTAGGTTAGTCTTCCACCTGCATCATCGAAGAGATCCCAACATATGGGTGTCTCCTAGTTAAGAAAACCCACCACAACCCTCTTTATCAACATCAAAGGATTTATGCAAATACATAACCGCTATTTCAATGGCCACATGGACATACATAAGCGGTATCCACATAAGCGTACATAGTATGTATGTGCTCAATATATGCAGTAAAATGACACTAAAAGGCTGAATTCAAAGCCCAAACACTAGTCAACAACACCTGCAAGTGTTTGTCAAATGTGTTCTTTAGCCAAAAACCTACATAAATTTGTTGTGGTTGCTCCCACCACAACTAAAAACGTTTCAAGAAACCTTTAGATTTACTAGTGTGGATGAAAACATAGCCCCAAAGATGAATACTCCTTGTCAGAGAAGTACAAAAGCACTCTTCACGATGTTCTAAAACTTGTGTAATGAGAATTATGCATGAAAGTACTCAAAAGAATCCAAAAATCACTCCAAAAATGCTTCAAAATAGGCTTTGAAAGCAAAGAATGAAGCTTTAAGAACCTGAAACATGTTCAAGGTAATTTGAACCTTCTTCTTTCCCCTTTCTCAAGCACCACAAGAGTGTAGCTTAGTGGCAAGAGATTTTTTATTAAGTGAGCTTCAAGGGGAACAAACTAGGATGGGTCATCTCTCCGGAATTATCAAGAACCTTTGCCTTTCTTGATCATTGAGGTCCTCTCTTGCACATAGCCAAAGGTTCGAACAGTCACTTTGGTGACTCCGATGACAAGGTATGCAAAGGTCTATGCCTTGGTCGCTGCCTTAGTCATAAGCCTTATAGAAAGCCTTGGGTGGGCGGGCAAGTGCTCTCTTCACTCATACAAAAGGAGCAACTCTTTTGCCTTGAAATGCTCTGACACGAACAAAGTATTTCAACGGTGATGCACCACAATGGACTCTCCTTCTCTAGAGCTCTACGACAATACCCTCCAAGTGGAAAATCCTGCTCTAAATGCCATGCACAATACTCTTCACATATGTTGCAAAATATGTAGAAAACATAATGCACAAGGGCGCAGGAACACTGATTTCGTACGTTTTCCAAATGTGGTCAAACTTACAATACTATGGCTGACTAGAGCACTATATGTTTTATTAAATAACATATACAAAAGTGTGTGGTGGCCATTTGGCCATTTTCATGGACACTAATGGTAACATTTAGGACATATATTAGTATATATACATAAACAGATAAAAAATTAAGGTTTATGGATTTATATTAGTATATATATGAAATTCTAACATATAACATAAGAAGAAAATATGCAAATGCACTTAAAAATGAGAAGAGGACAATACTCATAGCATATTGAGAGTTTTCTTAATAGTTGGAGATTCTACATATATGAAGTTGCAAACTTGGAGGGAGGAACAACATATAAAATATCCAAAGGTAAGCTGCGTGGAAGTTGGATCCTCTCTCTATGAACTTGGAAGGTTGTTGGTGTTGCAAAATTGGAAACATTTGATTCATTCTTCTTTCCAAACTTGTATGATGTATCAATTTACAAGACGATCTTGTGATTTGTATATCCATTCAATCTTGGTTTCCCTTGGGGAATCGTTCTATGTATTTTATGGTGTAATAAGCCTCTTGCTAGTGAAAGAATTCATTCTGAATTTTTCAAATTTCATTGTGGGGATAATGCTTAGATTAAACAATTGGGTTATTTTATGCATGTAGGAAAAATTTGGGGATGACAAGTTTCATACTCTCTCTCTAGACCTTATCTGTGCAATGTTTTCTAGTTGAAAAATGAACAAAAAGATGAAAGAATTAGGAAAAGTGATACTTGGAGGCAGATTTGGACCTCAATCATCTCTAATATTGTTGCGCAGATCAAAAAATTGAATAAAAGTGTCTCTCACAAGCTTAAGCTAATTCTTCACCATTTTTGAGTTATAGGGCTTTGAAACGTGTCATTTTCCAACACTTTGAAAAAAAAGAGGAATTCTCTATTTCTATTCAAATCCATGGTTTTGATGCTTACATGTTGTCATGTCTAATTATGGATGTCTTCGGATATGTCCTTTTGGTGTTTTTCTTCTATTTTTGATAGATATCGCTAAAGAAAGAACTACTACAAACACATGCTTTTGTGAAAGTGATCACAGAGAATTGGCTTTCTCCAAATTTGGGGGATCACACACTTCTTTGGGGTGGCGATCAATTTTGCTATAAGAAGACCTACGCATCAACAAGGAGAACATGGAGAAATCAGAGAATTGCCTTGTGATTGAGAGTGAGAGTGTGATTGACAATGCACATGTGAATGAGATTGTGATAGCTCAGGGGTGGTCACGAGGCAAAGGCTTTGTCAAGAAGCAATTTTCCAAAGCTATTGCATCCATTGATTCACATCTATAATATCACAATTCCTCTTTCTCTGAGTCACATCTTTTCTACTCTTCCGCAATCAGATTTTCTCTTATCTTGTGCAATCTCTGCATTTTTGTCTCCTCTGTTATTCTTGAGTGGTCAGAAGATTGTGATTGTGGATAGATTCTAATTGAGGAAATGCAGCAAGTGGTATCAAAGCATAATCGATCCTCGAGAATGATGGAAGGTTTGACGCAAAAGATTTGTGAGCAAGAGGAGCTTATTCAGAAGCTTCTTGGAGATTTACGCAAAGAAATAGGTCCAAAAGCAACCAGAAGGTGCAAAAAATTTGTTCACGGAGCTGAACAATGAAGTAGATGAAGGTGCGGGAACATCTAGTATGCCTAGAGGAAAACAAAAATGCAATTATCAAGATATGGAGCTAGTGAGTTTTCCCTTAACCAAGTCTTCAAGAAGGCAAAATTGAATGATTTTGATTGTGAGAATAAGAGCAGAAAGGACTTGGAAGCATGGACTGAGGAGCTCGAGGATTTCTTTGATCTTCAACAATTTAGACAGGAGTCCAAGGCAAAAGTTGGGATTCTACACCTGCGTGGCATCGTAAAGCTATGGTGGAAATCCTATATGCAGACTTGAACGTATTCTGGTCTAGACCTATGGAAGGAATTTCAAGAACAAGAAAAAAACCACTATTGTTCTCCACACTACCATATGGAGAAGAAGATGAAGTTCTATAATTTTCAATAATATGAGAGTGACAAGCATAGCTTGTTTGTTGAGTACAAAAAGAAGTTCCTACGTCTTCACAAATATGCATTGGAGGTTAGTGGTGATGCTCTAAAAAGAAATTTTATTGAAAGGCTTTGTGAAGAGCTTCGCTATCAAGTGACGGGATCTAGATGTGTCGATTTTTTGGATGTTGTTGCGATGGTGGAGAGTTTTGAGAAGATGGAGAAGTTCAATTTGCACAAGGCCAATAGGACCAAATTCATTGCGATGGCACCTAGGCCATAGAGGCCTGCTGCAACAAACATGAACAATTCAAAGAAGAATTCACCCTCTAATAATCAAGCTAAGAATTCTATTCAGGTGGAAAATCAAAGGAGGCATCAACCCATCCATTGGCAACATGACCCTGATTTTATTGAGTGGGAAAAAAAACTTGGTTTGTGTTTTCATTGTGGGCAGCAAGGGCATTGGACATATGAGTGCCCGAACAAGGCAATCTTTTGGCCTGCACAGCTTTTTGATAGGTGCTTTTCTAGAAGTTTCATGTGATCGAGATGAAACACAATGATGCAATCATAGGCATGGATTGGTTAGTTTAGAATTCTACAACAATTGATTGTGAGCAAAGAACAATCGCTTTAAGACTAGATGGTGAATCTATCCACATTCTAGGTGATGCATATAATCCCAAACCTACTCTTACTTCTGCGATGTAAATAATTAGAAGTATACATAATGGTTGTGAAACATTTGTAGTATATGTGAACAATCTGCATGAGGAAGATAATGATGAAGTATTCCAAATTATGTAGAAAATTGTTTGAAAGAATATGTCGATGTATTTCTAGAAGACTTGCCTAGTATACCTCCACCTTGGCACATGACCATGCCATTGATGTGTATCCAGGGACTGAACCATATTCTAGAGCACCCTATCAATTTAACATAGATGAATTAAAGGAGCTTAAGATTCAATTAGATGATCTTTTGAAGAAAAGCATGATAAGACTGAGTGTTTCACCTTTGGAGCACGTGTTTTATTTCAAAAGAAGAAAGATGGCTCTTATAGATTATTTATTGACTAAAGGAGGCTGAATAAAAGAACAATGAGAAATAAGTACCCACTTTCTCACATAGATGACTTATTAGGTCAACTAAGTGGAGCGATTGTATTCACTAAGATTGACTTAAGATCTCGATATCACCAAATAAGGCTCAAAACAGAGGATATACCCAAGACAACCTTTCGAACATGATATCAGCACTATGAGTTTACGATTTTCCCTTTTGGATTAACAAACACTTCTTTCACATTCATTTTCTTGATGAACAATGTTTTTCATGATTACCTAGATGAATTCATCCTAGTATTTCTTGATGATATGTTTGTATACTCTAAAGATGATCTTTAGCATGTGGTACATCTCAAGAAGACTTTGCAAACTCTTAGAGAACACAAATTGTATGGAAAGAAGAGTAAGTGTTTCTTAGCTAAGGATGAACTTGTGTATCTAGGAAGAGCCATATCTAAAGAGGGAATTCCTATAGATGAGGATAAAGTAAAAACAATAGTTGATTAGGCAGTTCCTAAAACTGTAAGGGATGTTAGAAGTTTTCTAGGATTGTGCAATATGAAAGAACTCATATTAAGGATTTCTCTAAGATAGCTACTCCCCTCACAGAACTAACTAAAAAGAATGCAAGATTTGTGTGGAGTGATGTTTTTCAAAAATAATTTGAATAATTGAAAGAAAAAAGCATTGACAATTATATTTTGAAAATACCTGAAATGGGAAAGCCTCTTGTGGTTTCATGTGATGCAAGTGGTAGTGAGATAGGATGTGTTCTTTCATGGGATTGTAGGGTGCTTGCATATGAGTCAAGAAAATTAAGAAAAAATGAACTTAATTATCCTACTCATGATTTAGAGATGCTTGCTGTTGTGCATGCATTTAAGCATTATAAACATTTATTGTTAGGGGTTGAGTTTGAATTGAAAACATGTCATCAGATTCTAAAATACATTTTCACACAACCATTACTTAACAAGAGGCAGAAGCTTTGGATTGAATTATTAAGCGAGTATGATTTTTACCTTAAGTATCTGGCTAGTAAGGAAAATAAGGTGGCTGATTCATTGAGCCGGAGACCTTTATGTAATCTCCTTTCTGTAATAAATTTTGATTTTCTTAATCAAGTTCAAGAAGAACGAAAATATGACTCTTTTTATGCACCTATTTTGAGTTTTTTGAATGCAAACAGGAGATCAATGTATCATGAAAAAATTCATTTGTAAAATGGATCTTTTTATTCTAACAATCGATTATGCATATCTTCATGGTATCCATTAAAAGTGAAAATATTGCATGATCGTCATGATTCACCTTTTTTTGCACATCCAGGATATTCAAGGACCTATGTTAAAACAAAGAATTCTTACTTTTGGCCACATATGAAGAAGGATATTAGAAATTATGTTAGTGAATGTTTAAAGTGCCAAAAAGTGAAATCTGAGTTTAAGAGAATGGTTAGAATGCTTCAACCATTGGATGTTCCAAATAAAAAATGGAAGTCTACTTCTATGGACTTTATCACTAAATTACCTATGAGGAGAAGTAAGCATGATACCATATTTGCAATAGTTGATCGACTTACCAAGATAGCATATTTCTTCCCTATGAAACAGACTAATATTGCCTTAAAAGTTGCAAGATTATTTGTAAAAGAAATTTTCCAATTACATGGAATGCCTAAAAGCATAATTTTTTATAGAGAATCTAGATTCATATCAAAATTTTGGAGAACAACATTTGAATCGATTGGAACTCAACTTCGTATGAGTATGTCTTTCCATCCACAAACTGATGGGGAAACCAAGAGGGGTAATCAGGTACTTGAAGATATGTTGCATATGTATGTGAATGAAAAGCAAGATCATTGGAGTGAATATTTTCCCTTAGTCGAGTTCGCATACAATAGTGCATGGCATGCATCTATAAAAATGACTCCGTTTTTAATTGTTTGATTACACCTTCGTTTTTGGGATTTACAAATAAAGTAGAAGTGTCTAAAGAAATTTTTGATACTATGGATAAAGAACTTGGAAAAATTAAGCAACACATAAAAGAAGCTCAAAAAAGACAAAAGAAACTCTATGATTTAAAGAGAAGACCACTTGAATTTCAAACAGATAACATAGTATTTCTTAAAGTCAATCCTAACCCATATAACTTGTTGCTAGGGAAGGATCACACACTTTCTCCTCCATATGCAGGCCCATTTAAAGTTTTAAAAAAGATTGGATCTCTTGCTTATTCGTTGGAATTACCTAAACATTTAAATGTACATCTTGTATTTCATGTCAGCTTACTTAAAAGATATGTACCTAATGGTGCTCATGTTTTGCAAGACAATTATAAGTTAAAAGATGATGGTTCTTTTGAGCTCCAACTTGAAATAGTATTAGATAGGAGGAAAAGATTACTTAGAAATAGATCTATAGTAGAGATTTTGGTGAAATGGAACACGTATAGAGTAGAAAATTTGACTTGGGTAAACTTAAATGATTTTCTAATACATTATCCTTCTTTCGAACTCTGAGGGTAGAGTTCCTTGAGGGGGGGAAGAATTGTGATAAGCCTTTTGCTTTCGCTAGTGAAAGAATTTTTTTATGAATTTCATTGTGGAGATAAAACAATTGGGTTATTTTATGCATGTAGGAAAAATTTTGGGATGACAAGTTTCATATTCTCTCTTTAGACCTTACCTATACCATGTTTTTTGGTTGAAAAAATGAACAAGAAGACGAAAGAATTAGGAAAAATTTTGTATGAGAGAAAGGTAGAGCATGAACAAGAGAATACAAGTATCTATGTGAAATTTTTGTGAGTCATGTTGTACGTATCTCGTTCAAGGCCCTACATTTAGTTCACTCTAAGAAAGTGCATTGATTTTACTCTCTTTCTAAATTTCTTAACTGGCAAGGATCAAAAGTGATAGTTGGAGGCATATTTGGACCTCAGTCATCCCTTACACTATTGTGTAAATCAAAAAATTGAATAAAAGTGTCTCTCATAAGCTTGAGCTAGTTCCTTTCCCTTTTTGAGTTTAGGGCTTCAAAAACTGCCATTTTCCAACACTTGAAAAAAAAAAGAGGACTTCTCTATTTCTATTCAAATCCATGGTTTTGATGCAAGTGTCCTCATGTCTAATTATGGATGTCTTCAGATATGTCCTTTCGGTGGTTTTCTTCTATTTTGATAGATATCACTAAAGAAAGCACTACTACAAACACATGCTTTTGCAAAATCGATTACAAAGAATTGAATTTCTCTAAATTTAGGGGATCACACACTTCTTTGGGGTAGCAATCAACTCTACTATAAGAGGACCTGCACACAAACAAGGACATAGAGAAATCAGAGAATTAACTAGTGATTGAGAGTGAGAGTGAGAATGAGAGTGTGATTGAGAGTGTGAGTATGAATGAGATTGTGATAGCCTGAGGGTGGTCAAGATGTAGAGGCTTCATCAAGAAGCAATTTTCCAAATCTCTTGTAACCATTGATTCACATCTATAATATCAAAATTCCTCTTTCTCTGAGTCATATCTTTTCTACTCTTTTGCAATCTGATTTTCTCTTACCTTGTGCAATCTCTGCATTTTTCTCTCCTCTTTTATTCTTGAGTGATCAAAAGATTGTGATTGAGGATAGATTGTGATTGAGGAAACACTACAAGTGGTATCAGAGCATAATTGATCCTCGAGAACGATAGAAGTTTTGACACAAAAGATTCGTGAGCAAGAGGAGCTTATTGAAAAGCTTCTTGGATGTTTACACAAAGAACGAGGTGGAAAGCAATCATGGAGCTGAACGATGAAGTAGATGAAGGTGCAAGAACATCTAGTATGCCTAGAGGAAAACAAAATTGCAATTTTGAAGACATGGAGCTAGGTGAGTTTGCCCTTAACCAAGTCTCAAGAAGGCAAAATTGACTCATTTTGATGGTGAGAAGAGTATTGAGGACTTGGAAGCATGCAATAAGAGCTCGATGATTTCTTTGAACTTCGATAATTTAGTGAGGAGTCCAAGGCAAGAGTTTGAATTGTGCACCTGTGTGGCATCACAAAGCCATGGTGGAAATTATATATGCAGACTCAAACATGTTTTGGTCCGGTCCTATGGAAGGAATTTAGAGAACAAGTAGAAAAACACTATTGTTCTCCGCACTACCACATGGAGAAGAAGATGGAATTCTACGATTTTCGACAACATGAGAGTGACAAGCATAGCTTGTCTGTTGATGAGTACAAAGAGATTTGCAGCTGGGTCATCTCTAACACTATTGTGCACATTGAAAAATTGAATACAAGTGTCTCTCACAAGCTTAAGCTAACTCCTCACCATTTTTTAGTTATAGGGCTTCAAAAAGTGTCGTTTTCCAACACTTCAAAAAAAAGAGGACTTCTCTATTTCTATTTGAATCCATGGTTTTGATGCTTATGTGTCATCATGTCTAATTATGGATGTCTTTATATATGTCCTTTTGGTGGTTTTATTCTTTTTTTGATGGATATCGCTAAAGAAAGATCTACTACAAACACATGCTTTTGCAAAAATTATTATAGAGAATCGGCTTTCTCTAAATTTGTGGGATCGCACAATTCTTTGGGTGGCAATCAACTCTGCTACAAGAAGACCTATGCATCAACAAGGAGGACATGGAGAAATCAGAGAATTGGTATGTCATTGAGAGTGAGAGTGAGAGTTTGATTGAGAGTGCAAGTATCAATGAGATTGTGATAGCTCGGGGATGGTTACGATGTAGACACTTCATCAAGAAGCAATTTCCCAAAGCTATAAGAATCATTCATTCACATCTATAATATCCAAATTCCTCTTTCTCTGAGTCATATCATTTTTACTCTTCTGCAATCATATTTTCTTTTATCTTGTGCAAACTTTGCCTTTTTCTCTCCTCTATCATTCTTGAGTGATTTGAAGATTGTGATTGAGGAAATGCTACAAGCGGTATCAGTGCAAAATTGATCCTTGGGGATGATGGAAGGTTTGACACAAAAGATTTGACTTTGCCACTAACCAAGTCTTCAAGAAGGAAAAATTGAATGATTTTGATGGTGAGAATACTAGCGGGGAGGACTTGGAAGCATGGATTGAGGAGCTCAAGGATTTCTTTGATCTTTCACAATTTATTCAAGAGTCCAAGGCAAAATTTGGGATTCTACACCTACGTGCCATCACAAACCTATGGTTGAAATCCTATATGAAAACTCGAACGCATTCTGGTCCGATCCTATGGAAGGAATTTAGAGAACAAGCAAAAAAATGCTATTGTTCTCCACACTACCATATGGAGATGAACATGGAGTTCTACAATTTTTGACAACATGAGAGTGACAAGCATAGTTTGTCTATTGATGAGTACAAAGAGAAGTTCCTACATCTTCCAAAGTATGCATTGGAGGTTAGTGGTGATGCTTTAAAGAGCAAGTGTTTTAAAGGGCTTCATGAAGAGCTTCGCTATCAAGTGAACAAATTTTGATCTATTGATTTTCTAGATGTTGTTGTGATGGTGGAGAATTTTGAAACGATGGAGACGTTCAATTTGTAGAAGGTGAATAGAACACATTGCAATGGGACATAGGCCATAGAGCGTGCTACAACAAACATGAACAATTCAAAGAAGAACTATCTTCTAATAATCAAAGTAAAAATCCTATTTAGGTGGAAAATCAAAGGAGGCATCAACCCATCCATTGGCAACAATACCTTGACTTTATTGAGCAGGCAAAAAGACTTGGTCTGTCTTTTTATTGTAGGGAGCAAGGGCATCAAATATATGATGCTCGAACAAGGCAATCTTTTGTCTTGCACAATCGAAGGTGATAAACATCATCAAGGAAGGCACAAAAATTGAAAAAGTAGATGATGGAGGTAAGTGCCCTACTTCTACTTTACATTGCATGATGGTTAGTTCTTCCCCAAAGGATTCTGTAATCACAATTTGGGGTATGATTTCTATGCATAGAATTAGATTCTTGATCAATTCGATAGTACGTGTTATTTTCTATCTTTCAAAATGGTACAAAATTTGGGGGTAGCCCTAAATATGTAGATAACAAGACCTGTAGAGGTTGCCAGTGGACGACTACACTATACGAAAGGATATGTTGAAAACCTTGAATGTACTCTTTCTGATAGATGCTTTTGTGGAAGTTTCATGTGACTAAGATGAAATAGAGTGATGTAATCATAGGCATGGACTCGTTAGTTCAAAATTATGCAACAATTGATTGTGAGCAAAGAACAATCACTTTAAGGCTAGATGGTGAATCTATCCACATTCTAGGTGACATGTATAATCCTAAACCTACTCTTATTTTTGTTGTGCAAATAATTAGAGGTAAATGTGATGGCTGTGAAACATTTGTAATGTATGTAAACAATCTGCATAAGGAAGATAACGATGAAAGTATTCCAAATTATGTAGAAAATCTTTTGAAAGAATATGCAGATGTATTTCTAGAATACTTGCCTAGTATACCTCCACCTAGGTGCCATTGACCTATATCCAGGGAGTGAACCATATTCTAGAGCATCCTATTGATTTAGCATAGATGAACTAAAGGAGCTTAAGATTCGATTGATGATCTTTTGAAGAAAGGCTTGATAAGACCGAGTGTTTCACCTTGGGGAGCACCTGTTTTATTCCAAAAGAAGAAAGATGGCTCTTATAGATTATGTATTGACTATAGGGGGCTCAATAAAAGAACAATTTAAAACAAGTACCCACTTCTTCACATAGATAACTTATAAGGTCAACTAAGTGGAGTGACTGTATCCACTAAGATTGACTTAAGATCTCGATATCACCAAATTACAATCAAAACATAGGATATACCCAAGACATCATTTGGAACACGATATGGTCATTATGAGTTTACGATTTTACCTTGTGGATTAACAAATGCTCATGCCACATTCATGTGCTTGATGAACAATGTTTTTCACGAATACCTAGATGAATTCATCCTAGTATTTCTTGATGATATATTTGTATACTCTAAAGATGATCTTGAGCATGCGGTACGTCTCAAGAAGACTTTGCAAACTCTTAGAGAAAATAAATTGTATGGAAAGAAGAGTAATTTTTTCATTGCTAAGGATAAACTTGTTTATCTAGGAAGAGTCATATCTAAAGAGGGAATCCTATAAACGAGCATAAAGTAAAAACAATAGTTGATTGGCCAGTTCCTAAAACTATAAGGGATGTTAGAAGTTTTCTAGGATTGGTGCAATATGAAAGAGCACATATTAAGGATTTCTCTAAGATAGCTACTCCTCTCATAGAATTGACAAAAAAGAATTGAGGATTTTTGTGGAGTGATGCTTTTCAAAAATCATTTGAATCGAAACAAAAAGTCATTGAGAATTGTGTTTTGAAAATACCTAAAATGGAAAAGCCTTTTGTGGTAACTACATGTGATGCAAGTGGTAATCAGATAGGATGTGTTCTTTCACAAGATGGTAGGTTGGTTGCATATGAGTCGAGAAATTTAAGAACACATGGACTTAATTATCCTATGCATGATTTAGAAATGCTTGCTATTGTGCATGCACTTAAGCATCAGAGGCATCTATTTTTAGGGGTTAATTTTGAATTGAAAATAGATCATCAAAGTCTATATTACGTTTTCACACAACCATTACTTAACAGGAGGTAGAAGTGTTGGATTGAATTATTAACCATGATTTTGACATTAAGTATCTAGCACCAATCTAAAGTACCTCCTTGATACACAGACCCTTTTAAAAATTTGAAAAAGATTAGATCTCTTGGCTATTTGTTGGAAGTACCTGACCATTTAAATTTACATCCTCTATTTCATGTTAGCTTACTTAAAAGATATGTACCTAATGTTGTTCATGTTTTGCAGGACAACCACAAGCTAAAAGATGATGGTTCTTTTGAGCTTCAACCTGAAATACTATTAGATAGGAGGGAAAGATTACTTATAAATATATCTATATTCGAGATTTTGGTGAAATGGCACACTTATCCAATAGAAGATTTGGCTTGGGTAAACTTAGATGATTTTCTAGTACATTATCCTTCTTTCCAACTCTGAGGACAGAGTTTCTTGAAGGGGGGAAGAATATTAATAAGCCTTTTGCTAGTGCAAGAATTCATTTCGAATTTTTCAAATTTCATTGTGGGGATAATGCCTAGATTAAACACTTGGGCTATTTTTTGCATGTAGGAAAACTTTGGGATGACAAGTTTTATATGCTCTCTCTAGACCTTATCTGTACCATGTTTTGTAGTTGAAAAATGAACAAGAAGATGAAGGAATTAGGAAAAATTTTGTATGAGAGAAAGATAGAGCCTGGACAAGAGAATACAAGTATCTATGTGAAATTTTTGTGAATCATGTTATAAGTATCTCGTTCAGGGCTCCACATTTACTTCGCTATACGAAAATGCATTGATTTTACTCTCTTTCTAGAATTTCTTTACTTGTAGGGCTCAACAGTGATACTTGGAGGTAGATTAGGGCCTCGGTCATCTCTAACACTATTGTGTAACAAGGCTTCAAAAAGTGCCATTTTCCAACACTTGAAAAAAAAAGAGGATTTCTGTATTTCTATTCAGATCCATGGTTTTGATGCTTACATGTCATCATGTCTAATTATGGATGTCTTTGGATATGTCCTTTCGATGGTTTTCAACTATTTTTTATAGATATCACTAAAGAAAGCACTACTTCAAACACATGCTTTTGCAAAACTGATTATGAAGAATCACCTTTCTCTAAATTTGGGGGATCGCACACTTCTTTGGGGCAGTGATCAACTTTGCAAAAGAAGACCTGCACATGAACAAGGAGGACACAAAGAAATCAAAGAATTACCTTGTGAGTGAGAGTGAGAGTGAGAGTGAGAGTGAGAGTGAGAGTGAGAGTGTGATTGAGAGTGTGAGTGTGAATGAGATTATGATAGCTTGACGATAGTTGGGAGGTAGAGGCTTTTTCAAGAAGAAAATTTCCAAAGCTATTGTAACCATTGATTCACATCTATAATTTCATAATTCCTCTTTCTCTAAGACATATCTTTTCTACTCTTCCGCAATCAGATTTTCTCTTATCTTATGCAATCTCTGCATTTCTCTCTCCTCTATTATTCTTGAGTGATTGGAAGATTTTGATTGAGGAAACCCTACGAGTGGTATTAGAGCATAATTGATCCTCAAGAATGATGGAAGTTTCGACGCAAAAGATTAATGAGCAAGAGGAGCTTATACAGAAGCTTCTTGGAGATTTACGCAAAGAACGAGGTGGAAAGCAATTGTGGAGCTAACAAGAAGTAGATGAAGGTGCACGAACATCTAGTATGCCTAGAGGAACACAAAAATTTTGACCTTAGCCAAGTCTTGAAGAAGGAAAAATTGAATGATTTTGATGGTGAGAAAAAAGCAATGAGGACTTGGAAGCATGCATTGAGGAGCTCAAGGATTTCTTTGATCTTCAACAATTTAATGAGGAGTCCAAGGAAAAAGTTGGGATGTGCACCTACATGGCATCGCAAAGCCAAGGTGGAAATCCTATATGCAGACTCAAACATGTTCTCCTCCGATCCTATGGAAGGAATTTAGAGAACAAGCAAAAAAATGCTATTGTTCTCCACACTACCATATGGAGAAGAAGATGGAATTCTACAATTTTTTACAACATGAGAGTGACAAGCATAGCTTGTCTGTTGATGCGTACAAAGAGATTTGGACCTGGGTCACCTCTAACACTTCTATCCAAATCCATGGTTTTGATGCTTACTTGTCATCATGTCTAATTATGAATGTCTTCTGATATGTCCTTCTGATGGTTTTATTCTATTTTTAATGCATATCGCTAAAGAAAGCTCTGCTACAAACACATGCTTTTGCGAAAATGAATACAAAGAATTGGCTTTCTCTAAATTTGGGGGACCGCACACTTCTTTGCGGTGATCAACTTTGCTATAAGAAGACATATGCATCAACAAGGAGGACACGGAGAAATCAGTCAATTAAGTTGTCATTGAGAGTGAGAGTGAGAGTGTGATTGAGAGTGCAAGTGTGAATGAGATTGTGATAGCTCGAGGATGGTCGAGATGTAGATGCTTCATCAAGAAGCAAGTTCCCAAAGCTATTGGAACCATTCCTCTTTCTCTAAGTCATATGTTTTCTACTCTTTCGCAATCATATTTTCTCTTATCTTGTGCAATCTCTGCATTTTTCTCTCCTCTGTTATTCTTGAGTGATCAAAACATTGTGATTGAGGATAGATTGTGATTGAGGAAGCGCTACAAGTGGTATCAGTGCATAATCAATCATTGAGAATGATGGAAGGTTTCATGCAAAAGATTCATGAGCAAGAAGAGCTTGTTTAGAAGATTCTTGGAGATTTATGCAAAGAACGTGGCACAAATCAACCAAAAGGTGCAACAAATTTGTTCGTGGATTTGAGCAATGAAGTAGATGAAGGTGCAGGAACATCTAGTATGCCTAGAGAAAAACAAAAATGCAATTATGAAGGTATGGAGCCACATGAGTTTGCCACTAACCAAGTCTTTAAGATGGCAAAATTAAATGATTTCGATGGTGAGAAGAAGAGCGACGAGGACTTGGAATCATGGATTGAGGAACTCGAGGATATGAAAATTTATTCAAGAGTCCAAGGCAAAAGTTGGGATTCTGCACCTGCATGGCATCACAAAGCTATGGTGGAAATCCTGTATGCAGACTCCAATGCATTCTGGTCCGGACCTATGGAAGGAACTTAGAGAACAAGCAAGCTACTATTCTCCACACTACCACATGGAGAAGAAGATGGAGTTCTACAATTTTCGACAACATGAGAGTGACAATCATAGCTCGTCTGTTGATGAGTACAAAGTGAAGTTCCTATGTCTTCACAAGTATGCATTGGAGGTTAGTGGTGATGCTCTGAAGAGCAACTTTATTGAAGGGATTTGTGAAGAGCTTCGCTATCAAGTGTAGGGATTTGGATGTGTTGGTTTTCTAGATGTTGTTGCGATGGTGGAGAATTCTGAGAAGATGGAGATGTTCAATGTGCAAAAGGTGAATAGAACAAGATTCAATGCAATGGGACATAGGCCATAGAGGCCTGCCACAACAAACATGAACAATCCAAAGAAGAATTCATCTTCTAATAATCAAGGTAAGAATTCTATTTAGGTGGAACAATAAAGGGAGGAATCAACCCATCCATTGGCAACAATACCCTCATTTTATTGAGCAGGCAAAAAGACTTGGTCTGTGTTTTCATTGTAGGGAGCAAGGGCATCGGACATATGAGTGCACGAACAAGGTAGTCTTTTGGCCTTCACGATCGAAGGTGATAAACATCATCGAGAAAGGCACAACAATTGAGAAAGCAGATGATGGAGCTAAGTGCCCTAACTCTACTTTACGTTGCATGGTGGTTGGTTCTTTTCCAAAGTATTCTGTAATCACGATTTCTCGTATGATTTCCATGCATAGAATCAGATTCTTGATCAATTTGGGTAGTACATATTGTTTTCTATCTTTCAAATTGGTACAAAATTTGGGGATATCCCTAAATATGCAGATAACGAGACCTGTAGAGATGGCCAATGGATGATTACACTATACGAAAGGATATGTTGAAAACCTTGAATGTACTCTTTTTGATAGGTGCTTTTCTAGAAGTTTCATGTGATTGAGATGAAAAAGAGTGATGCAATCATAGGCATGGACTGGTTAGTTCAGAATTCTACAATAATTGATTGTGAGCAAAGAGCAATCTCTTTAAGGCTAGATGGTGAATCTATCCACATTCTAGGTGACGTGTATAATCCTCAAACTACTCTGATTTCTGTTGTGCAGATAATTAGAGGTATATGTGATGGTTCTGAAACATTTGTAATGCATGTGAACAATGTGCATAAGGAAGATAATGATGAAAATATTCCAAATTATGTAGAAAATCTTTTGAAAGAATTTGTAGATGTATTTCAAGAAAACTTATCGAGTATACCTCCACCTAGGCAGATTGATCATGCCATTGACCTATATCGAGGGAGTGAACAATATTTTAGAGCACCCTATCAATTTAACATAGATGAATTAAAGGAGCATAAGATTCAATTATATGCTCTTTTGAAGACAAGCTTGATAAGACCGAGTGTTTCACCTTGGGGAGCACCTATTTTATTCAGCCCCCTTATGTATTGACTATAGGGGGTTGAATAAAAGGACAAGTAAAAATAAGTACCCACTTCTTCACATAGATCACTTATTAGGTCAACTAATTGGAGCGACTATGTTCACTAAGATTGAATTAAGATCTTGATATCACCAAATTAGGATCACAACAGAGGATATACCCAAGACATCATTTTCAACATGATATGGTCACTATGAGTTTGTGGTTTTACCTTTTGGATTAACAAACGCTCTTGCCACATTCATGTGCTTGATGAACAATGTTTTTCATGATTACCTAGATGAATTCATCCTAGTATTTCTTGATGATATATTTGTATACTCTAAAGATGATCATGAGCGTACGATACATCTCAAGAAGACTTTGCAAACTCTTAGAGAAAATAAATTGTATTGAAAGAAGAGTAATTGTTTCATTTCTAAGGATAAACTTGTTTATCTAGGAAGATTAATATCTAAAGACGGAATTCCTATAGATGAGGATAAATTAAAAACAATAGTTGATTGGCCAGTTCCTAAAACTATAAGGGGTGTTAGAAGTTTTCAAGGATTGGTGCAATATGAAAGAGCATATATTAAGGATTTCTCTAAGATAGCTAATCCCCTCATAGAATCGACTAAAAAGAATGCACGATTTGTGTCGAGTGATGCTTGTCAAAAATCATTTGAATCATTGAAACAAAAAGTCGTTGAAAATTGTGTTTTCAAAATACTTGAAATGGGAAAGCGTTTTGTGGTTGCATGTGATGCAAGTGGTAGTCAGATAGGATGTGTTCATTCAGATGATGGTAGGGTGGTTACATATGAGTCAAGAAAATTAAGAAAACATGAACTTAATTATCTTACTTATGATTTAGAAATGTTTGATGTTGTGCATGCACTTAAGCATTGGAGACATCTATTGTTAGCGGTTAAGTTTGAATTGAAAACAGATCACTAGATTCTATACTACATTTTCACACAACCACTACTTAACAGGAGGTAGAAGCATTGGATTGAATTATTAAGCAAGTATGAGTTTGACATTAAGTATCTAGCACCGATATAACTTGTTGTTAGGGAAGGATCAGAGACTTTCTCCTCGATACGCAGACCCTTTTAAAGTTTTGAAAAATATTGGATCTCTTGCTTATTTGTTGGAATTATGTGAACATTTAAATGTACATCCTCTATTTCATGTTAGCTTACTTAAAAGATATGTACCTAATGCTACTCATGTTTTGTAGGACAACTATAAGCTAAAAAATGATGGTTCTTTTGAGCTTCATCGTGAAATAGTATTAGATAGGAGGGAAAGATTACTTAGAAACAGATTTACAGTAGAGATTTTGGTGAATGGCACACATATCCAGTAGAAGATTCAACTTGGGTAAACTTAGATGATTTTCTAGTACATTATCCTTCTTTCCAACTCTAAGGACAGAGTTCCTTAAAGGGGGAAAGAATTATAATAAGCCTTTTCCTAGTGAAGGAATTCATTTTGAATTTTTTGAATTTCATTGTAGGGATAATGATTAGATTAAATAGTTGGGTTATTTTATACATGTAGGAAAAATTTTGGGATTACTTTATTTTATTTTATTTGGGTTATTTTATTTTACTTCATTTCATATTCTCTCTCTCGACCTTATCTGTACCATGTTTTTTCCTTGGAAACTAAAAAAAAAAGGACGAAAGAGTTAGGAAAAATTATGTATGGGAGAAAGGTAGGGCATGGACAAGAGAATAAAAGTGTTTATATGAAATTTTTGTGAATCATGTTATAAGTATCTTGTTTGGGGCTCTACATTTAGTTCGTTGTAAGAAAATGCATTGATTTTACTCTCTTTCTAGAATTTCTTAACTTGCACGGTTCAAAAGTGATACTTCGAGGCAGATTTGGACTTGGATCATATCTAAAACTATTGTACAGATTGAAAAATTGAATAAAAGTGTCTTTCACAAGCTTACCCTAATTCCTCACCATTTTTGAGTTATAGCTCTAAAACCATTGTGGAGATCAAAAAATTGAATAAAAGTGTCTCTCACAATCTTAAGCTAATTCCTCACCATTTTTGAAAAATTGAATAAAAGTGTCTCTCACAAGCTTAGGCTTCAAAAAGTGCCATTTTCCAACACTTAAAAAAAAAAAGAGGACTTCTCTATTTCTATTTGAATCCAGGGTTTTGATGCTTACATGTCATCATGTCTAATTATGGATTCTTCAGATATGTCCTTTCGATGGTTTTCTTCTATTTTTGATAGATATCGCTAAAGAAAGCACTACTACAAACGCATGCTTTTGCAAAAGTCATTATGGGCAATTGGCTTTCTCTAAATTTTGGGATCACACACTTCTTTGGGGCGACGATAAACTCTGCTATAAGAAGATTTTTGCATCAACAAGGAGGACACAACGAAATCAGAGAATAATCTTGTGATTGAGAGTGGGAGTGTGAGTGTGAATGAGATTTTGATAGCTTGGGGGTGGCCGAGGGGTAGAGGCTTTGTCAAGAAGCAATTTTCCAAGGCTATTCTAACCATTGATTCACATCTATAATATCAAAATTCCTCTTTCTTTGAGTCATATTTTTTCTACTCTTTCACAATGAGATTTTGTCTTATCTTGTGCAATCTCTATGATTTTCTCTCCTTTGTTATTCTTGAGTGATCAAAAGATTGTGATTGAGGGAAGATTGTGATTGAGGGTAGATTGTGATTGAGGAAACACTACAAGTGGTATCAGAGCATAATCAATCCTCGAGAATGATGGAAGGTTTGACGCAAAAGATTCATGAGCAAGAGGAGTTTATTCAGAAGCTTCTTGAAGATTTACGCAAAGAGTGAGCGAAAAGCAACTAGACGGTGCAACAAGTTTGTTCGTGGAGCTGAACAATGAAGTAGATGAAGGTACGAGATCATCTACTATGCCTAAAGTAAAACAAAAATGCAATTATGAAGATATGGAGCCAAGTGAGTTTGCCCTTAACCAAGTCTTCAAGAAGGCGAAATTGAATGATTTTGATGGTGATAAGAAGAGATATGAGGACTTGGAAGCATGGATTGTGGAGCTCGAGGATTTCTTTAATCTTCGATAATTTAGTGAGGATTCCAAGGAAAAAGTTGGGATTCTGCACTTGCGTGGCATCGCAAAGCTATGGTGGAAATCCTATATGCAGACTCAAATGCGTTCTAGTCTGGTGCTATGGAAGGAATTTAGAGAACAAGAAAAAAATCGCTTTTGTTCTCCACACTACCATATGGAGAAAAGATGGAGTTCTACAATTTTTGACAACATGAGAGTGAGAAGCACTGTATGTCTCTTGATGAGTACAAAGAGAAGTTTCTATGTCTTCACAAATATGCATTGGAGGTTAGTGGGGATGCTTTGAAGAGCAAGTTTATTGAAGGGCTTCATGAAGAGCTTCACTATCAAGTAAAGGGATCTGGATAACTTGATTTTCTGGATGTTGTTGTGATGGCAGAGAATCTTGAGAAGACGAAGAAGTTCAATTTGCAGAAGGCAAAAAAAACGAGATTCATTGCAACGTGACATAGGCCATAGAGACCTGCAACAACAAACATGAACAATTCAAAGAAGAATTCATCTTCTAATAATCAAGGGTAAGAATCCTATTCAGGTGGAAAATCAAAGGAGATATGAACCCATCCATTGGCAACAAGACCCGGACTTTATTGAGCGGGCAAAGAGACTTGGTTTGTGTTTTCATTGTAGGGAGCAAGGGCATCAGACATATGAGTGCCCAACAAGGCACTCTTTTGGCTTGCAGAATCGAAGGTGATACACATCATCGAGGAAGGCACAACGATTGAGAAATCACATGATGGAGGTAAATTCCCTTACTCTACTTTACGTTGCATGGTGATTCATTCTTTCCCAAAGGCATTTGTAATCATGATTTTGGGTATGATTTCTATGCATAGAATCAAATTCTTGATCGATTCAATAGTAAGCATTGTTTTCTATCTTTCAAATTGGTACACAATTTGGGGATAGCCCTCAATATGCAGATAACAAGACCTGTAGAGATGGCTAATGGACGATTACACTATACAAAAGGATATGTTGAAAACCTTGCATTTGCTCTTTTTGATATGCGCTTTTCTGGAAGTTTCATGTGATTGAGATGAAACAGAGTGATGCAATCATAGGCTTGGACTCATTAGTTCATAATTCTTTAACAATTGATTGTGAGCAATGAATAATCACTTTAAGGCTAGATGGTGAATCTATCCACATTCTAGGTGATGCATATAATCCTAAACCCATTCTTATTTTTAATTTGCAAATAATTAGAGGTATACATGATGGTTGTGAAACATTTGAAGTGTACGTGAACAATCTGCATGAGGAAGATAATGATGAAAGTATTCCAAATTGTGTAAAAATATTTTGAAAGAATATGTGTATTTCCAAAAGACTTGCCTGGTATACCTCCACTTAGGCAAATTTACAATGCCTTTGACCTGTATCTGGGGAGTGAAACATATTCTAGAGCACCTATCAATTTAACATAGATGAATTAAAGGAGCTTAAGATTAAATTAGATTATCTTTTGAAGAAAGGCTTGATAAAACCGAGTTTTTCACCTTGACGAGCAACTGTTTTATTTCAAAAGAAGAAAGATGGCTTCTATAGATTATGTATTAACTATGGGGGGATGAATAAAAGAACAATTAAAATGAAGTACCCACTTCCTCACATATATGACTTACTAGGTCAACTAAGTGGAGCGATTGTATTCATTAAGATTGACTTAAGATCTAGATTCACCAAATTAGGAACAAATAGAGTATATACCCAAGATAGCCTTTCAAACATGATATGTTCACTATGAGTTTACGGTTTTACCTTCTCGATTAACAAATGCTCTTGCCACATTCATGTGCTTGATGAACTATGTTTTGTCTTTTCACATGGACACTAACGGTAACAATCTCCCACTAAAGGCCAATATGACCAACGTAACTATGGGAGAAAAATAAAGAATGATAAAGAATACCTGAGTGTAAGTATACAAACTATACCTCCCACCTGATGGGCATGTTACATAGTATACAAGTGATTGTATAAGATCAGGAACCCGCATCAAGTAACAACAGTGTCGAAAGCTATCCTGTGGTAGAGATTTAGTCAAAGCATCTGCAAAATTATCTCGACTGTGAACCTTCTCAAGAATAATGCACTCAGTGGCTAAGCAATCTCAAATGAAGTGATACCTCACCTCAATGTGCTTGTTCTTTGCATGATAGACCAGATTCTTAGCCAAAGCAATGGCACTCTGACTATCACTAAGCAAATGAGGTACATGCTTAGGTAAACCCACATCACAAGCAAGACGAGAAAGCTACAATGCTTCCTTACATGCCTCACTTGCTACAACATACTCTGCTTCTATGGTGGAAACAATTGTACATTCTTGAAGACGAGATCTCCAAGAGATAACACCTCCAGCAAAATGAAAAATATACCCTAATGTAGACTTACGATTGTCTACACAACCAGCATAGTCAGAATCTATGTAACCAATAATGGATGCTTTCCCTCTACCTAAGCATAGACACTTGTCCTTAGTGCCACTCAGATATCTTAAAATCATCTTGACCGCTTCCCAATGTTTCTTGATAAGATTAGACATATATCTACTCACAACTCCCACTGCAAATGCAATGTCTGGTCTCGTAGCTACCATAGCATACATGAGACTACCAACAGCATACTCATAGGGAATTTTGGTCATGAATTCCTTTTTCTCATCTGATTTGGGGCAATCATCCTTGCTCAATTTCACATATGTGGGTAAAGGTGTACTTAATGCCTTTCCACCCTGCATATTGAACCTGTGAAGTACTTTGGATATGTACTCACTTTGAGACAAGTATATGCATCTTTTACTCCTATCACGAGTAATGTGCATGCCAAGAATATGTTTGGCATCCCCCAAATCCTTCATATCAAATGTCTGACTCAACTTCTTTTGAATTGACAAATCATAAGAGGACTTCCCAGCAATAACATATCATCGACATAAAGTATCAAGCATATCAAGCTGCCATCTGAGCATCTCTTTGTGTAGAGAGAATGATCCTCATTACTTTGAGAATAGCCTTGAGACTTCATAAAAGCATCAAACTTTTGGTACTACTGTCTAAAGGACTATTTAAGTCCATACAAGCTCTTCTTAAGCTTACAAACTAGTCTTTCCTTGCTAGTAACTACATAACCCTCTGGTTGTTCCATATAGATCTCATCTGTAAGATCTCCATGCAAGAAAATAGTTTTCACATCCATTTGGACTAGCTCTAAGCCCTCCATTACAACGAATCCAAACAACATGCGAAAGGTAGTCATCTTGACTACTGCATAGAAGATTTTCTCAAAATCAACACCATGTTGTTGCTTAAAACCCTTTGCAACAAGTCATGCTTTATACTTAGGAGAAGCACTATCTGATGTGAATTTCAGCTTATATACCCATTTACATGGTAAAGCTTTCCCACCCTTTGGCAAAGGTACTAAATCCCAAGTATCATTCTTGTGAATAGAATCCAACTCACTCTTCATGGCATGCTCCCACTTGACATGATCCTCTATCTGCATAGCCTCTTTGTAGCAAGAAGGCTCACCGGCATCTGTTAGCATAACAAAATCTAAACTTGGAACATATCTATCAGTTGGATGTGAGACACGTGTAGAACGTCTCAATTGCTGAACAAGAACATGTGTAGACTGATCTGAATGGGCATTCTCTTGAACATCCCTATGTGCAGCATTTTTATGCATGCTAACTGGAGAACTAGTATCCTCAAACACTACTCTTCTGACTTCAACCTCCTTAATGGGTTGTTTATGCATCTTAGACTCATTGAAAATGACATCACTACTTCTAATCACTGATCGTGTTTCAGGATCCCATAAGTGATATCCAAATTTTCCTTCTCGACGATATCCAAGAAAGATGCATTTCTTTTACTTATGGTCCAACTTTTGTCTAAGGTTCTTGGGTATATGAACATATGCTTCACACCAAAAAACTCAAAGATGATCATAATATGGTGGCTTCCCTGTCCATAATTATTGTGCCACTTTGAGACCTTTGGTAGTACTAGGTGAAAGGTTAATCACATGAACTGCAGTCAATACTGCTTCTTCCTAAAAGCCTTGTGAGAGGTTTGCATGATGCAACATAGAGACTACTCGATCTTGAATAGTTCTATTCATTCTCTCAGCTACACCATTCTGTACTGGGGTATAAGGAGTTGTAAACTCTCTACGAATCCCTCTAGACTGACAGAAAAGGTTGAATTCATGTGAGATATACTCACCCACATTATCTGAATGTAAATCCTTAAGCTCGGTTCCTTTTTTAGTCTGAACTGAAGCAAGCCATTTTTTGAATGTAGGGAATACCTCATCCTTCAATTTGATAGGATATACCCAGACTTTTCTAGTAGCATCATCTATGAAAGTGGCAAAGTAAAGAGAACCATCTAAGGACCTAGTGGGCATAGGACCACACACATCTATATGAACGAGATCTAAAGGCTATGCACATTTCTGGTTTGCTTTCCATATTGACAATGCTCACAAAATGAAAAATCAGAGAAAGATAATATAGGCAAGTAGCCAGAACGAGAAAGATTTTCCATTCCACTACGAGATATATGGCCCAAATGACCATGCCAAATACAAGCCATAGGTTGTTCAGTAACAGCTAACAAGTGTTCTTTCTGTGATACAAATAAAGGATAAAATGAGCCAACTTTTCTTGCTTTTGCAATAACCATATTGCCCTTTGATATTCAAAAGAATTGAGCATAGAAGACCACCTTGTAACCAAGGTCATCAAGTTGACCAACTGACATCAAACTACATGACAACAGAGGTACATGGCGTACATTATGCATAATAAAATTTGAACCATCAATGAACTATACAACCACATCTCCAATCCCCACAACATCACACTGGTAAGAATCACCAAGTCTCACAGTACCAAGAGACTTTGTTGCATAATTAGAGAACCATTCTCTATGTGGTGTCACATGGAAAGAAGCACCATAATCTAGCAGCCTGGTGCAAGAAAGAGAATCAGCAATAAGAGCCTCAGGTGGCATAGTACTATCAAGTGTCAACACATCAGCATCATCAAAAATAGCATTAATTTCTTCAATCTTCACAGTCAAGGTAGATGGTGTAGGTAATTGTTTAACATGCCCATCAACATTCTATCCTTTACCTTTAGCATTCTTTAATGCATATCAGTCTTTCTTCATGTGTCCTTTCTTATGACAATAATGGCATTTGATATCCCTCTTCCTTGATTTACTTCTACTCTTATTCCATTGACCATTCTTTTCCTTGTTCTTGCTCTTGGCTCGTTGTTGATTCTTTCCTTGGTAAGAATCATGAACATTATATGCATCTCCACTCTGAGTGCCAACCATAGACTTTCTACGAATCTCCTCACTCAAGAGTGCTCCATTTATGTCATCATAGACGAGTTTACCACTAGGTGCACTATTGCTAATAGCAGTGCAAAATGTATCCCATGATGACGGCAAGGTGCTTAACAACAACACTGCTTTCATTTCATTATCCATATCCATTTGAGCCTGTAACTAAGAGAATATAGCATCATATTTAGATGAGAAACAACACTATCTATGTCCTTCATACGAAGGTCATATAATTTTCTCATCAGATAAACTTTATTTAATGCTGTCTCTTTTTCATATGTATTGCATAACTTCTTCCAAAGCTCCTCTGCGCTTTCACAGTCTAATACAGGAAAGTAACCATTATCTGCGAGGTGCAAGTGAATGGTAGACCTCGCCATTTCATCAAACTCATCCCAATCATCTTCATCCATGTTAGCAGGCTTCTTTGAAATTCCATTTACTGGCTTCCATTGCCTCCTTTGAATCAGCACATCTTTAATCTGATTCTTCCATAGAGCAAAGTTTTTGCCATCAAATTTTTGGAATCAAAATGGTCTTTGCCCTGCAAGTTATAGCTCCTCCTCGGAACACTAGCACTAGACCCTGATCCATTGGATGTGCGTGAGGCCTCTGGCACCATGATGGTAGAGAACTGAATGGAATGATAATGGAGCTAGAAGAGTCTGAACACCAACGAATAAGTGTATCAAGGAGTAAATCGACCACTTTATAGTTGACAAAACCAAAAATCTGGAAAAAAATTTCCAGAGTATCCTCTACAAAATGAGGGTATGACCAGTGTCAAAATATCATAAAACTACAAGTATTGACATGTTTGTCTGTATAGTGAATCACTGACTCCACTGCATATAATCAATTACCCAATAGAAGCCAACTAGGCTTATCGAGCACCTATGAACAGCTCTCATACATCTCCTATGGCGAGGCTGGGTAAGTCTTCCACCTACATCACCAAAGAGACCCCGACATCTGGGTGTCTCCTAGTTAAGAGAACCTCACCACCACCCTCTTTATCAAACGTAAAAGGCTTTATGCAAAGAACATAACCGCTATATCAATGACCACGTGGACGTACATAAAAGTTATCCACAGAATCTTACATGATGTGTATGTGCTCAATATATGCAGTAAAATTACACTAAAAGACTGAATGCACAGCCCAAAAAACTAGCCAATAACACCTGCAAGTGTCTCTCAAATCTGATGTTTTTGGCTCAAAAAACATGCATAAATTTGCAGCAGCTACTCCCACCAAAACTGAAATCTTTCAAGAAACCTATGGTTGAAAACACAGCCCCAAAGGTTGATATTGTGCTACTCTTAAAGCTGGGATTAAAAAGTCCAATGGTAGAACCACATTCTGTCTGAAGGCCATCTGAAATGGGGTGGCATTGAGTACCATTTTGTAGGCAACTCGATACGCCCAAACAACATGATGAAGCTGTTTATCCCAATCAGGGCAATTATTATTTACCAATTTTTTCAATACGTTACATAGGATCTTATTTGCACTCTCGGCTTGTCCGTTAGCTTGGGGATGATAGGGGGTAGGCTTCTTATGTATCACCATGAATTCTTGAAGTAGATTTTCAATGACTTCGTTCAAGAAGTGCATACCTCTATCATTGGCTAACTCTATTAGTAACCCATATCTAGTGAACACATTCTCAAAAAAGAACTTAGCCATCGTTTGAGCATCATTCTTTATTGTGGCCTTTACTTCCACCCAGTTTGTAAGGTAATTTGTGGCTACAATAATGTATTCGGCATGGGAGTTTCTTGTTGAGGGTTAATGGGACCAATGAAGTCTATACCACTTGTGGAGTTGAGTTCGAGCACACCTTAGCGATATGTCAATTTGAAAGGCCAAGCAATTATGAAATGATACTTGGAAGACCTTTCATGAGACAACTAAAGGTAGTGCAAGATTGGGAAAAAGACGCCGTATACCTATAGCATGAAGGAACCACCACAAGAACAAATCTCCACACATATACCTATCAAGATGTTCCCCCCTTACAATGGAATCAGATTCATAAGGAGGAAGATAATCAGTCAATTCATAGTATAGGTTCAAGCGACCAATCGTGGATGAATGATGACACTCATCTATGGATATGCCAAACTGCGAAAAAGGAAGAGGATAGGAGGAAAGGATGGCAGCAAAGGCAAGGAGTTGCTAGATCAGTACAAGATCCATCCTATATGCCTCAAATATTCCTAGATGAAGAATTTGAACCTCATGGTTGGATGGAGATTTTAGCCACTCTCGATGTGTGTGTAAATGAAGAAGTGATAACCATGAATGAATGCATTGATGAGGAAGGATATGACGTTAGTCTATATCTGGTAGTTCTTCAAGAGGCTGAAGAAGGAGAAGTAATTGAAAAAGAATGGAAGGAGGATTACGAGAGCATTGAAATGGAGCAAGAGCAAATGGAAATAGAAAGTGGAAATCAAGAAGTAAGTATCATAGCTAATGAAATAAATCAAGAACCAACACACGAAGAGGAGCTTGAGTTAGACCAAGCAAAAAATGATGAAGAAAACAAGCCTCAAGACCAATTTGAAGTGCCCGCCCACTTCAAAAAATATGAAGTAGAAGAGAGAAGAATTGCTATTCAAATGCCAAAACGAGAAGCACAGCCAGGAATAGCATATGACAACAAAGAACAAACCAAGAAGATAGTAGTAACGTTAGAGGAAGGAGAGGAGCGATGTACTTTCATAGGACAGGATGTCTCAATGGAGGAAGAACAAGAGTTAATACGCCTCATAAGGGAATACCGGGATGTCTTTGCCTGGACCTATAAGGATTTGAAAGGAGTAGAACCTTCTATATGTCTCATAGAATCCCTATGACATCTGAAGCTAAACCTTCCAAACAAAGACCATACACCTATAACGATGTTTACTCAGCAAAGATTAAAGAAGAGATAGATAAACTATTAGATGCTGGGTTCATTTATGAGATCGAACATACGGAATGGGTGTCGCCTTTGGTGGTTGTACCGAAAAAGAATGGTAAGTTAAGAGTATGCATAAATCTGAAAAAAGTAAATGCCGCTACCATAAGGGATAGTTACTGTTGGCAGCAGTCAGGGAACCGAAGGAGCCACAAGACGAAGAGAGTCAGAGCGAAGGGACAGCACAAGCAGACATGGCAGTCAAAGAAGATCTGGCAAGTAGGCCATCTAAATTTTTCAGACATCAAGGAGTTGAGCACACAAGAAGACAGAGCAAGTAGGGAGCTCAAAGGTATGTATGACAAATCAATAGAGGAAATCCCTACACAAATAGTGATTTTCATCACTAAAAACCATTGTAAATATCATTTCGTATTTTTGTAGCTCCATTTTGTGCAAGCCAAGGAGTCCTTGAGCTTGAGGAGCTTTAGAAGTATCTACCTGCCAATTTTCATATTTTTTAGATCTTGTTTGAGCCCTCTAATAAGCCCTGTTTGCCTGTTAACCTAGTTAAAAATTAGGTTCCAGGGCTTATTAGGTTCCCTGGAATTCCTGTTTGCCTGTTAACCTAGTTTAATCCTGTTTTAGCCCCAAAACCCTGAACTGGCATAACTTTCTCATACGAAATCCGTTTGCCGTGATTTTTGTTTTGTTGGAAAGCTCGCGGGGAGTACAACAAAAACATCGACTGGTTATGGTTAAATTAAGATCAGGAATATTAGATAGGGTATTTTGAAGTTGACCATGCCCAGGGGGAACAAAATTCAGGGATCTCTAGAGTTGTGTCCAAAAAGTCATAGTGCAAATTTGTGAAGTGTTACATGAATGAAAGTGCTTGGTTCTGTCTTTTGAATTTAAGTCTTGAGCTAACGGTGGGCCTTTTACAGGTCCTTTGAGAGCATCGAAGGGTACGCAAAGCAAGAGTAAGTGCAGGCTTGGGAACACGCGTCCTGGGCACACCAGGGCAACAACACAAGGAAAGGAACTCAAGGTTGGAAAACCCGCAACACCCTCTGTCAATTCTTAGTTTAGGCTAAGTGCGGGTAGTGTTAGAAGTAATTCCAGGCAACGATAGGCACGAGATAAATCAAAGACTATCTAAGAAATCAAGTTCAAGTCAAGAGATAACCTGTGTGTGTGAACGACAACCTTAAAGGAAAAGAACCTAACGTGAAACGACCAAACTAAAGTGCGAAATTAAACTCAAGTATTCCTAACGACGTGATATCAGACAAGAGTATAAACACGATAATCAACATAAAAAGGGGATTAAGTAATTGATACAAAGGACTCAGAAACGTGGTTGTACCTGGGAAAAATTGGGTTAATCAGTTAGGCATATGAAGCTTAGATCAGGACGACATCTAGTAAGAGATAGACAAAGCCTTAGGTCTTCAGAGGCTAGTGTCAATCATACTGCGAGGTCTTGGGCCCAGTAGTTGAATCACCACTCGCATTACCCTAGCTCTGATACCAGTGAATCAGAGATGTCTCAAGGCATGGACAGACCTACGGGAAGTTCAGGAGTGCCATACTTGCACAGAGTAGAAGGCCCTTACAAAACGCAGTTGGAATACCTTAGGACCAACCGATTAAGTGCCAGCATCTATGAGGACGGCCTAGGAAGATCTGTGGTACAGATTAAGAATCCTGATCAATCCATTGGATTAGAGCGCCCAGCTGTCAAGTTTGAAAACGGAGCATACTTGGACAAAGAAGGAACCATATACGTAGTCACCAGTCACCCAGATAGGACGGACGAATTTGAAAATGTGATCCCAGAAGCGGACTTAGGTGACCTAGAGCAAGGAAACATGGGTACAGAACCTAGAACCCCTCGAGGCAAATCGGTTCTCACTAGGATTATCACACCAGAGTGGATTCCCCAGGATAATAAGAGCATAGATTTGCTCCTCAATCGAGAAACTGACGAAGCCTTTTGGAGGTATGAATCTGATCAGCCAACTGATATAGGAACAATCATGATCTATGAGTTTAAGGATCCTGATAGCTCAGGCAGAGTGACCTACTTAGATCACGCTTCGGAGAGGATCTTTGTGGTTACGGAAAATGATAGGCATGCTTACACTTGGAAGGGTGAATTCGTTTTCCCCCAACCAAGATCGAACGTGTCCTTTGGTCACCCAGGAGCTGGAACCTCCCACGCTCACGGAACTCAAAGAGACAGACATAGAGATAGGCCAGAAGTAAGCTTTGCCACCCCAGGGGGCAGAGAAAGAACGAGGATGGAAACAAATAGAGTAGAGCCTGAAGTACTTAGAGCTCACAGGAATCAAAGAAATGCGGATGAGTTCCCTCTACCACGACCTAGAGAACACACAAGGACTTTGAGACCGACTCAGCTAGTTAAGTCCATGAAGAACTACTTTGATGGCACTAGAGATCCATACGATCATGTGGCTGAGTTTAGACAAGTCCTGAGAGTTGAACAAGTGGAGGATCTATTCACGCAATATAATGCCTTTGGTCTAACCCTTAGGAACACAGCCCTCACATGGTTCCAACCATTGAATGAGAGACAGTTCAGGAGCATAGACCAACTCCTAGAGGCTTTCATTATTGAATTCTCTAAGAATGGCATAAGACATAATACCTCCTCACTGATTCACAGCTTCAAGCAAACCCCTCAAGAGACCGTGAGACTTGCAGGAAGGAGATTTAGGCAATATCTTGAAAGATGCCCTGTCCCTGAGCTACCCACACCAACTAAGCAAGTGGCTCTATTCTTGGACGGACTGCTAAGTACCAAATTAAGATCATATGTGTACTTGAAGGACCCTAGGACCATAGAAGAGTGTGTACGCATGTGTATTGACATTGAGGACAACCTAGGGGAGGAGTTAGAGCTTTCGAAGATGTACAAAGATTCAGATAGTGCCTCTAGCCTCTCTTCCACGCAATCCACATCGATTGAGGAACTTGCAGAGAAAGTTGCTCAGAAACTAGGTGTCTCTAGTAAACAAATCCCAAGGTTCGCCCCTGTAAAAAGATGTTATAATTGTGGAGGCGACCATATGGCAAATGTCTGTCCCATTATGGCTCAACCCCAAGTAAATTCTAGTAGCCAGTACTGCACCATAGAACGGAGTTACACCAATCACACCGCGCAAGATTGCCCATACGACAAGCAGGCGGTTAGGCAACCCTACCCTCAACCATACCCTCAGCAGGGAAGATACCAGAACCCGTACCCTCCACAGCCATATGGCAGACCACAACAACCTTATCAGCAACCATACCAAAACCAACAAAGGCCTCAGCCTGTGTTAGCACAACAACCCCCTGCCCCAGCTAATGTGATCCCAGTAAAATATGCAGCTGCAGAAGAGAACCTGAATAGAGCTATAGTCCCTGTAACATCATTGCTTTCTGAAAGTGACCCGAGTGACCATAGCTTTGATTCTACACATGTTGATAGTCCCCAGGCCTACTACATGCAGTCTCCTGAGCATGGTGAGTCTTACTATAGTGAAGAGCCAAATGAACCTAGTTGGGAGTCAGATTACACAAACGTCATGTATGCAAACCCTAACCCTAGGCCTCAACCTAAGCAAGTAAGACCCCCATTCCCTAAAGGACCATGCTACAGATGTCAGGGAGATCACCTCATTCGTGATTGTCCCTTACCTCCACTTACACAACCCCAGTCAGTAACAATTCAGGGCTTTTGCCAAGAATGTGCAAAGGAGCATCTCTTACGAGATTGCCCTAAGAATCCTAATAATATGCCAAAAATCACTCCTATTAACGTTATTGGGTTGGTGGTAGACTCCACAGGAAGTGTGACGTCCACCGCACCAGTACAGGTAGTAACTAGAGCTCAGGCATTGCAGCAGAACCAAGGGGTAACCCAGGATAAGAACCCAGAGGCTAGTGAAACCGAGAGCATGACAAAGAAAAGGACTAGAGCGTGGAAAGATAGTCGGGAAAGAATGAAAAGACAATGGGCTAAAAAGATGAGTGAACTTGAGGAAAGCATAAGAGAAACTAAAGCCAGGATAACTGAACTCACATCTCAAACTCCCTCTCACACTACCCCACCACCACCATTCCCATCGCCATCCGACCCGCCACCTTCCAACCCACCTCATACGATTCTACCACCCCCTAGAGTAGGATCAGTATTAGCTGATCCCACTCCTGAAGACATAGACATGATGCTTAAAGCATATCAGGCCAGAATCCAAGAAGGGCCAAATGTAACGGATCATGACAAGTGCTACCCTAGAGCTGACCTAGAGATAGAAAGAACCAAGCTTTGCGCGAAAATGGTCGCATTGGCTCAGACTATGTTTGAAGCTAGTCGCCTTTTCAATTACTCGGGCTCAGCCAAGACGCAATTACACTTGGATGGACTTCTAGAGAAGTTAGAGGGCATAATTGCAAGATCTGCCAAGGAAGAAAAAAATCAAGAAAGAGATAAAGCAAGCAAAAACATGACCCATCCCCCACCGAAAGCTTATGTGCCCAATTCCACTGAAACAGACAACCCCCCCTCCCTAGAAAGAATAGAGAAGCTGATTGCACAATCAGAAAAGGAACCAGTCTCTCAACACAAGGACAAGGCAAGTGAAAGAGTAAGCATTCCTGCTCAGGAAGCCTATGTGCCTAACTCTACGGAGCCAGACACATCATCTTCTATGAATTGGTTCACACCAGAATTCCTACGCGAGATTCAAGAAGACAAATGGGCTAAAGAAAGTGAAGTCCCTCCTCCCATTGAACTTGTGGATGATGCACATGACCAATTCCCACAAGACATCCCATCCATTTATGGGGAGCAGGAGAGCACCCAATCTCAAGAAAGATTAGACTTCGAGTCTAATTCTTTACAAGAACTACCCCAGTTCACATGCCCATGGGAAGCAAAGTCCACCTGTATGAGAGCACCTACAGTCATGGTAAGAAACGAAGATTTAGTCATACCTAGGAACACAGAGGTAGTGAAGAACACCAAAGTGCAGTGCAATCTCACTTTGGAAGAGCTGCTTAAGGTTAGACCAGAAGTGTGGAAACATGTCGCCAAACAAGTACCAGCGATAGTGAAACCTCATTCCCAGGTAGGATCACATAGGACGGTGCCAGAGATACCCTTGGATAAGATAGGAGATATGTGTGAAGGTGAAGAAGGGAACACCTATCTTCCCATTACCTACCAGGAGTACACCACCAAGGCAATTTTGGACTCAAGTGCATGAGTTGCTATTGCCACCACTTCCCTATGGAAGCGTTGGGGCAAGCCAGCACTCAGGCCAACGAGAATGAAATTGCAGATGGCCGATGGTCATATTGAGAGACCCTTAGGATTTCCAGAAGGAATAACTCTCACCACCTGTGGTGTCGAGTTCGAGCATACATTTGCTATATGTGACTTCAGCAAAAATCATGCCTATGAGATGATCTTGGGACGAACTTTTATGCGACAGTTGCAAGTGGTACAGGATTGGGGAACCAATTCTTTGTACCTGCAGCACTTAGGTGTTACGACCAAAGTCAATCTTAAGGATTACTCTCATAGAGATGTACCACCCATTCAATGGAATCCCATCCATAGAGCCAAAGATGAGACTGAGTCTGTGCATTCCATAGAATCCGGATCCTCGTGGATGCATGAAGACACCCACTTATGGATGTGTAAGGTAGCAGTAGAAGAAGAGAAGAGAGAGAAAGCCAGAGAGGTAGGTGCAAAAGAAAACCATAGATCAATTCAAGACCCAGCCTATGCACCTGTAGTCTTTCCTGATGAGGAATTTGAACCCCATGGCTGGGCAGAAATTCTAGCAACCATGGATGTAGCCATCAATGAGGAACAATGGACACCTCACTGTGATGAGGATGGCTATGACATTTCAGTCTTCTCCATAGAGCCAATCATGGGAGAGGCAGTTCTAGAAGAATGCGAACCTAGCCCTGATGCATTGGAGGATGCAAGTGACTCCGATCTAGAGTCAATCATTATGGACCCACCTTTTGCATCATATGAAGAATACTTCCATGAAGTAGAATTTCAACCCCAGAGGCATGGAGAGCTTACAAATGATGTAAGATTAGCCACACATGTGACCCCGAAGGAAGAAGGAAAGAAACGAAAGAAGAGAGAAGTCTCACCAGAAGAGGAAGAATCTTTGTTTGAGGTCCCAGAAAATTTTAAGAAGTATGAGATAGACGACAGGAGGGTCATGATAAGAATGCCTAAACGAGAGGCACAATCAGGAGAGGCCTATGATAACAAAGAAACCACCAAGAAAATAGTAGTGGCCCTAGAAGAAGGAGAGGAGAGATGCACGTACGTAGGCCATGACCTAACAGAGGAAGAAGAGCATGCGTTAATAGCCTTGCTAAGAGAATATAGAGATGTATTCGCTTGGAGTTACAAGGATTTGAAAGGTGTTGACCCTGACATATGCTCACACACTATCCCCATGACCTCAGATGCTAAACCCTCTAAGCAAAAGCCCTATACATATAACGATAATTACGCTGCCAAGATTAAAGAGGAGACAGATAGACTGGTTGAAGCTGGATTTATCTATGAAATTGAGCACACTGAGTGGGTATCCCCCATCGTAGTGGTGCCCAAGAAGAATGGCAAGCTGCATGTATGCATTAACTTGAAGAAGGTCAATGCAGCCACAATTCGAGATAACTATCCGCTTCCCATCACAGAACATCTCTTAGAAAGAGTAGCAGGCAAGGAAGTGTACAGCTTCCTTGATGGATTTTCGGGCTACAATCAAGTAGCCATAGCTCCAGAAGATCAGCATAAGACAGCTTTTGCCACAGAGTGGGGTATATTCGCCTTTCGTGTAATGCCATTTGGGCTTACCAATGCACCAGCTACCTTCCAGAGACTAATGTGCCATGTATTTAAGGAGTTCTTGAGGAAAAACTTAGAAGTCTATGTTGATGATCTTTGTGCTCATTCCAACATTAGACAAACCCATATTCCTGAACTCGGACAAATCTTTGACAAATGTAGAGAATATCAAGTCTGCCTAAACCCAGAAAAATGTGTTTTCATGGTCAGGCAAGGCAAGATTCTAGGGCACATAGTGTCAAAGAATGGCATATCTACTGACGAAGAGAAAGTGAGAGCCATAGCAGAGCTACCTAGGCCAAGGAATGTCAAGGAAGTACAAGCTTTCATGGGACATTGTGGTTACTACTGCCGGTTCATTCACATGTATGCTGTCATTGCAAAGCCCATGTACGGACTTCTGACAAACTTTGAGTGGAATGAGGACTGTGAGAATTCCTTCAATGAGCTTAAAACGATTATGTTCAGCACCAATCTTAACCACACCGGATTGGAATAAGCCTTTCCATGTTCATGTGGATGCATCCAATTATGCTGTTGGATGTGTGCTTGCACAACCTACTGGTGAAGGTAATATGGATCTTCCAATTGCCTATGCTAGTCGACAATTGAATGCAGCTGAACGAAATTATACCACTACTGAGAGAGAAGGCTTAGGTATGGTATATGCAGTTAAAAAGTTTAGACATTATTTGCTTGCAAATAAGTTTAAATTTTTTACTGACCATCAGGCATTGTTGTACTTGGTAAACAAACCATGCAATACATGTAGATTAGTAAGATGGTTTCTATTACTAATGGAATATGACTTTGAGGTAGTGGTGAGAAAAGGGAGAACTCATTTGAGAGCAGATCATCTCTCTAGGCTCACATCTGGAGAAGCCCCACAAGGAGTATCAGATGATCTTCCTGATGCTTACTTGTTTAATTTGGAAGTTGTACCGCAATGGGCTAAGCCATTGGTACCAGTATTGACATACGGACCTAACCATCCAGTAATAAACACGCAGGATAGGGAGGTAGTAAAAGCCCAAAAGTATCACATCATGGCAGGAAGTATGTACAAGCACACAGATCAAGGGATCTTGGCTTGTTATGTGGAAGAGGATGAGTACGCTAAATGGTTGCAATTAGCACATGTAGGTGCATTAGAGCAACACTACTCAAAGCAACGAACCTTACAGACACTAAGGAGACTAGGAGTACATTGGCCAACTATGGAAGCTGATGTCCAAAAGTTGTGCAAGGAATGCCCAATCTGCTGTACTAAACCACCTGTGGAACATGCCACTCTTTATCAAGTGTCCATAGTGCCAGATTGGAGTGAACCACTAGTATCCTTCCTGAGGACGAAAACATTCCCTCCAGACATGACTCTGGCTAGGAAAAGGAGTTTAGAACAAGAAGCCCAGGATTACTCACTCATTGGTGGTAATCTATACAAACGTGGTAAAGACGGTTACCTGAGACTATGTGTCCATGAGAGTGAGTATCTCAAGATCTTGGACACTGCTCACCAAGGTGTAGCAGGAGGACACTTTGGACCAGATCGGGTGATCAAGGCAATAGTATTTGCGGGCTTCTGGTGGCCGACCCTTCACATGGATGCTCATACCTATGTGAAACGTTGTGATGTCTGTCAAAGAACTCAATATCCTATACGTAAAGATGAGATGCCACTGAAACCTATGATGGGTGGACGTGCATTCTCTAAGTGGGGAATAGACTTCGTAGGTCCTATTAATCCCCCAGCTAAGGGTTCCCATGCAGAATATATCATTGTTGCAACAGACTATCTAACTAAGTGGGTAGAGGTAAAAGCCACAACGAAGAACGATGCTCAAACAACTGCTAAATTCTTGTTTGAAAATGTATTCACTAGATACGGGCTACCCATAGAGCTAGTTAGCGATAGAGGCACTCACTTCTTGAATGAAGTTATTGAAAATCTGCTCCAAGAATTCTTGGTAGTACATAAGAAGTCTGCCCCCTATCACCCTCAAGCTAATGGCCAGGCTGAGAGCACCAACAAGATCTTATGCAATGTACTGACAAAATTAGTGAACAATAAACGCTCTGATTGGGACAAACAGCTACACCATGCTGTTTGGGCATACCGAGTCACCTACAAAACGGTACTCCAAGCCACCCCCTTTCAGATGGTATTTGGCCAAAACGTCGTGCTACCTTTGGACTTCTTAATACCTACATTGAAAGTAGCACAAGAGCACGAATGGACGGGTCATGAACTATCCTCTAGACTTTTTGACCTTGAACGATTAGGAGAAACAAGACTGAGGGCAGCTGCAGGGATATATGCAGCAAAGAAACGACAGAAGGCATACTTTGATGCCCACGTTAAGGATAAAGGTTTAAAGGCAGGCGACTTAGTTTTAGTCTACACATTGAAGCAACATGCAAGGAAACTGGAGAAGAGAGGCTACGGACCCATGATCATTAACAGAATCTCAACAAGTGGAGCAGTGCAACTAGCCATATTAGAAGGCGATGTTCTTCCAAGTTACATCAGCGGATGCAGAGTCAAGTTGTATCAGGAACCTCTCACAGAGGAAATGCTAAGTCGACTCAATACTGCTAAGAAACGCAAAGAGGAAGAAAAGCGAATTCGAGAAGAAGCTCAAGCAGAAGCCCTAGAGCGCATACGGAGAATGAAATTAAGAAGACAAGGTAGAGAGCACCCTAGGCAAGATGCATATGCAGATCAAGGATATGACGTGGCTATGTGTGAAGTTTCATGGGTTAGCTCACATAGGATAACTGATGGACGTCCTTTCATAACCTTAGATATAGGACAAGGAAAGAGTGCAAGGACTGTAAGAGCCTTGATTGACTCAGGTGCAGCCACTAGTGCTGTTAAATTGTCTTACTGTCAAGAGTTGCAATTAACTGTCAATCTTGTGGAAGCATATCTCATAGGATTGGGAGGCGTGGAAACCCCTTGCATGGGCGAGGTGGAACTTCCCCTCTATATTCATGATGAGGCAATGACAGTTAAAGTACTAGTATGTCAAGATGAGGACCTCACTGAACCCCTTGTCTTGGGTCAAGACTGGATCTATGACCAAGCAGTCAATTTAAACCTAAGAAGTGGACTTCTTCAGGTATGGGTGAATCAAACTAGAATTACAATTGAGTTAAATAATGGAGCACTCAAGGAACTAGAAAAGGCACGGACTCCTGGTCCCTCCAGGGGTACACATGAAGTTGACCATGCTGTTCTTGTCCAAGGCTATGTGATGCAGAAGAATGAAGATCTCAAAAAAGGAGTCAGAACCACAATGGAACTCCCTTCTTTTCCAAAGGCCAGAAGGAGGCAGCAACTAAGGGCAGATCAATCACTGAAGACTCTCCAGGCGAGAGACCAAAAGAACGCGCGAAGCAGAACAACTCAACCGATGAAACAAATGTGGGTGCGGAAAGACGAGCTGCCGACCGTAACCAAGTCGCAACCACGGTCTCAACTTCCTATTAGTAATCAACGACTTGATGCTAATAAGAGGACTCCTAAAACCTCTGTTGAGAAAGTGAAATCCATTTGGGTACCCACGAAGTCGATGAAGGCTGACCCACAATCAAGACAAATTTGGGTGCCTAAGGCTTGCTTGCGGGCTCAACTAACCCCACACAATTCACATCATACACGACAAGGTTCACTCGCTCAAGCAGCCGCCACCCACTCTTGTCTGATACACTCGAACACACTGCCACCTAGAAGCACGCACAGACTCACTCGTAAATGGGTCCCAATGACACAACAACTCCCAGCAGAATTACTCATGCAACCCTCCAGAATCTCCACAAAACCAAGACCAACAGCCATCCATGGTGTTTGGCAACCTAAGACCTGTAATAAACCCCCCGACCCCAATCTGTGAATTCATCTCCACTTACTAACTGCATTAGTCAGACAGTGCATCTTTCCATCTAGCTCCTAGGACTATCCAGGCATTAACTACACACACTGTCATCGTGCACTCACTGACCACTTACTCATCATCTACCTCATGTTAATGTTGTAACGAGACAACGACGGGTTTATTTTGTCCATTACAATGTTAACACATGGTTCTATATTCTCACAGAACCAACAAGCAAGCAGTGCCATGGCAGAAGCTGGAGGTTCCAGTTCTCACGCCGGATCCAGCGCACAGATTGTGGATATAGAAACACTCCTCCTCGAACCACATCTCACCGAAAGACCGCAAGAACTTCAAGCTGTGCATGTACTCCCAGTTCAGGATCCTCCTCAGGGACACACCTCTCAAGTGGGCAAACATGCTCATTGGTTCAGTGATGTTGCAGGACCATTGGGTGATGGAACCTATTTTTGGGAAGCTGAATTGGAGTTTAATGGTAAATGGGGACGCTACCATTTTTTCACGCGCGAATTTGAGAGCTATCATAATGCTGAAGTAATGCGTTCGGTATGGACCAAAGCTGGCCTGGACAGTTATTTCAGGGCCCACTTACCGAAGCCAGATTTCTTACATTGTTCTTATCTTATCAGTACCATCACTCCTAGCAGGGCCAAGGGAGGCGACAGCACTTTTGTGTTACCCTCACTATTGCCGGGCCACGAACTTAAAAGATTCAAACTGACCCTCAATCTAGTACGAGAAGCATTGGGCATGTATGGTATGCACATTCCTACTGAAAAAGAAACAATGGTTCCAGGCAGAATGAAACATAAAGATCTCAATAAGCTGAAGGATATGGTAGCAATGACACCGACCATCGCTCTTCACCTACGGCCGTCATGCAGCAATTTGCTTTCCCTGCCCAGGAAAGATTCACCATGCCCCCAAAGAAGATATGGTTTAGCTTGTATTTGGCAGAGACAGAAAACCTCCCTATCAACGTACCACATTGGATCATAGATCAGATTCACCTAGCCCATCAACGGTGGAACAAGAAGCAGAAAAATGTGCTCCACGGGTGTTGTGCTCTGACCAAGATAATCTATCGATGTCTAGCCTATGACGTGCCTATTCAGCGGGCACTCGTATGGTCCCGGGCCTAGGAATTCCAGAGAAGGCTATCAGCGGCAGGTCCTCCATCAAAGAAGATGAGAGGGGGAGTCCAATTACCCTGCGCTCAACCAAGGGGAGCCACCACTACACCAGAAATTACCCCTGCCCAGACACGACGCATTAGACCATTCACCATTCGGCTACCAAGACCAAGTACAGAGGGACCCAATCTGGTGTTTCCACCCATCCTATCGGACTTGGAATTTCCATAGGGCTTTACTCTCAATGATCTCACTGATGAAGAAGTGGCTAGACTAATCTACGACTCTAATCTCGAAACGGAAACAGAGCGAGCTCAGGAACCACAAACCCATACAACAACGTCAGCCCCCACCCGACCGCAAGTTGTAGAAGTCGACGTCGATGAACAAGAGACCGAACAAGAGGAAGAAGCCTACGAAGAACAAGAGTATGATGAACTTTCAGAGTTAGCAAGTGCCCCCGCGTATTCGGCACAAATAAAAAGACTATATCAAACCATGCAGCTAGTTCAAGAACAGCATAAAATGTCACTTGAAGCAGGCAAGAAACTCATGAACCAATTGCTGGCAGAGGAAGGTGTGGATGATATGTTCATCGAGTCCATCAGTCTACATGCAGATGCAGTAGGATTGGATGAAGCCATTCATGAGGCAATGGCCTACATTCACCGATTTGAGAAAGGAGATACAACGCAAACAGCCGAACAACAGGAAGCACCACTGTCACCACCCTCCCCACCTCTCACTACACAACTCACTCCACCATGTCCACTATCACCACAATCGTCATGGGAATTCCACTCTCTCCGGGAATCCAATTCGGCAGAGTCACTATGCCCACCTTCACCACTCTCTTCAATAACGTCACATCCACCCCACCCACGGTCCCCATCTACACGGTCACTCAAACATTTGACAGCATGGAAACATCTCCTGCCATAGCACCACTCCCTTCCCCCATGCAACCTCCGTCTCCCATACCCCCTCCACCCACATCTCCACTTGACTCCACATCATTCACAACTCCCTTTCCCGTCCCCATTCCCCCTGCATCTTCATCTCTCCCTGCATCATTTAATGTAAATAGTATATTTCTAGCTTTAAATCAATGTGTCTATCAACTTCAGAACGAGTATCAAGCTCTCGACGATCGTTATCATCAAGTGATCACTACCAATCAGAAACTTCAGAGCCGCCTCATAGCGATCGAGGAAGAAAATGCAGAACTCAACCAACGTTACACCACGCTCAAACATGCCCACCAAACACTCCTAGAAACTCCCCAACCATCACAACAGCCGGGCACCAAACAACTCGAGGCCTTGCTGGAAGTATACCAAGCTGATAATCTCAGAGTCCGACGTAACTTGGCACTCCTCAGAAAACACATGGCAACCGCCCTTGAAGAGAACAAGAGACTACAGCAGCAAAATGAAGCAAATCTAGAAGCAGCAATGGAAGGCTCTCCCCACGAAATTGATCCAGAGCACTTTAAAGCCGTACCCTCAGAGACAATGAAGACCATCTTGGAAAGCTATGCAGATCTATTAGATGCTCATGATGAGTTGGAAAGGGAACGTGATGAGCTACGTGGCCAGCTCAAGGCACAAGAGGCTCCAACCAAGGTAATAGAACCGGCCTCGACTTCAAAGGAAGTGAAGGCATTGACAGAGCAGGTGGTTGAGCTCCAGAAAAAGTTACTAGAGTATGAAAGACAACCCTCTCTAGTTATAGAACCTGAGCCAGAAGACTTGGTTCAAATTGAGGTAGATGATTCGTACGAGGAACCATACGTTCCTATGCCGATGCCAGGAGGGCAACAAACCTTGGAGGGGATGGATACCTTAGAAGTGGAAGCACCTGAATGGCTTCAGTCATTAGAGAAGACAGCAAACACCCACGATGAACGAGTAGCAATACAGATCCAATCATTAGCCAAATTAGAAGACACTGTCATCAAGTCCGAGTATTTTAGACGTATGTCCCATCACAGGTGGATAGGGACCAATGATGATCAGTATGTGCCATATTGCATATTATTGGCTGATTACAACGCAGAGATCCAACAACAATGTGGGAAAGCCCCCACCTTTGCCACCCAGTTTGGCCCCGACGATATACCAGAGAGTGCGAAAAGAGGATCTATTGATCAACCCACTTGGAGGATCCGTCTCTTGGAGACTTATCCTAAAATGGTACGAACCTGGAATAACATGCCCCTCTTTATTAAGTACAATCCTTGTTATGTCCCAGTCCTACGAAGACGCACATGGCCCGAATTCACCATTGCTGTCAAGAACATCAAAGGCTGCGCCAAGTGGCTAAATTATGTTTATCTAGCACCTCCATGAGGACCTCCCACTGTAAATTAAATGATTTCTACTATCAGGCACTGGAGCACTCGACTACGCAATACACCCGATGTGATGGCACAAATGTGTATGAAAATATTTGAATTAATGCTGATCACATTCAGGACATTTAAAAACATTAAGGATCCCCACTTCTCAGGAGCAGGCTTCGTTACAGGCAACCAAGACCTAGTTTACGACATGAGCACCACCCCATCAATAGAAGTAATATATGCTTGGCACGCCAGAATAAAGTACCTCCCAGCTTGTTTTAAACAGACTTTCGAGGAGATGTTCATAACGGGATTCTGGGAATATCACTCAGAAATTTTTGTACCCAGGCCTTCACATCTCCTCCACTTATTCGCTGTGGAGAGAACCATACATTCAGAACAACTACGGGTGCCACATCCGGACGTACCAGGACCAGTGAATTGGGACGCATTATTAACAGATCTAGCACGGGGGCTCATACTAGAAGAACATCACCTCGCTTCCGATGTCGTCCAATACTACGTTCAACGAACATCTAGACAAGGGTCTGTCAGGGGCGACAGACGCGAGAGTGGGGGGGGTGGCAGCAGCCAGGGAACCGAAGGAGCCACAAGACAAAGAGAGTCAGAGCGAAGGGATAGCACAAGCAGACATGGCAGTCAAAGAAGATCTGGCAAGTAGGCCATCTAAATTTTTCAGACATCAAGGAGTTGAGCACACAAGAAGACAAAGCAAGTAGGGAGCTCAAAGGTATGTATGACAAATCAATAGAGGAAATCCCTACACAAATAGTGATTTTCATCACTAAAAACCATTGTAAATATCATTTCGTATTTTTGTAGCTCCATTTTGTGCAAGCCAAGGAGTCCTTGAGCTTGAGGAGCTTTAGAAGTATACCTGCCAATTTTCATATTTTTTAGATCTCGTTTGAGCCCTCTAATAAGCCCTGGAACCTAATTTTTAACTAGGCCGGACACTAGGTTTGAACAGGGCCATAGCTAGTCAAAAACTATAAAAGGAGCTAGAGAGCTCATTTTTGAGGTTGGATTGTAATTGAAATGAACTTGTAAGAGCTTTTTGAAAGTAATCAAAGAACTCCATTGCTTCTCACTCTTTGTCTTGCCGTGTGTGTGCGTGTGTGTGTGTATGTGTGTGCATGCTTGTGTGCTTCTCACTCACGCATTTGTGCCTCCACTTGCTCGAGGTCTTCATACCATCCTCACGTCTTCCCGGATTGATATTAAAGGAGGTGCTACTCATCACTGAGCTACAGTTACCCATTACCCATCATGGATCATCTTTTGGAAAGAGTGGTAGGGAAGGAATTTTACAGTTTTTTGGACGACTTTTCAGGCTATAATCAGGTAGCCATTGCTCCTGAGGACCAGCATAAAACAGACTTTGCAATTGAATGGGGAGTATACGCCTTTAGGGTTATGCCTTTCGGCCTAACCAATGCCCTAGCCACTTTCCAAAGATTGATGTGCCATGTATTCAAAGAATTCCTGAGAAAGAGTATGGAGGTATACGTGGATGATTTATGCACTTATTCAGCTATATGATCAGAGCATATCCCTGAACTAGGAAAGATCTTTGCCAAATGTCGACAATATAGGGTATGCCTCAACCCAGAAAAATGTGTCTTCATGGTTTGACAAGGAAAAATATTAGGACATATTGTCTCTAAAAACGGAATTTCAACTGATGAAGGCAAAATCAAAGTGATTCTGGATTTGCCAAGACCAAAGACTACTAAAGAAGTGCAAGCATTTATGGGACATTGTGGATACTACCGAAGATTTATACACATGTATGCCATAATTGCTAGACCTCTTTATGCACTATTGTCTCAATTTAATTGGACTGAAGAATGTGAAAAGGCCTTTAATGAGTTAAAGAGTCGATTGAGTTCAGCCCCAATCCTTCGAGTACCTAATTGGAATAAGCCATTTCATATTCACGTGGATGCTTCCAAGTTTGCCATTGGTTGCATCCTAGCTCAACCCGTAGATACAGGAAAGTTAGATCATCCTATAGCCTATGCCAGTAGACAATTGAATCAAGCAGAACGCAATTATACCACGACTGAAAGATAAGGACTAGGAATGGTGTATGCAGTAAAGAAGTTTCGACACTACTTATTGGCAAACAAATTCAAATTCTTCATTGATCATCAAGCCCTACTGTACTTAGTCAATAAGCCTTGTAATATTGGATGACTAGTACGATGGTTTCTATTGTTGATGGAATTTGATTTTGAAGTAGTAGTCAAGAAAGGAAATACCCACATAAGAGCAGATCACCTATCAAGAATGACACACGGTGAACCACCCATAGGAGTACCAGATGATCTGCCAGATACGTACCTTTTTAATCTCGAGGTATGTCCCCAATGGGCAGAAAAGTTGATCCCTATACTTACGCATGGACCTAAAGATGGAATCACACCAAACCGAACTCAAGACCTATGGAAGACTAAAAACCTTCATATCATTGCTGGAAGTTTGTATCACCAAGGCTCAAATGGATTACTCATGAGATGCGTAGAAGAAGAGGAACAGGAAATGTGGCTTCAAAAAGCACATGTAAATCAATGGAAAACTCATCTAAATGCGAACGGAACATGGCAAACACTAAGGAGATTGGACATATATTGGCCAACCATGTAGAGGGATGCGCATAACTATGTATCAGTCTGCCCAACCTATCAAGAACGGAATCCATAAGAGAACTCCACTCTATGCTACTCCACTGTAGCACCAAGATGGAGCATGCCTCTGGTGAAGTTCTTAAAGACCCAAGAGTACCCAGAAGGAGCCACTTTAGCAAGAAAACGAGCACTTGTTGAACAAAGCAAGGACTATGCTCTTATAGGAAAACAACTCTTTAAACGAGGAAGAGATAGTCATTTGCGTGTGTGCATTCATGAAGATGAGTATCTTGCTGTTTTAGAGATGGCACATACAGGAGCTGCAGGAGGACATTTCTCTGCAGATAAAACAGCAAGAATGATTCTCTTTGTAGGAATGTGGTGGCCAACTTTACATCAGGATGCAGCCGCATATGTTCAACGATGTGATACATGTCAACAAATGAAATATCCAATTCGAAGGGATGAAATGCCACTAAAACCCATGATGAGTGCTAATTGTAGCCACAGACTATCTGACCAAATGGGTTGAAGCCAAAGCAACCAAGAAAAATGACGCAAGAACTACTGCCAAGTTTCTCTTCGAGAACGTTTTCACTAGATTTGGACTACCGATAGAAATTGTGAGTGATAGAGGTACGCATTTTGTGAATGAAGTGATAGAAGCCTTACTGAATGAATTCTTGGTAATTCATAAGAAATCAGCCCCTTATCACCCACAAGCCAATGGACAAGCCGAAAGTTCAAATAAAATCTTGTGCACAGTTCTCACTAAATTGTGAACAATGGTAGATCTGATTGGGATAAACAATTACATCATGCTTTATGGGCATTCAGAGTAGCTTACAAGACCGCCATAGGCACTACTCCTTTTAACTTATTGTATGGACAAAATGTTGTTTTGCCAATTGATTTCTTAATACCCACTCTCAGAGTAGCAACAACTTATGAGTGGACAGGACATGAACTCTCAGCTCAATTGGATCAAATAGAGAAGTTACATGAAACTAGGTTACAAGCTGTAGCAGGGATTTATGCTGCTAAACGGCGACAAAAGGCATATTTTGATGCTCATGTTAAAGACAAAAATTTGAAGGAAGGAGACTTAGTTTTGGTATATACCCTGAAACAACACTCTAAGAAACTGTAGAAAAGAGGATATGGCCCATTAATCATTAATCGCATATCCACCAGCGGAGCCATTAGCTTAGCAACTCTAGATGGAGATGTATTACCAAACTATATCAGTGGATGTCGAGTGAAAAAATATTTAGAGCCATTGACTGAAGAAACAATGTCACGACTGATAACGGGTAAAAATAGACATCTAGAGGAAGAAAGAATACGAGAGGAAGCCAGACAAGAAGCACTAGAGCGGATTAGGAAACGGAAAGAGTGGATGAGAGAGAGAGAGAGATGAGAGATATCGCCAAGGAGAGGAACTCATCCCAATGGCTAATTTTAGAGCCACTAAAAACTTAGGTCAACAGAGGACACAACCATATTTGAATTTGGGAGTTGGAAAAACGGAGTACCACTTAGTGGATGCTCTCATTGACACAGGAGCCGCTATAAGCTGCATCAAATTTTCATTGACTCAGCAACTCAAGGAAGAATTACGTCCATCAAAGGCACAGCTAGTTGGAATAGGAGGAAAAATCACCAAGTGTATAGGAGAGATTATCTTGCCTCTACACTTAAGAAACAACACAATGGAACAAAAACTCTTAGTATGTCATGACCAAGACTTATTGGAAGAGCTAGTGTTAGGTCAAAACTGGATATACGAATATGAGGTGACTATCCAATTGGCCTCAGGATACATCTCAGCCAAGATAGGACATCGTGAAGTATTCAGCGTGCTAGACAAACGACCAATCAAAGCCGAAAGTATAGAGCCAAAAACTCACTCAAATGAGCAAAGTGATGCATGTATGTTCACTAGCACTATGGAAACCCCTTCATCAAGTACTTCATGTGAGGACACAACGAATCCTGCTTGCATACCACCTTCTAATCTAGCAAGTCACAAGAGTGTCATTCTATCTGAAAATAGCCTTAGCGAAGAACCATGCACAAGAGAGACTAGTTCTCCGAATAATCCCAAGTCTGCACCTATTAGAATATACCCCATTCCTTACACTCGACAAGCTTGGATAAGGAAGGACAAAATGGCTGCATATCTTCAACACAAGAACTACTTGCTACAGCAGAAGAACCCATAGAACCAATATGAAAATCGCTCTGGATATTCCGTTCCACAAAGAATTGCTAAAGTATGGATTCCGAAGAAGGTGATAGCTGCCCAGTCGGACCGCACACAAATATGGATTCCCAAGTCATGTACTCAAAAAACAATCATCAAAAAGGACGAACCAATGAACAAGGAAAATCAGTATGATCTAAAGGCAAAGCGATAGAAAATCATGGCTACCATCAAGATTATGGACAGGGATCACTACTTCCCTATCATGTCCCAAGACTTTAAGACCATCATACAAGGATTACCGTGCATGACAGATGTCTGGACACAAGCAGGAATAGATGCATTTCTCAGACTACCTATTTATCTACCAGATTTCCAGAGGTATACGCAAGTTATGAATACACTCCAACCTGTATCAAATAAGATATCAGTTCCTGAAGCAAGAGTACTGGACAAAGTGGGTACATGGAAAACAATTCAATTCACTCATGAATTGATCAACAAAGCTTTTGGATGGAATCAAGAAGGGCTCACTAATGTCAAGGAGGAATGCCATGATCCAAAAAAGAGATCCTTTTTGGACATCAATAGAACTGATATTGAAGAGGTTGTTCGCTTAGTGCACCAGCACTTTTGTTTTGCAAGCATGCATAGATATACAGCACCTCAAAAGATCGTGGTGAAACTGCTTTCACATGCTATGAGGCAAGTCGGTAATAAAGTAAATATGACTCCATATGTTCAAGAACGTCTATTTGAAGCCAAGAAGAAGTGGGGTCAGAAAAAGTTTCTCAATGGCAGTTCAGCTTTGACCTTACTTATCTATGAGGCACTTGATATGAAAAACTGCTTGCGTGAGATGCCAACCTCAAAAGGGCTAGCCAAATACGCCAAGTCAGCTACGGTTCCAAAGAAAAAGAAAACAGTCATTGTTGTTGAAGAAGTAGGAATGAGTTCAAGGACACCTATGAAAGGAACTAAACGTTTAAGAGAGGAAGAAGCTCAGGAGACACCCACTTCGAAGAGGACACACATCTTACCAAAGATTCCTGGGAATCAACAACCAATTATGAAAAGAGACCTCTCTGCTGCCCTAGAAGAAACACATCAGTATATGCGGGGGCAGATAAATTTGAATATTCAAGGTCACCATTACAGACAAGCGAGCCAGGAAAAGAAACAGAAGGATAAAGCAACTCGTCAAGTACCTTCCAGATACAAAGAAATAGGATTGGAGGAATCAAGCTCTAATGAAGAATCAAGCTGTGAGAAGGACACCCTGGATATAGATATGCAAACAGAAACACACAATGAAGATTGGACAGAGATCAATCAAGTTGAAGTCACGCCAGACAACAAACAGAAACAAGCAAAGGGCATAGAAGAACCAAATGAACCAGAGCACGTCATTCAATTGAATGATATGTCAAAGATCAGTATCAAGGAAGCTCCAATAACTAATAAAGATGTCGTGCCACCTATCAAACAAGAAATACAAACTCCAGTAGACCAAGATATAGGCCGACAACCAAGTAAGGAGCCCGTTGTGATTGAGGTACCGAATGATACACCTCAAGGCAAGATGGACCACATGGAGGCTGAGCAAAGGATACAACTCCACATTAGGCAGCCCCATGACACTACATTACACGTGGCACAAGGGAAAGATGTGACAACAGGAGCAGAACCTAGTATTCCTACCACATGGTTAAATGTGGATGTCACTCAATTAAAACTTGTGGTTAAGCAGATGATACAAACGGCCATGGATACACAACAACAGATGATGGATACAGATGCAGACTACGACAAGGCCATGATGGAAAATAATCAGTTTCAAATTATGAGCGAACAACTATCTGCACAACTCATCCAGGCCCAGAAAGAAATTGCAACCGAAGAAACGGAGTTGCACGCAATCAAAACACAATGTGATACATTGATGAACCAGCATCACCAACTCCAGGCACAGCTGACAAACCTACAAAGATTACATGAAGCTAGTGAGGCCGACAAAGAGAGAATGAAAACTAGAAGCAACTTACTGGAAACACAACTAAAAGTGTATATGGAGGAAAATGACAATTTATGTAATAGATACAAAGAATTAATGAAGTCATTGCTATATGATCAACCCATCGAAAAACAAGAAACAACAGATGGCAAAATATGCAGATATGCTGAAACAAGAGCAAGCATTAAGAGAAGAATGGACTCTAAAGTATGCCTCAGAAACCACCGAGCTTCGAAAACAGTTGAACACGGCTAACGCGAGACTGGCAGCAAGCTACAGTGAAAATATGGATCATGTAGCAGAAATTGGCAATGAACTGCTTGCAGCAAAAGAAGCACTCAGAGCAGCCATGCAAGAAAATAAATAGAAGACTGAATGTATAGCACAATTAGAGACCCAAGGAAAAGAGAAAGCACTAATCGGGACACCAGTAGAGCCAACAAAAGAAAATCCTACTGACGAGGTAGAGGTACATCCTCTATCTCCCCCGATTTATAATTCTTCAATAAAAGAGCAGATGGCGGAACCACATGATGATCATCCAATGCCATACACTGCAGAAATAGGTCAGAGGGAACGGGCACTATTGGTGTCCCGGTTGACAGAAAATTTTGAAGATGAAGTCATCAAAGTCATGAAAGAAGCAAAGATTAAAGGTAAAGACTTAGAGAAGATCATGAAGCCTTTCAACATTCCGTACGGACTGATGAAAGAGAAAACAAGACAATACATCAAAAAGATCACACAGAAAAATCCAGACGAGCAGCTGCACTTCAAAAATGACACGTTCAATTATACGCAAGAAGAATTTGAAGCAGCAGAGCCTGTTTGGAGAAGAAAATTTTTGGAGAAACATCCTACATTACGGGTGCACTAGCAAGCGGCACCATATTTATTACAGGTAAATCCTTCTTTTTGTCCAACACCTCGGCGCAGAGAAGCACGAGAATTTTTGGAAATGCAAAAGAATGGTGCTATCAATAAACAGTGGTTAAACTATCCACTACTTCCAAGTCCACCGCATAACTATCTACCAACGGAGGATTATATGGTAAAGACCATCGAATTTTGGTTGTAGAGTTATGCAACAGTACCAAATTTAACTATCAAAATGACAAATAAAATACTGAGTATGATACTTACAGTATTGAAGGTCTTCAAACATGCGGCATATACATTTTTGAACTTCATTGGTATTAATCAGGGAACAGACATTCTTGTTTTTTATTTGTCTATTATGCCTAGCCGCCCTACCATAATGGCTTATTATTCAAGACTCATGTTTTTGCCAAGTACATATATGCAGACCTTCGAAGAAGCCTTCTTCACGGGATTTTTTGAAATCGATTCAGAAATCTTTTTAAAGATGTCATCCAACTTGAATGCCAAATTAGTGGCATATGAACTGAGCTTCTTCGTCGACCATAGATAGCCACCTAATGATGGCGTAAAAGTTGAACAGTGGAAACAGCTAATGATACGTGAAGCCAATTTGCTTAATGAAACAGAGCAAAAAGTGTATAGAACATACTCCCGTCGACTCTCAAAGCCTGTCAGGGACGACAGAGTTTAGGAGGGGGGCAGTGTTGAGGGAGAATCAAGCAAAAAGAAGAAAAAAAGAAGACAATGAAAGAAGCTTCACTGAAAAGATCATATCCGAAGATACATCTCTGGAAGAAGCCCCGCAGGGGCGCAACACCCATCTCTGCATAGAGCCCCGCAGGGGCACATATCAAGGAAAAAGCACGTAGGTGGAAGGAGGAACCATGGCCAGGAAAGTATCCATGCAGATGTGCAAGAAGATATCCAACAGTTCCGAAACCACAAGAGGGTGCTTCAACCTCTTGATCTTTGGAAGGTCCAGATCGAAGGCTGAAGGATCACATCCTCATACCTTCCACTGGTGGCGTGCGTGGAAACCCGACTTATTAGGCAAGACAAATGCATCAGGCCTAGAGGATGTAAAACAAGAATTAAGAAGAGGCCATCAAAACCGAACACCTGTTTAACAAACAGGCAGAACTGACCAAGGGTTGCGGGCGATGAAAAGAAAAGCACAGGCAGCACAAATACATCAGGCCGAGAGGATGTAAAAGAAAAAATCAAGAACAGGGCCATTAAAATGTAACACCAGTCCAACCAGTAGGCAGAACTGACCAAAGGATGCGTGCAGACAACAAGGGAAAGACAAGAAGTAAAGCCTGTCAAGGGACGACAGAGACAAAGAGGGGGAGAGTGTTACAGAGCAAAGAGAGCACAAGGCAGAGAAAAAAGAAGGGCCCCAAAAATTTTTCTGATTTGGACACCTTATTTTTGTATTATAACCATTCTTGTAATATATTTTCTGTTGTAAAGGCACTAGAGGAGTCTTCTAGATGCATCCCCACTGAAGATTAGTAGCTTACCCATGTAAATTAGTAGGAAATTAGCCTTTTAGTGAATAAAGTGCCGGTCTCTTGTGTGAAAGGACCATTTTTAGGGCACAAGTATATAAGTCAATTTGTGACTCTTTGTAAAGACTTTTTGCCATTGTGAGAATCAAGAGCACAAAAATTCGAATTTGTGTCTTCTCCTCTCTATATCTTCTTCTTTGTGAGCTTGTATGCTTGTGTATTGCTTGGAAAGAGTGTTAGGAAGTGTTGTCTATCCATGAAACCTTTTGTTTGCTGTGGTTAAGGTGTGTGTGAAGTGTAGGAAGTGTTGAAGTGTAGGAAGTTTATTCCCACGACTCAGTATTTTGCTCATAACTTGAAGTAGGAGTGTCAGAATTGAATGAAATATGCCATTGGATGCGTCTCTTGAGAGCTTCGAAACGCATATACTATTCACTATGTTTGGAGTTTGGAGCTGAGAGAAAAGCTCAATTTACTGTTAGCTGTTGTTCCAAGTATCGTGACACCATGACTGACATTTGAAGCTTGTTTGGATTAGTCTTTGCCTTGTTTGCACTCTTTGAGTAACTCATTTGCATTGATCGTCATTTGAATGCATGTCTTGATACACTCGGCTAGGTTTTGATACTCATCGGATTGATAATTAAAGCGTGAATCCCCACTATATGCACTTGAGGGGGATTGAGGTATAGTCTCTTTCTCCACAAGTCCCTAAGTTGGGGCTTAGGTACAGAGCCATGCAAACACGTCCCTATATTCCCTTAATAGAGCTACAACCTCCATTTTGCACTTAGGTCATCTCCTATGTATGTGCATTGCTCTTCATTCTCTTCAATGGTCACTATAATCTTTTTGGTCTTTTCTTTATTGTCATATGTTTCTCCTATAATGGCCTCTCTCTTAGGCATTTGTACCAATATTTTCTGATCCTCAACTTCATATTTCTTGAAGTTTTCTGGTACTTCCTCCTCTTCTTGTTTCACTGCTTTTCTTTTCTTTTTCTTTTTACTACCTTCACTTCCATCCTTTGAATTTACCGTTTTAAGGCTTGCGAGAGGTTCTTCTTCTTGTTGGTTAAATACTCCTACATCTTCTTCTATGACATCACTAGGGTCACATTCTTTTATCAAGGGCTAACACATGAACACAGAAATATCATAACCCTCCTCATCATGATGAGGTGTCCATTGTTCTTCATTGATTGCAATGTCCATGGTAGCTAAGATTTCTGCCCAGCCATGAGGTGCAAATTCCTCATCTGGAAAGATCATCGGTGTATAGGTTGAGTCTTTAACTGGTCTATCTCCTTGCAAAGTTCCTTCTTCTCGTGCTTTTAGGCGTCTTTCCTCTTCCTCTGTGACCTTGCACATCCACAAATGAGTATCTTCATGCATCCAACATGGATCAGGTGAACTTCTAGAATGCATAGAGAAAGAACCTTCTTTTGCTTTGTGGATAGGATTCCATTGTAGGGGTGGTACATCTTTGAAGGTATAATCCTTTAGATTAACGTTGGTGGTGATCCCTATGTGTTGTAAGTACAAGGAATTGGTTCCCCAATCTTGTACTATTTGTAGTTGTCATAGGAAGGGTCTTCCTAGGATCATCTCATAGAAAATATTTTTCTCAAAGTCACATATAGCAAATGTATGTTCAAACTCTACACCACAAGTGGTTAGATTTATCCCTTCTAGCAATCCTAGAGGTCTTTCAACATGGCCATCGGCCATTTGAATCTTCATTCTAGTTGGTCTTAATGTGGGTTTGCCCCATTGCTTCCACAAGGAGGTGGTCGTATTAGCAACACCAGCACCTGAATCTACGATTGCTTTGGTTGTGTAACCTTGATAGGTGATTGGAAGATAATTATTACCTTCTTCACCTTCACTCATGTCCCCTATTTTGTCTAGAGGTATCTCTGGTACTTTCTGCTTAGAGCCTACTTTTGGTATATTGGAATCAAGTTCTGAGATTTGATTCGCCACATGTTTCCATAGCTCTAGTTTTACTTTGAGCAACTCTTCTACAGTGAGATGACATTGAACCTTAGTGTTCTTCACGACATCAGTGTTTCTTGGAACAACTGAGTCTTCATGTCTTATCAAGATGGTGGGAGCTCTGATCTGAAGAGATTTAGATTCCCATGGGCCTGTGAATTATGGAAACTCTTGTAAAGAATTAGATTCAAAATATAATCTCTCATCTTCTTGTTGCTCTGCTTGATCATCATAAACAGATGGAATGTCTTGGGAAATTGATCATGAAGGTCATCAATTTCAGGAATAGGAGGGGGATTATCCTTCTCCTTGGCCCATTTCTCTTCTTGTATTTCCCGCAAGAAATCTTGAGAGTACTGCTGAATTGAAAGAGGTATTCCACAATCTATGGAATTGGGAATGTAAGCTTTCATTGGTGGTGATCTTTCCCTTTCAATAATTGGTTGAGCCTACTGAGGTAAACAAACGTGCGGCTTGTTTACCAACTACTCTAATCTCTCTAGTAAGCCCTGAAAATGCAAATTTGGTTTGACAAAGTTTGTGTGATTGAATGATTGATTGGTCTCAAGCATAGCCTGAGCTAGCTCTACCATTTTCATGCACATTTTTGTCTGTTCAATCTCTAAATCTACTCTAGGGTAACTCTTGTCTAAGTTTGCAATTGTTGGCCCTTCTTGAAGTCGATCCTAGTAGGCCTTGAACATCATGTCCAAGCCTTCTGCGGTTGGATCTGCAAGAACAGACCCTAGTTGCGATCTATTTGCAATGGCTGGTGGGGTGGAATGAGGCAGTGTGGATGGTGTTTCGACATGCGAGGGGCTTTGAGATGCAATGTCTTCTATTTTTGTTTGTGCATCTTTCAGGCTTTCTTCTAGTTCCGATAACCTTTTATTCCACTTTCGATTGGTTCTCTCCCTGTTATCCTTCCATGTTCTTGTTTTCCTCTTATTAGGCTCTCTTGATTCACTCGACTCTGATTGCTCAACTGGTTTATCTTGTTTTAGGATTGTGCCCTAGTAACTACCTGTATAGGAGCCACATTACTGCTACTTGAACTTGAATCCACCACTAATCCTACCACATTAATGGGTGTAATCTTGGGTGCACTCGAGGGATTCTTGGGACAATCTCTAGGGATATGTTCTTTGCCACACTCAAGACAAAAGCTTTGTATTGTGATGTTTTGTCCTTGTCCTAGAGTTAATGGGTGGGGCACGAATGAAATGTTCACCCTGACACCTAAAACATGGTCCTCTAGGGGCTTGTGGTCTTACTTGTCTCGATTGGGGCCTGGGGTTGGGATTTGTATACATGACATTGGAGTATTTTGGCTCCCAATTTTTTTCCATAAGTGGTGCCTCATATTGATACGAATAACTCTCACTAGGCTCAGGTGACTCTGTGTAATAACCATATGGAATATCTTCATGGGAGTAGTCTGAATTATGAGCATAAGAGTCATTTTCTGAGATCAAAGGGGTCACTGACACCAATGCTCTTTTAAGGTTCTCCTCTACCACTGCATACTTAACTGGAATCACATTGACAGGGGCTGGTGGTTGGTTTCCTAGGACTGGTTGTGGCCTATATGGTGCTTGATATGGCTATTGGTATTGATTCTAATACCTACCCTGTGGATAAGGTTGCTAATAATTTTGTCTGACAACCTGCCTATTGTGTGGACAATCTTGAGTTGTATGATTTGTGTATTTCCTCTCAATGGTGCAATATAGAGCATTAGGGTTTCCTTGGGGCTGATCCCTCATTGGGAAAACATTAGCCATGTGGTCTCCTCCACATTTGTAACATCACTTCAATGACGTGACCCTTGGTGTTTGTCTATTTTGAATTCCTAGCCTCTTGGCAACCTGCTCAACTATCTCATCTATCTCAGTGGAGGTTCTGGAGGTATGACTAGTAGAACTGATAGAATCCTTATAGAGTTTGGCCAATTCTAACTCCTCACCCAAGTTGTCCTCCATGTCAATGCACATGCGCACACACTCTTCTATGGATCTAGGCTCTTTCAAGTACACATATGATCGTAACTTGGTGCTTAGTAAGCCATCTAAAAACAAGGTCACTTGTTTGGCTAATGTGGGTAATTCTGGCGCAGGGCATCTTTCTAAGTGTTGTCTGAACCGTCTTCCTGCAAGTCGCATTGTTTCTTGAGGTGTTTGCTTGAAGTTATGGATCAATGATGATGTGTTATGCCAGATGCCACTCTTGGAAAATTCTACAATGAATTCCTCTAACCATTGACCTATGCTCTGATAATTGCGAATGTTTAGAGGTTGAAACCTAGCTAAGGCAGTACCCTTGAGAGTCAAACCAAATGCCTCGAATTGGGTGAACAAGTCCTCAACCTGTTCAGCTCTTAACACTTGTTCGAACTCGACCACATGATCATAAGGGTCTCTGAATCCATCAAAATAGTTCACAGCCTTAACCACTTGAGAAGGTCTAAGGGTTCTTGGGTGATCTCGCGGTCTAGGCAATGGAAAATCATGTTCATCTCTTTGATGTCTATGTGCTCGGCGTCTCTCTCTTTCCAGTCTTTCACCCTCATGTCATGATCTGTCTCTGCCCACAGTGTGTGCAAAGCTTCCTCCGGTCTCTCTCTAGTTCTTTCCCTTTGGGTTTCATGAGCCTTGGATGATCTAGCTCCTTGGATACCATGGGAAATGCTAGATCTTAGTGGAGGGAAAATTGATTCACACTGCCAAGTGTAGGCATGTGTATCCTGCTCTGTTACCAAGAACATTTTCTCATATGTGGTATCCAGATATACATCCTTGCCTGGTGTCTCAAGATCTTTGAACTCATAGATGGCGATTACTAGGTTATCTTGATCTGACTTGAATCTCCAAAAGGCTTCCTCTATTTCTCTATTCAAGAATAGTTCTATGCTTTTGTTATCTTGAGGGATCCAATCTAGAGTGATCACTCTTGTCAAAATTGACTTATCTCTCGGAGTCTTGGGTTCTCGTCCTAGGTCTCCCAACTCGTTCTCAGGGATGATATTTCCAAACTCATATGTCTTGTCAGGTAAGCTGCTGACCATATACATGGTTCCTTCTTTATCAATGTACGAACCATCTTCAAACTTGACCACTGGGTGTTCAAGTCCAAAAGGTTGATCTGGATTTTTGAGTTGGACCGTTGTTCACCTCAGGCCATCCTCATAGATGTGTGCACCTAATTGGTTGGTCCTGATATACTCCAATTGGGTCTTATAGGGGCCTTCTGGTGTTTGTAAATAAGCAGTACCTGAGATACGTGTGGGTCTCTCCATGCTAAAAGACATTTTGTGAATCGCTTGTGTCGGAACTTAGTACGTAGGGATAATCACTTAGTTGTTGTGCCCAAGACTTAGTTGTATGGTTGACACTAGCCTCAGATGATCTAATGCTTTGTCTATCCTTGCCTAAGTGTCTGTCAGATCTCAGGCTCATAAGCATTGTCTTCTGGTCCCAAGTTTCTCTTATATTGCTCAAAATCCTTTGGAACTCCTTGCTTTCCTAGTTCCTTGTTGAAAGGATTACCAAAATCTTCTCAAAGCTTTGCTACTACACTCCGTTTGGTTGCAAAAGGGAATCCTAATATGTATGCATTTGATGAGGTTGTGTCTCTTATTTTGCAAGAAAAGCAATCTAGAGTGAATAGGAGTGGTTTGATTGAGGGAACGCAAGCACTTGCTATCTCACAAAAGGAAAAAAGCAAGTATGGTTCAGCTTTGGGTTCAAAACCAAAGCCTCAACCTTCCTCTTCCACTCATTCCTCTAGTGATGTTGATTTTCAAAAGAAGAAGAGATGCAAATATTGTCGAAAGGATGGACGTACTATTGATGAGTGTAGAAAGCTTCCTAAGTGCAATGAAAAGAAGAAGGAATCTGACATGTTTATTGCTAAAAATTAAGCAAATGTAAAGAATGATGAAGCCAATTCTCCATAATCACTTTTGCAAAAGCATGTGTTTGTAGTAGTGCTTTCTTTAGTGATATCTTTAAAAACTAGAACAAAACCACGAAAAGGACATATCCGACGACATCCATAATTAGACATGATGACATGTAAGCATAAAAACCGTGGATTTGAATAGAAATAGAGAAGTCCTCTTTTTTTTCTTCTAAAGTGTTGGGAAACGGAACTTTTTGAAGCCTTGTAACTCAAAAGGTGAGGAATCAGCTTAAGCTTGTGAGAGACACTTTTTTTCAAATTTTTGATCTGCACAATAGTATGAGAGATGGCCTAGGTCCAAAGATGCCTCCAAATATCACTTTGAGCCTTACAAGTTAAGAAATTCTGGAAAGAGAGTAAATCAATGCATTTTCTTACAACAAACTAAATGTAGAGCCCTGAAGGAAATACTTATATCATTATTCACAAAACGTTCACATAGACACTTTTATTCTCTTGTCTATGCTCTAGCTTTCTCTCATATACAATTTTTTTTTATTTTTTCATCTTCTGGTTCATTTTTCAACCAGAAAAGATTGTATGAATAAGGTCTAGAGAGAGAATATGATGTCATCCCAAATTTTTTCTACATGCATAAAATAGTCCAATTGTTTAATCTAAACATTATTCCCACAATGAAATTCAAAAAATCCAAAATGAATTCTTTCACTAGCAAACGACTTATTACAATTCTTCTCCCCTTTAAGGAACTCTATCCTCAGGGTTGGAAAGAAGGACAATGTACTAGAAAATCATCTAAGTATACACAAGTTGAATCTTCTACTCAATATGTGTGCCATTTCACCAAAGTCTCTACTATAGATCTTTTTCTAAGTAATCTTTTCCTCCTATCTAATACTATTTCAGGTTGAAGCTCAAAAGAGCCATCATCTTTTAGCTTATAGTTGTCCAAAGAAACATGAGCAAAATTAGGTACATATCTTTTAAGTAAGCTATACAAGATGTACATTTAAATGTTGAGGTAATTCCAACAAATAAGCAAGAGATCCTGTTGACACTGAAGGTTAAGGACTAAGCATGGAAGCGCATCAAGGAAGTGGACACACAAGAAGAAGGAGCATGTAGGGAGCTCCAAGAAACACATGTCAAATTTTGAGAAGAAATCCCTATAAAAATAGTGATTTTCATCACTAAAAACCATTGTAAATACCATTTTTCATTTTTGCAACTCCATTTTGTTGAAGCGGAGGAGTCCTCAAGCTTGAGGAGTATTAGAACTATCATCATACCAATTTTCATAATTTTTAGACTCCATTTGAGCCCTCAAATAAGCCATGGAACCTAATTTTTAACTAGGCCAGACAGGGCCAAAACCACTCAAAAAACTATAAAAAGGGCTTGAGAGCTCATTTTTTAGGTTAGCTTGTTGTAGATTTGAGCCTTTGTAAGAGAGTTCTTTTTTAATCGAAGATCTTCCATTGTTCCACTCTTTGCTCTTACTTTGTGCATGTGTGTGTGTATGTGTGTGCACGCTTGTGTGCTTTCACTCATGCACTTGTGCCATCACTTGCTCATGGTCTTCATACCCATCCTCACGTCTCCACCGATTGACATTTATGAGGTGAATCTCCTCACTTTGGTACTTGCCATTGTGCTAGAGTGACACCAAATTTGGCACCGTTGTCGAGTAGAGAGCTTGGAGGACGAGCGTTTGACAGTAAGACGTAGAGTAGCGACATTGAAAGGTAAAAAAGTCACCATTTTCAATTCAGTTTCTCAGTTTTTCTTCATCTTCATCTTCAGCATCACCACCATTTCCTCCCCATCTTCATCTCCTCTTATTTTTTTTCATTGTCAACTGTACACTCACCTCATTTTTCACTTGTGGTTATGAGAAAGAAATGCAGAGGGCGTTCATAGCTAAAACACTATAGTAATACCATTGAAATACTCTCAAAGTGCCAAAATCTGAGTGAAGTATCACACAAGCTGAAAGGACCTACGTCTGGTATCACGGGTGTTGTATCGTGAGTTTGGAGGGTGACCTTGCATCTAAAGGCACATAGGAGTGATAAGGAGACTACAAGGTACATATATCTGAAAATTTTTTTGAATTTGGACTCCAAAAACTCCAATTATCGTGTCCGGTTGAGTGTCGGTATCACGATACCAAAACTCCCGTGTATTGCGATACTTGTTGAGTATTGTATCGCCTCCCTGAGGTATCACGATACCATCAAGGTATCCTATCATCAAGTGCTGGTACCGCCATTGCGGTCACCCAGTGGTATCATATCGTGGTCCACTTGGCATCATATCGTATCGGTCACGGTATCGTATCATTGACTGAGTGGATTGTATCACGTGCATGATTGGTATTGTATTGCCAACTTAGTATCGTATCGTCTATTATTTTGGTATCATATCGTGCACCTTGTGGTATCGTATCGCGTAGCACAAGCTGATTCGTATCACGGTTGGAGTGGTATCGTATCATGAGCCCGGTGGTATCGTGTCGTCCGACTAGTGGTATTGTATCGCCTATTGAGCGGTATCGTATCGTCTAGTGAGTGGTATCGTATCATCTCGAGAATTCACTGGTATCGTATCATGAGCCAATCATATCGTATCGTTAGCTATTCTGGTATCGTATTGTGCCAATCAGAGGTATTGTATCGTGGCCATTTTCACTATCGTATCTTGGAAGTTGGTATCGCCTTGGTGGTATCATATCATCTAAGGTGGTATTGTCTATTGTGGTATCATGTATCATGGAAAAAGAGGTATCGTATTGCCTATTCTGAGGTACTCCTAGAGGAATCTTGTTTCCCTGTTTAACCCCTAGAACCCTGAACTGGCATAACTTTCTCATACGAAATCCGTTTGTTGTGATTTTGGCTTCGTTGGAAAGCTCGTGGGGAGTACTACAAAAACAATTATAATTGTACATAGCCTCAAACAGAGTCATTTTTATAGATGCATGCCATGCACTATTGTACGCAAACTGGACTAAGGGAAAATATTCACTCCAAAGTCCAATGGTAGCACAGGATTCTGTCCAAAGACCATCTGAAATGGGGTGGCGTTGAGTATTGTTTTATAGGCAACTCGATAAGCCCAAATAGCATGATGAAGTTGTTTGTCCCAATCAGAGCGTTTATTATTTACCAGTTTTGTCAATACGTTACAGAGGATCTTATTGGTGCTCTCAGCTTGTCCGTTAGCTTGTGGGTGATAGGGGGCAGACTTCTTATGTATCACCAAGAATTCTTGGAGAAGATTTTCAATGACTTCATTCAAGAAGTGTGTGCCTCTATCGCTCACTAACTCTATTGGTAGCCCATATCTCGTGAACACCTTCTCAAATAAGAACCTAGCCGTAGTCTGAGCATCATTCTTTGTTGTGGCTTTCACTTCTACCCACTTTGTAAGGTAATCTGTGGCTACGATAATGTACTCTGCATGGGAGTTTCTAGCTGGGGGGTTAATAGGACCTATGAAGTCTATGCCCCACTTCAAAAATGCACACCCTCCCATCATTGGCCTCAAAGGCATCTCGTCTTTTCTAACTGGATATTGTGCATGTTGGCATGTGTCACATTTCTTCACATAGGTATGAGCATCCATATGAAGAGTGCGCCACCAAAGTCCTGAGAATAGAATGGTCTTCATTACTCGATCAGGACCGAAGTGTCCACCTGCAACACCACTGTGTGCAGTCTCTAAGACCTTTAAATAGTCTGATTCATGAACGCACAGTCTTAAGTAACCATCTTTGCCTCTTCGGTATAGGTTGTCTCCTACTAAGGCATAGCCTTGAGCCTCTTGCTCCATGCTTCGTCTTCTTGCTAGACTAGCCTCTTTGGGTAATCTTCCCAACCTCATAAATTCTACCAATGGAGCACTCCAATCTGGAATTAATGACACTTGATAAAGGGTCGCATGCTCCACTGGGGTTCTCTCTCTGCACATTGGACAATTCTTAATCCACTCATGTATTTCTTTGTCCATGATAGGCCAATACACTCCTAAACGCTTCAGATTCTGCAATGTTCGTTGTTTAAAATAGTGATTTCCTAGCAATCCTTCATGAGCTTGCTGCAACCAACTACTATGTTCATCATCCTTGACACAACAAGCTAATACACCCTCAGTATCTTGTTTGTACATGCTTCCTGCCAATATGTGATATTTTTGTGATTTTACAATTTCTTCTTGTGATGTTTTCACATTCTTGTTTGCAGGGCCGAAGGTTAGGACAGGTACCAACTTATTTTCCCATTTAGGAACAACTTCTAAATTGAACAGATAAGCATCAGGTAATTCATCAAACACTCCTTGTGGTGACTCTCCTGAAGTGATGCGAGAAAGGTGATCTGCCCTAAGGTGGGTTCTACCTTTCTTGACAACAACTTCAAAGTCATATTCCATTAGTGATAGGAACCATCTTACTAAGCGCCCAGTATTGCAAGGTTTATTGAGCAATTATAACAAAGCTTGATGATCAGTGAAAAACTTGAACTTGTTGGCCAATAAATAGTGTCTAAACTTCTTCACAGCATATACCATGCCTAAGCCCTCTTTCTCAGTTGTGGTATAGTTTCGTTCAGCTGCGGTGAGCTATCTACTAGCATATGCTATGGGCAAATCTAGGTTTCCTTCACCTGTGGGTTGTGCTAGCACACATCCTATGGCATGAGTGGATGCATCCACATGGACATGGAATGGTTTATTCCAATCAGGAGTGCCCAGTATTGGTGTTGTGCACAAACGTTTCTTCAGTTCATTGAAAGAATTCTCGCATCCATCGTTCCACTCAAAATTAGACAACAAGGCATAAAGGGGTCTAGCTATAATCGTGTACATGTGGATAAACCTACGGTAATATCCACAATGGCCCATAAAGGCTTGTACCTCTTTAACATTCCTTGGCCTTGGCAGCTCTGCTATGGCTCGTACCTTATCTTCATCTGTTGAGATTCCATTCTTAGAAACAATATGACCTAAGATTTTACCTTGACGCACCATGAACACACACTTTTCTGGGTTCAGACACACTCGATATTCTCTACACTTGTTGAAGATTTGTCTGAGCTCAGGGATGTGAAATCCTCTTTCTTGGGAATGAGCACATAAATCATCCACATACACTTCTAAGCTCTTTCGCAAGAACTCTTTGAAGACATGACACATGAGCCTTTGAAATGTTGCAAGTGCATTGGTGAGCCCAAATGGCATCACACGAAATGCAAAGATTCCCCATTCTATGGAAAAAGCTATTTTGTGTTGATCTTCTGGGGCAATGGCTACTTGATTGTAACCTGAAAATCCATCAAGGAAGCTATAAACTTCCTTGCCTGCAACACGCTCCAATAGGTGTTCCGTGATTGGAAGTGGATAACTATCTCTGATCATAGTGGCATTAACTTTTTTAAGGTTAATACACACTCGCAACTTTTCGTTCTTCTTGGGCACCACTACAATGGGGGACACCCATTCAGTATGCTCAATCTCATAGATGAATCAAGCTTCAATTAGCCTATCAATTTCTTCTTTTATTTTGGCTGCATATGTATCATTATATGTGTAGGGCTTCTGTTTGGTGGGCTTGGCATCAGCGGTCATGGGGATAGTATGAGAGCAAATTCTTGGATCTACCCCTTTCAAGTCTCTATAGTGCTATGCAAACACATCCCTATATTCCCTTAATAGAGCTACAAGCTCCATTTCTTCTCTTGCACTTAGGTCATCTCCTATATATGTGCATCTCTCTTCGTTCTCTTCAATGGTCACTACAATCTTCTTGGTCTTTTCTTTATTATCATATGATTCTCCTATGATGGCCTCTCTCTTAGGCATTCGTACCAAAATTTTGCGATCATCAACTTCATATTTCTTGAAGTTTTCTGGTACTTCAAACAATGATTCCTCCTCTTCTGGTTTCACTGCTTTTCTTTTCTTTTTCTTTTGACTGCTCTCACTTCCATCCTTTGAATTTACCGTTTTAATGCTTGTGAGAGGTTCTTCTTCTTTCTGGTTAAACACGCCTACATCTTCTAAATAGTGCTTCTCTGAGTTAAAGCAATTATCCATCACAATGGACTCTAGATCATCATCATTCTCTTTTTCTTCTATGACATCACTAGGGTCACATTCTTCTAGCAAGGGCTGACACATGAACACTGAGATATCATAACCCTCCTCATCACGATGAGGTGTCCACTGTTCTTCATTGACAGCAATGTCCATGGTGGCTAAGATTTCTGGCCAGCCATGAGGCTCAAATTCCTCATCTGGAAAGATCATCGGTGTGTAGGCTGGGTCTCTAACTGGTCTATCTCCTAGCCAAGTTCCTTCTTCTCTTGCCTTTAACCGTTTTTCCTCTTCCTCTGTGACCTTGCACATCTACAAATGAGTATCTTCATGCAACCATGATGGATCAGGTGAACTTTTAGAATGCACAGAGATGGAATCTTCTTTCGCTTTGTGGATAGAATTCCAGTGTAGGGGTGGTACATCTCTGAAGGAGTAATCCTTCAAGTTGACCTTGGTGGTGACCCCTAAGTGCTGTAAGTACAACGAGTTAGTTCCCCAATCCTGTACTATTTGCAATTGTCGTAGGAAGGGTCTTCCTAGCATCATCTCATAGACATTATTTTTCTCAAAGTCACATATAGCAAATGTGTGCTCAAACTCTACACCACAAGTGGTTAGAGTTATCCCTTCGAGCAATCCTAGAGGTCTTTCAAAATGGTCGTCAGCCATTTGAAGCTTCATTCTAGTTGGTCTTAATGTGGGTTTGCCCCATTGCTTCCACAAAGAGGTGGTCGCAATAGCAACACCCGCACTTGAATATGATTGCTTTGGTTGTGTAACCTTGGTAGGTGATTGGAAGATAAGTATTACCTTCTTCACCCTCACACATGTCCCCTATTTTGTCTAGAGGTATCTCTGGTACTTTTTTTTTAGAGCCTGTTTTTGGCATATTGGAATCAAGTTCTGGGACCTGATCCTTCACATGATTCCATAGCTCGGGTTTTGCTTTGAGCAGCTCTTCTACACTGAGATGACATTGAACCTTAGTGTTCTTCACGACATCAGTGTTCCTTGGGACCACTGAGTCTTCATGTCTGACCAGTATTGTGGGAGCTCTGATCTGAAGAGATTCAGATTCCCATGGGCCTGGAAATTGAGGTAGTTCTTCTAAGGTATTAGATTCAAAATCTAATCTTTTGTCTTCTTGTTGTTCTGCTTCATCTCCATAAATAGATGGAATGTCTTGAGGAAATTGATCATGAAGGTCATCAATATCATGAATAGGAGGGGAATTACTGTTCTCCTTGGCCCATTTCTCCTCTTGTATTTCCCGCAAGAACTCTTGAGAGTGCTCCTGAATTGAAGGAGGTATTCCAGCATCCATGGAATTAGGAACATAAGCTCCCATTGGTGGTGAGCTTCTTCTCTCAATAATTGGTTGAGCCTGTGAAGGTAAAGAAACTTGTGGTTTGTTTACCAATTGCTCTAATCTTTCTAGTAAGCCCTGGAAATGCAAATCCGGTTTGACAAAGTTTGTCTGATTGAACTTTTGACTAGTCTCGAGTATAGCTTGAGCTTGTTCTACCATTTTCATGCACATTTTCATCCGTTCAATCTCTAAGTCCGCTCTAGGGTAACTCTTGTCTAGGTTTGCAGCTGTAGGCCCTTCTTGAAGTCGATCCTGGTAGGCCTTGAACATCATGTCCAAGCCTTCTGGGGTTGGATCTGCAAGAACAGACCCTGGTTGCGGCCTATTTACAATGGGTGGTGGGGTGGAATGAGATGGAGTGGATGGAGTTTCGGCATGTGAGGGAATTTGAGATGCAATGTCTTCTATTTTTGTTTTCGCATCTTTCAGGCTTTCTTCTAGTTCTGATAACTTTTTATTCCACTTGCGATTGGCTTTCTCTCTAGTATCCTTCCATGTTCTTGTTTTCCGCTTACTAGGTTCTCCCGATTCACTCGACTCCGATTGTTATGCTGGTTTATCTTGTTTTAATGCTTGTGCCCTAGTAAGTGCCTGTATAGGAGCCACATTACTGCTACTGGCACTTGAATCTGCCACTAAGCCTACCACATTAATGGGTGTAATCTTAGGTGCACTGGAGGGGTTTCTGGGACAATCTCTGGGAAGATGGTCTTTGCCACATTCCAGACAAAAAGCTTGTATTGTGATAGCCTGACCTTGACTCGAAGATGGTGGGTGGGGACAATCACGAATGAAATGGTCACCTTGAAATCTGAAACAAGATCCTCTAGGGGCTTGTGGTCTCATTTGTCTCAATTGGGGCCTAGGGTTAGGATTTGTGTACATGACATTGGAGTATTCTGGCTCCCAATTTTGCTCCATAGGTGGTGCCTCATATTGATACGAGTAAATCTCACTATGCTCAGGTGACTCAGTGTAATAAGCATGTGGACTACCTTCATGGGAGTAGTCTGAACTATGAGCGTGAGAGTCATTATCTAGTATCAATGGGGTTAGTGGCACCAATGCTCTATTTGGATTTTCCTCTCCCACGGCATACTTGACTGGAATCACGTTGGCAGGAGCTGGTGGTTGGTTTCCCAAGACTGGTTGTGGCCTATATTGTGCCTGATATTGCTGTTGTGGTCGATAATATGGCTGTTGGTATTGGTTCTGATACCTACCTTGTTGGTAAGGTTGCTGATAAGTTTGTCTAACAGCCTGCCTATTGTAAGGATAATCTTGAGCCGTGTGGTTCGTGTATTTTCTCTCAATAGTGCAATATGGAGCACTCCTTTCTCTAATGTTTTGGTTTTGCATTGGGCATACGTTAGCCATGTGGTCCCCTCCGCAGGTATAACAACGGTTCAATGAGGTGACTCTTTGTGTTTGTCTATTTTGGACTCCCAGATTCTTGGCAACTTGCTCAGCTATCTCATCTATTTCCGTGGAGATTTTTGAAGTATGACTAGTAGAACTATCAGAATCCTTATAGAGTTTGGACAATCCTAACTCCTCACCCAAGTTATCTTCTATGTCAATGCACGTCCACACACACTCTTCTATGGATCTAGGCTCTTTCAAGTACACATATGATCTTAACTTTGTGCTCAATAAGCCATCTAAGAAAAAGGCCACTTGTTTGGTTGGTGTGGGTAACTCTGGAGCAGGGCATCTTTCTAGGTACTGTCTGAATCTTCTACCTGCTGGTCGCACTGTTTCTTGGGGTGTCTGCTTGAAACTGTGGATCAAAGATGATGTGTTATGCCTAATACCACTTTTGGAAAATTCTACAATGAATTCGTCTAGCAGCTGACCTATATTGTGATAGTTGCGACTACTCAGTGGTTGAAACCAAGCTAGGGCAGTGCCCTTAAGAGTCAAACCAAATGCCTCGTACTGGATGAACAAATCCTCAACCTGTTCAGCTCTTAATACTTGTTTGAACTCGGCCACATGATCATAAGGATCTCCTGTCCCTTCAAAGTAATTCTTCATTGACTTGATCACTTGAGTGGGCCTAAGGGTTCTTGGGTGCTCTCAGGGTCTAGGCAATGGAAAATCATGTTCATCTCTTTGTTGCCTATGTGCTTGATGTCTCTCTCTTTTAGGTCTTTCATTTTCAAATCCTGATCTATTTCTACCTATAGTGTGTGCAAAACTTACCTCAGGTCTCTCTCTATTTCTTTCTCTCTGGGCTTCATGAGATTGGGATGATCCTACTCCTTGGAGGCCATGGGAAACATTGGATCTTGGTGGAGGGAAAATCAATTCACTCTTCCAAGTATATGCATGTCTATCGTGTTCTGTTACCAAGAACATCTTCTCTGATGTGTTATCCAGGTAGACAACTTTGCCTGGTATCTCTGGATCCTTGAACTCGTAGACGATGACTATGCCCAATTGGCTAGGTTGATCTAGCTTGAATCTCCAAAAGGCTTCCTCTATTTCTCTATTCAAGAATAGTTATATGCTTTTCTTGTCTTGAGGGGTCCAATCTGGAGTGATCACTCTGTTCAAAACTGACTTACCTCTAGGAGTCTCGGGTCCTTGTCCTACATTTCCTTGTTCTAGGTCTCCTATCTCATTCTCATGAATGATATTTCCAAACTCATCGGTCCTATCTGGTAGGTTGGTGACCACATACATGGTCCCTTCCTTATCAATGTATGAACCCTCAATAATGGATGAGTGTTATGCAATCAGAAATGGATTCCATACATAGGAATGGTACTTGATAGTTATGTGAATTACCAAAAGGAAAGTTTGCCATTGGTACAAAGTGGGTTTATAAGATTGAGGAAAAATCTCATGGTAGCATTGATCGCTATGACTACCATTCGTACCGTGATTGCATTGGCTGCCCATCGAGGTTGGAAAGTGCATCAATTGGACAAAAAAACAGCCTTCTTGAATGGTGATTTACGAGAAGAGGTTTATGTGAAGCAACCTCTTGGATTTGCTATGAAATGGAAAGAGCATATGGTTTGTCGCTTGCATAAAGCCTTCTATGGTCTCAAGCAAGCTCCATGTGCATGGTATGACAAAATCCATAAGCACTCTTGGCTTCACATGTAGTGCAATTGAAAGCACACTCTATGTATGCAAAAATGGGGTTGATCTTATAGTGCTTGTTCTTTATGTCGATGACATACTCTTGACTAGGTCATGTGATGCAAAACTTTACATTCTTATGGCTGATTCGTAGCATACTTTTGATGGCACTTATCTTGGTCTTTTGAGCTACTAACTTGGCATCCAATTTGTATCCATTGACGGGGGACTTTTTATGCATCAAGCAAAGTATGTTGAAAAACTACTTCAACATATTGACTTTTAGGATTGCAAGCCACTTTCCACGCTAGTTGAGACATTAAGGTTCTCAGTTGAGGATCCCAATGATGCATTTGACACTTCTCTTTATTAGCAAGCTATGGGATGTCTTATATATGCATGCAACACAAGGTCGGATATACAGTATGCAGTTTCCCAGTTGAGTCAATTCATGCATAGCCCTGGCACTAAGCATTGGCAAGTGGTGAAACGTGTGTTTAGATATCTTCAAGGCACTTTGAGCTTAGGTCTCTTTTATGGCAGAGATATTCAGCCATGCTTGCATGCTTTTACAGGGTTGGTTGTTATAATGCTGGCGTGTCCACTAGTGGTAATTGCTTTTTCCTTGGAGACTCATGCATATCTTGGTTGAGTAAGAAGCAACCTACAGTGGTGACATCGAGTTGTGAAGCTTACAGGGCAGTTTTCACAGCTACAATGGAGTGTATATGGCTGAGATGCCTATTGATGGATCTTTGCATGGAGATTGATGCTGCTATGCATATTCACACCGATAGTCAGAGTGCTTTGGTTGTTGCAGGAAACCCAGTGTTTCATGCACAGACCAAATATATTGAGGTGCATTATCACTATGTGACAGAGCACCTTCATGCAGGAGATATTGATTTGGTATATGTGCCTACACAATATAATGTGGTAGACATATTCACCAAAGCTCTTCCACGGGAAAAGTTTGAAGCTTTTCACAAAGCTTTAGGCTTATAACCTTGTGGGAGGTGATATGTCACTCCCTTTATGTGTTCAAAAAAATCCCTCGACGGGGGTTTGTTACACTTATGTGTTCCTCGATTAGCTTTGATGTGAACCTTTTCCCTATACTTTTTACTCTAGTGCTGGCTTGAGGTTTTTCCCCATGTTACCACATACTTGATACTCTCATATGTGGTGGTACTTTGTACTTAGGGATATTATTCAGCTCTTACTTCAGTTCAGTTCATTGTCAATAGAGAGAGCTATTCTAACCATCATCTTCTCCTTGTGTCTTGCTGCATTTGTGCTCCTTATGGGTGCTTCTCGTGTGTCTCTCACACCTACACACACCCAACATAGATAACAAGACCTATAGATATGGCCAATGGAAGATTACACTGTACAAAAGGACATGTTGAAAACCTTGCACTTACTCTTTTTGATAGGCACTTTTTTGGAAGTTTCATGTGATTGAGATGAAACAGAGTGGTGCAATAATAGGCATGGATTGGCTAGTTTAGAATTCTGCAACAATTGATTGTGAGCAAAGAACAATCACTTTAAGGCTAGATGGTGAATCTATCAACATTCTAGGTGATGCATATAATTCTAAACCTACTCTTATTTCTGTTGTAGAGATAATTAGAGGTATACATGATGGCTGTGAAACATTTGTAGTGTATGTGAACAATCTACATGAGGAAGATGATGGTAAACATTTTACAAATTATATAGAACATCTTTTGAAAGAATATGCAGATGTATTTCCAGAAGACTTGCCTGGTATACCTCCACCTACGAAGATTGACCATGCCATTGACTTATATCCAAGGAGTGAATCATATTCTAGAGCACCCTATCGACTTAACATAGATAAATTAAAGGAGCTTAAGATTCAATTAGATGATCTTTCGAAGAAAGGCTTGATAAGACCGAGTGTTTCACCTTGGGGAGCACCTTTTTATTTCCAAAGAAGAAAGATGACTCCTATAGATTATGTATTGAATATAGGGGGCTGAATAAAAGAACAATTAACAATAAGTACCCACTTCCTCACATAGAGAAATTATGAGGTCAACTAAGTGGAGTGACTGTATTCACTAAGATATTTGGATATGACAAAATTAGGATCAAACCAGAGGATTTACCCAAGACAAGCTTTCGAACACGATATGGTCAGTATGAGTTTACCGTTTTAGCTTTTGGATTAACAAATACTCTTGCCATATTCATATGCTTGATGAACAATGCTTTTCATGCCTACCTAGATGAACTCATCCTAGTATTTCTTGATGATAAATTTGTATACTCTAAATATGTTTTTGAGCATTCGGTACATCTCAAGAAGACTTTGCAAACTCCTAGAGAACATAAACTGTATGGAAAGAAGAGTAAGTGTTTCTTTGCTAAGGATAAGCTTATGTATCTAGGAAGAGCCATATCTAAAGAGGGAATTCACATAGACGAGGATAAAGTAAAAACATTAGTTGATTGGCAAGTTCCTAAAACTGTAAGGGATGTTATAAGTTTTCTAGGATTGGCACAAGTGATTGCCGGTGATGCAAGTGGTATTCAGATAGGATGTTTTCTTTCACACGATGGTAGGGTAGTTGCATATGAGTCAAGAAAATTAAGAAAACATGAACTTAATTATCATACTCATGATTTAGAAGTGCTTGTTGTTATGCACAACTTAAGCATTGGAAACATCTATTGTTAGGGGTCAAGTTTGAATTGAAAACAGATCATGAGATTCTAAAATACATTTTCACACAACCATTACTTAACAAGAAGCAAAAGTGTTGAATTAAATTATTAAGCGAGTATGATTTTGACATTAACTATATGGCTGGTAAGGAAAATAAGGTCATTGATGTATTGAATCAGAGACCTTTATGTAATCTCGTTTGTGTAATAAATTTGTATTTTCTCAATTGAGTTCAAGAAGAATTGAAGCAATACTCTTTTCATGCACCTATTTTGAGTTTTTTGAATGTAAACAAAAGATTGATGTTAAATTTCTATTGCACATTGGATCTTTGTATTGTAATTATTGATGATGCATATCCTCTGAGTTTCTATTAAAAGTGAAAATATTGCATAATTGTCTTGATTCACCTTTTTTTGCAATGTTTAAAGTGCCAACAAGTGAAATCTAAGTTTAAGAGAATGCCTACACTGCTTCAACCTTTGGATGTTCCAAATCAAAAGTGGGAGTCTATTTCTATGGACTTTATCACTAAATTACCTACAACCACAAGAAAGCATGATACCATATTTGTGGTAGTTGATCGACTTACCAAGATGGCACATTCCTTCCATATGAAAAAGATTGATACTGCCTTAAATGTTGCAAGCTTGTTTGTAAAAGAAATTTTCTAATTGCATGGAATGTCTAAATGCATAACTTCTAATAGAGACTCTAGATTCACATCAAACTTTTCAAGAGAAACATTTGAATCGATTGGAACTCGACTTTGTATGAGTACAGCTTTCCATCGACAAATTGGTGTGGAAACAATGAGGGTTAATCGTGTACTTGAAGATATATTGAATATGCATGTGAATGCAAAGCACGACAATTGGAGTGAATATTTTCCCTTAGTCCAATTTGCATACAATAATGCATGGCATGCATCTATAAAAATGACTCTGTTCGAGGCTATGTACAGTTATAATTGTTTTTGTAGTACTCCCCACGAGCTTTCCAATGAACCCAAAATCACAACAAACGGATTTCGTATGAGAAAGTTATGCCAGTTCAGGGTTCTAGGGGTTAAACAGGGAAACAAGATTCCTCTAGGAGTACCTAAGAACAGGCAATACGATACCTCTTTTTCCATGATACATGATACCACAATAGACAATACCACCTTAGATGATATGATACCACCCAGGTGATACCAACTTCCAAGATACGATACTGAAAATGGCCATGATACAATACCTCTGATTGACACAATATGATACCAGAATAGCTAACGATATGATATGATTGGCTCATGATACGATACCAGTGAATTCTCGAGATGATACGATACCACTCACTAGACGATACGATACCGCTCAATAGGCGATACAATACCACTAGTTGGACGACACGATACCACCGGGCTCATGATACGATACCACTCCAACCGTGATATTAATCTGCTTGTGCTACACGATACAATACCACAAGGTGCACGATATGATACCAAAATAATAGACGATACGATACTAAGTTGGCAATACGATACCAATCATGCACGTGATACAATCCACTCAGTCAATGATATGATACTGTAACCGACACGATATGATACCAAGTGGACCACGATATGATACCACTAGGTGACCGCAATGGCCATACTAGCACTTGATGATAGGATACCTTGATGGTATCATGATACCTCAGGGAGGCGATATGATACTCAACAAGTATCGCAATACACGGGAGTTCTGGTATCATGATACCAACACTCAACCGGACAGGATACTTGGAGTTTTTGGATTCCAAATTCAAAAAATTTTTTAGATATGTGTACCTTGTAGTCTCCTTATCACTCCTATGTGCCTTTAGATGCAAGGTCACCCTCCAAACTCACGATACAACACCTGTGATACCAGACGTAGGTCCTTTCAGCCTGTGTGATACTTCACTCAGATTTTGGCACTTTGAGAGTATTTCAATGGTATTACTTTAGTGTTTTAGCTCTGAACGCCCTCTGCATTTCTTTCTCATAACCACAAGTGAAAAATGAGGTGAGTGTACAGTTGACAATGAAAAAAATCAGAGGAGATGAAGATGGGGAGGAAATGGTGGTGATGCTGAAGATGAAGATGAAGAAAAACTGAGAAACTAAATTGAAAATGGTGACTTTTTTACCTTTCAATGTCGCTACTATACGTCTTACTGTCACACGCTCGTCCTCCAAGCTCTCTCCTCGACAACGGTGCCAAATTTGGTGTCACTCTAGCACAATGGCAAGTACCAAAGTGAGGAGATTCACCTCATAAATGTCAATCGGTGGAGACGTGAGGATGGGTATGAAGACCATGAGCAAGTGATGGCACAAGTGCGTGAGTGAAAGCACACAAGCGTGCACTCACATACACACACACGCACAAAGTAAGAGCAAAGAGTGGAACAATGGAAGATCTTCAATTAAAAAAGAACTCTCTTACAAAGGCTCAAATCTACAACAAGCTAACCTCAAAAATGAGCTCTCAAGCCCTTTTTATAGTTTTTTGAGTGGTTTTGGCCTTGTCTGGCCTAGTTAAAAATTAGGTTCCATGGCTTATTTGAGGGCTCAAACGGAGTCTAAAAATTATGAAAATTGGTATGATGATAGTTCTAATACTCCTCAAGCTTGAAGACTCCTCCGCTTCAACAAAATGAAGTTGCAAAAATGAAAAATGGTATTTACAATGGTTTTTAGTGATGAAAATCACTATTTTTATAGGGATTTCTTCTCAAAATTTGACATGTGCTTCTTGGAGCTCCCTACATGCTCCTTCTTCTTGTGTTTCCACTTCCTTGATGTGCTTCCATGCTTAGTCCTTAACCTTCAGTGTCAACAGGATCTCTTGCTTATTTGTTGGAATTACCTCAACATTTAAATGTACATCTTGTATAGCTTACTTAAAAGATATGTACCTAATTTTGCTCATGTTTCTTTGGACAACTATAAGCTAAAAGATGATGGCTCTTTTGAGCTTCAACCTGAAATAGTATTAGATAGGAGGAAAAGATTACTTAGAAAAAGATCTATAGTAGAGATTTTGGTGAAATGGCACACATATTGAGTAGAAGATTCAACTTGTGTAAACTTAGATGATTTTCTAGTACATTGTCCTTCTTTCCAACCCTGAGGATAGAGTTCCTTAAAGGGGAGAAGAATTGTAATAAGTTGTTTGCTAGTGAAAGAATTCATTTTGGATTTTTTGAATTTCATTGTGGGAATAATGTTTAGATTAAACAATTGGACTATTTTATGCATGTAGAAAAAATTTGGGATGACATCATATTCTCTCTCTAGACCTTATCCATACAATCTTTTCTGGTTGAAAAATGAACCAAAAGATGAAAAATTTTAAAAAAAATGTATATGAGAGAAAGCTAGAGCATAGACAAGAGAATAAAAGTGTCTATATGAACTTTTTGTGAATAATGATATAAGTATTTCCTTCAGGGCTCTACATTTAGTTTGTTGTAAGAAAATGCATTGATTTACTCTCTTTCTAGAATTTCTTAACTTGTAAGGCTCAAAGTGATATTTGAAGGCATCTTTGGACCTAGGCCATCTCTCATACTATTGTGCAGATCAAAAATTTGAAAAAAAGTGTCTGTCACAAGCTTAAGCTAATTCCTCACCTTTTGAGTTACAAGGCTTCAAAAAGTTCCGTTTCCCAACACTTTAGAAGAAAAAAAAGAAGAAATCTCTATTTCTATTCAAATCCACGGTTTTTATGCTTACATGTCATCATGTCTAATTATGGATGTCGTCGGATATGTCCTTTTCATGGTTTTGTTCTAGTTTTTATAGATATCACTAAAGAAAGCACTACTACAAACACATGCTTTTGCAAAAGTGATTATGGAGAATTGGCTTCATCATTCTTTACATTTGTTACATTTTTAGCAATAAACATGTCAGATTCCTTCTTCTTTTCATTGCACTTAGGAAGCTTTCTACACTCATCAATAGTACGTCCATCCTTTCGACAATATTGGCATCTCTTCTTCTTTTGAAAATCAACATCACTAGAGGAATGAGGGGAAGAGGAAGGTTGAGGCTTTGGTTTTGAACCCAAAGCTGAACCATACTTGCTTTTCCCCTTTTGTGAGATAGCAAGTGCTTGCGTTCCCTCAATCAAACCACTCCTATTCACTCTAGATTGTTTTCTTGCAAAAGAAGAGACACAACCTCATCAAATGCATACATATTAGGATTCCCTTTTGCAACCAAACGGAGTGTAGTAGCAAAGCTTTGAAAAGATTTTGGTAATCCTTTCAACAATGTAGAAATGAGTGATGCATCCGGAATAATCTCATCTATGTTTGCCAATTGCTCTTTCAAATCCTTGATGCATGTCACATACACATCCACTGACTCATTTTCAGCCATACATAGATCCTCTAGTTGATTCCTCAAGTATGCAACATGTGCTTCATTACGCACGGCATACAAAGAAGCAAGAGTGCCCCATGCCTGTCTCGATGTAGAACACGATTGAATGTGTGGAACTACATGACGCTTCACTAAAAGCGCAATCAAAGCATGAGCTTGAGCATCTTTTCCATCCCATCTAAGTTGCTCCTATGTAGGTGGAGAAGGAGAAACCATTGTACTCGAAGAAGAAGCTCCATCTGTGACAGTAGACTGTGAAGTAGAAGAACCTGCCGATCTTTGATCTACATCTGCCACTATGTTTCAAAGTTGTTTAGCAACAAGAACATGCTTCATCGTATAAGACCACATCAGATAATTGGTCCTATCAATCTTATCTTCAACTTGAATCATGCCAAACAAGTCATTGTTGCTTGCCATTTCACAAAAGAACAAGAATGTGTCAAGATCTTTACTTTGACGAAAGCTGAAATGAATGTTGAAATATCAACTCACAAACCATCACTCTGATGGCAATTCTGACTGCACGAATGGGTTTCAAATGGGGTTAAAACATCACAGCAGCTAGTGGAAATGCTTCTTGGCTGTTGAAATTCACTCTTCTATGCTCCCAAGTCGATTTGCACTATTAAAAGTACGCGCCCACCGCGATGCAAAAAACCAGAACTTGAGAAGGAGATAAACCTGCTCTGATACCACTGTTGGGTGTGTGTAGAAGTGCAAGAGACACATGAGAAGCACACACAAGGAACACAAACGTAGCAAGACACACGGAGAAAACGATGGTTGGAGTAGCTCTCTCTATTGACAATGAACTGAACTAAAGTAAGAGCTGAATAATATCCCTAAGTACAAAGTACCACCACATATGAGAATATCAGATATGTGGTAACATGGGGAAAAAACCTCTAGCTAGCACTAGAGTAAAAAGTGCCCATGTATAGGGAAAAGGTTCACATCAAAGCTACTCGAGGAACACATAAGTGTAACAATCTGCATATTTAGGTCTATCCCCAAATTATGTACCAATTTAAAACATAGAAAACATTGCGTACTACTAGAATCGATATTTTTGGGCATGTGTTGTTACATTTCATTATGATGCTTCTTTGCATTTTAAATGTATGGTTGTGAGTGAGGCTGATTCAGATTGGTTCTTTGATAGTCATGCTTCAAAGCACATAATATCATGCAAAAGATTTTTTGCCTCTTTGTGGTGTGTGCAAACAATGCCTCTTATCCTATCATTAGAGTAGGAGAAGTTGAGCTTACGGCTGCAAATGGAGGTGTGATTCTCTTGAAAAATGCATTGTATGTGCCTAGTATCAAGAAGAACTTAATTTCAGTTTCGCTCATTGCCAAAGTTGGACTTCATGTACACTTTGTTGATGATAAGTGTATGGTTCATGATTTCAACAATGGTGATGTTATTGTGATGTTTGGTACATTATGTAATGGTTTGTATCACATGGATACATACAAGAGGGCTGCCTCGAATGCCTTGGTTGCTCATACTTCTTCCCTGGCTGAAATGGAGCTTTGGCATGCTTATTTTGGTCATCTAAACTTCAATAGTTTGCTTTACTTGCAAAAGAAGGACATGGTTATTGTCTTGCCTACTTTTGAGTCCATTGAAAAGCATGCATGTGAAGGTTGCATTCTTGGAAAAATGCATGGTGCTTCTTTTCCAAAAGAATTCATATACACCTCAGCAAAATGGTCTTGTCGAGTATAAAAATAGAACACTTCTTGAAATGGCACGATGTATGGTTAAAGGAAAGCATCTTCCTAATACGTTTTGGATGGAAGCGGTCATGTGTGCAAATTATGTGTTGAATTGCTTCCCTACAAAAGCATTGAGATTCATCACCCCTTATGAGGCTTGGAATGGTCATAAGCCTATGATTAGTCATATGCATGCATTTGGGTGTTTGGCATATGCTCTTGTGCCACCACAACAACATCACAAACTTGATGACAAGGGAAAGAAATGTATATTTTTTGTTTATAGTGTTGAAAGTAATGGATATCATTTGTACCAACCATTGACGAACACAATTATTGTGAGTTGAGATGTGGTATTTGTTGAAAATTCAGTTTTCCCTCTACTTGAATGCAAAAAACAGCCAACAGTTAGCTCACAAGATGTGTTTGATACACTCATGGATTTGTTCCAAAATGGTGTGCTTGACTACGGTCATGTAGACCGGCCAACTGAGGCTCAAAGGGATGAGAAATTCCAGCAAAACAGTGCTAAAATTGCAAAGAATTTCCATCCAAACATGGCTAAAATTTTTCAGCCAAAAATTATCAAAACTGCTTGAAATTTCCATCCACATATGGCTGAACATTTGCCTCAAAATATGGCTGAAAATGAGCATGAAATTCAGCCCACACATGATGTACATGTGATGATGTATTGCATAATGAACGCATGTCTATCAAGAGTGCACAAACTATGCCAAAGTGGCTGAAACAAACTTTGCAAGACAGCTTTGAGTGCACCTTTACTTGGTGGATCAAGGTCAAGCTCTCACCATGCATCAAGTAATTTTGTGGATTATTCTCTTATTGCTACAGCATGTAATGAAGAGCCACTTTCCTTTGAAGATGCATGTGACGATCCAAAATGGATGAGTGCTATGCAATCAAAAATGGATTCCATTCATAGGAATGGTACTTGGCAGTTATGTGAATTGCCAAAAGGAAAGAATGCCATTGGTACAAAGTGGGTTTATAAGATTAAGAGAAAATCTTATGGTAGCATTGATCGCTACAAAGCTAGATTATTTGTCAAAGGATATGCACAACAGTATGGCATTGATTATGAGGAAACATTTGCACCTACTTCCTACATGACTACTATTCGTATCATGATTGCATTGGCTGCCCATCGAGGTTGGAAAGTGCATGAGTTGGCCATAAAAACAGCCTTCTTGAATGGTGATTTGCAAGAAGATGTTTATGTGAAGCAAGCTCCTGGATTTGCTATGAAAGGGAAAGAGCATATGGTTTGTCGCTTGCATAAAGCTTTGTATGGTCTCAAGCAAGCTCCACATGCATGGTATGACAAAATCCATAAGCACTTGATTGCTCTTGGCTTCACATGTAATCCAATTGAAAGCACACTCTATGTATACAAAAATGGGGCTGATCTTATAGTGCTTGTTCTTTATGTCGATGACATACTCTTGACTAGGTCATGTGATGCAAAACTTGACATTCTTATGGCTGATTTGGAGCATACTTTTGATGTCACTTATCTTGGTCTTTTGAGCTACTATCTTGGCATCTAGTTTGTATCTGTTGAGGGGGGGCTTGTTATGCATCAAGCAAAGTATGTTGAAAAACTACTTAAGCATTTTGACTTTGAGGATTGCAAGCCAGTTTCCACACCACCAGTGATGCATTTGACACTTCTCTTTATCAGCAAGTTGTGGGATGTCTTATATATGCATGCAACACAAGGCCGAAAATATAGTATGCAGTTTCCCAATTGAGTCGATTCATGCACAGCCTTGGCACTAAGCATTGGCAAGCAGTGAAACGTGTGTTTAGATATCTTCGAGGCATTTTGAGCTTAAGTCTCTTTTATGGCAGAGATATTCAGCCATGCTTACATGCTTTTATAGATAGTGATTGGGCTGGTTGTTATGATATTGGTGTGTCCACTAGTGGTGATTGATTTTTCCTTGGAGACTCATGCATATCTTGGTTGAGTAAGAAGCAATCTATAGTGGCAACATCGAGTTGTGAAGTTGAGTACACGACAGTTTTCACAGCTATAGTGGAGTGTATATGGTTGAGATTCCTATTGATGGATCTTTGCATGGAGATTGATGCTGCTACGCATATTCTCATTGATATTCAGAGTGCTTTGACTGTTTCATGAAACCCAGTGTTTCATGCACATACCAAACATATTGAGGTGCATTATCACTATGTGAGAGAGCGCCTTCATGCAGGAGATATTGATTTGGTATATGTGCCTACACAAGATAATGTGGCAAACATATTCACCAAAGCTCCTTCACGATAAAATTTGGAAGCTTTTGGCAAAGCTTTAGGCTTATTACCTTGTGGGTGCTGATCTATCACTCCCTGTATGTCTTCACATCATTCGCTCCACGGGGGTTTATTACACTTATGTGCTCCTCGAGTAGCTTTGATGTGAACCTTTTCCCTATACATAGGCACTTTTTACTCTAGTGATGGCTAGAGGTTTTTTCACCATGTTACCACATACTTAATACTATTATATGTGGAGGTACTTTGTACTTAGGGATATTATTCAGCTCTTACTTCAGTTCAGTTCATTGTCAATAGAGAGAGCTATTCCAGCCATCATCTTCTCCTTATGTCTTGTTGTGTTTGTCCTCCTTGTATGTGCTTGTCATGTGTCTCTGGCACTTCTAGACACACCCAACACAGATAACAAGACCTGTAGAGATGACCAATGGAGGATTACACTATACAAAAGGACATGTTGAAAACCTTGAACTTACTCTTTTTTATAGGCGCTTTTTTGGAAGTTTCATGTGATTGAGATGAAACAAAGTGATGCAATCATAGGCATGGATTGGTTATTTTAGAATTCTACAACAATTGATTGTGAGCAAAGAACAACCACTTTAAGCCTAGATGGTGAATCTTTCCACATTCTAGGTGATGCGTATAATTCTCTACCTACTCTTATTTTTGTTGTAGAGAAAATTAGTGGTATACATGATGGCTCTGAAACATTTCTAGTGTATGTGAACAATCTACATGAGGAAGATAATGGTAAAAGTTTTACAAATTATGTAAATAATCTTTTGAAAGAATAGGCAGATGTATTTCCAAAAGACTTGTCTCGTATACCTTCACCTAGGAAGATTGACCATGCCATTGACTTATATCCAAGGAGTGAACCATATTCTAGAGCACCCTATCGATTTAACATAGATGAATTAAAGGAGCTTAAGATTCAATTATATTTCCAAAGAAGAAAGATGACTCTTATAGATTATGTATTGAATATAGGGTGCTGAATAAAAGAACAATTAACAATAAGTACCCACTTCTCACATAGAGAAATTATTAGGTCAACTAAGTGGAGTGACTATATTCACTAAGATTGACTTAAGATTTGGATATCACCAAATTAGGAACAAAACTGAGGATATACCCAAGACAACCTTTCAAACATGATATGGTCAGTATGAGTTTACCGTTTTATCTTTTGAATTAACAAATACTCTTGCCATATTCATGTGCTTGATGAACAATGCTTTTCATGCCTACGTAGATGAATTCATCCTAGTATTTCTTGATGATAAATTTGTATACTCTAATGATGATCTTGAGCATGCGGTACATCTCAAGAAGACTTTGCAAACTCCTAGAGAACATAAATTGTATGGAAAGAAGAGTAAGTGTTTCTTTGCTAAGGATAAGCTTATGTATATAGGAAGAGCCATATCTAAAGAAGGAATTCACATAGGCAAGGATAAAGTAAAAACATTAGTTGATTGGCCAGTTCCTAAAATTGTAAGGGACGTTATAAATTTTCTAGGATTGGCACAAGTGGTTGCATGTGATGCAAGTGGTAGTTAGATAGGATGTATTCTTTAACAAGATGGTAGGGTAGTTGCATATGAGTCAAGAAAATTAAGAAAACATGAACTTAATTATCCTACTCATGATTTAGAAATCCTTGTTGTTGTGCACAACTTAAGCATTGGTGGCATCTATTGTTAGGAGTTAATTTTGAATTGAAAATAGATCATGAGATTCTAAAATACATTTTCACACAACCATTACTTAACAAGAAGTAGAAGTGTTGGATTAAATTATTAAGCAAGTATGATTTTGACATTAAGTATATGGCTAGTAAGGAAAATAAGGTCACTGATGTATTGAATCGGAGACCTTTATGTAATCTCATTTGTATAATAAATTCTGATTTTCTCAATTGAGTTCAAGAAGAATTGAAGCAATACTCTTTTTATGCACCTATTTTGAGTTTTTTGAATGCAAATAGGAGATTGATGTTAAATTTCTATTGCAAAATGGATCTTTATATTGTAACGATTGATGATGCATATCTTCTTAGTCTCTATTAAAAGTGAAAATATTGCATGATTGTCCTGATTCACCTTTTTTTGCACATCCAGGTTATTCAAGGACCTATGTCAAAACAAAGCATTCTTACTTTTTGCTACATATGAAGTAGGATATTAGAAAATATTGTTAGTGAATGTTTAAAGTGCCAACAAGTGAAATCTGAGTTTAAGAGAATGCCTAGAATGCTTCAACCTTTGGATGTTCCAAATCATAAGTGGGAGTCTATTTCTATGGACTTTATCACTAAATTACCTACAGCCCCAAGAAAGCATGATACCATATTTGTGGTAGTTGATCGACTTACCAAGATGGCACATTTCTTCCATATGAAAAAGATTGATACTGCGTTCAATGTTGCAAGATTATTTGTAAAAGAAATTTTCCGATTGCATGGAATGTCTAAATGCATAACTTCTAATACAGACTCTTGACAAACTTTTCGACAGCAACATGAATCGATTGGAGCTCAACTTTGTATGAGTATAGCTTTCCATCCACAAACTGGTGGGGAAACGATGAGGGTTAATCGCGTACTTGAAGATATATTGCATATGTATGTGAATGCAAAGCAGGACAATTGGAGTAAATATATTTTCCCTTAGTCCAATTTGCATACAATAGTGCATGGCATGCATCTATAAAAATGACTCTGTTTGAGGCTATGTACAGTTATAATTGTTTTTGTAGAAACGGATTTTGCATGAGAAGTTATGCCAGTTCAGGGTTCTGGGGGTTAAAACAGGGAAACAAGATCCCTCTAGGAGTACCTCAAAATAGGCGATACGTTACCTCTTTCTCCAGGCATGATACCACAACAAACGATACCACCATAGACGATACGATACCACCAAGGCGATACCAACTTCCACGATACGATACTGCTATCCAAACGATATGATACTAGAAATGGCCACGATACGATACCTTTGATTGACACGATACGATACTTGATTGGCTCATGATACGATACCAGTGAATTCACGGGACAATACGGTACCGCTCAATAGACGATACGATACCACTAGTCCAACAACACAATACCACTGGGCTCACAATATGATACCACTCCAACTGCGATACGATTCTACTTGTGCTATGCGATCCGATACCATAAGGTGCACGATACGATACGAGAATAATAGATGATACTAAGTTGGCGATACGATACCAATCATGCACGTGACACAATACCACTCGGTCAATGATACGATACCGTGATCGACATGATACAATACTAGATGGACCACGATACGATACCACTGGGTGACCGTGATCACAATACCAACACTTGACAATAGGATACCTTGATGGTATCGCGATACCAACACTCAACCAGACACGATACTTGGAGTTTTTGGAGTCCAAATTCAAAAAATGTTTTAGATATGTGTACCTTATAGTCTTCTTATCACTACTATGTGCGTGTAAATGCAAGGTCACCCTCCAAACTCACGATACAACACCTGCGATACCAGACGCAGGTTGTTTCAGCCCGTGTGATACTTCACTCAGATTTTGGCACTTTGAGAGTATTTCAGGGGTATTACTTCAGTGCTTTAGCTCTGAACGCCCTCTACGCTTCTTTCTCACATCCACAAGTGAAACATGAGGTGAGTGTATACTCGAGAATGAGAAAAATCAGAGGAGATGAAGATGGGGAGGAATGAAAATGGTGATTTTTTTACCTTCCAACGTCGCTACTATACGTCTTACCGTCACACGCTCGTCCTCCAAGCTCTCTCCCTGACAACGGTGCCAAATTGGTGTCACTCTAGCACAATGGCAAGTACCAACATGAGGAGATTCACCTCATAAATGTCAATCCGTGGAGACGAGAGGACCAGTATGAAGGTCGTGAGCAAGTGATGGCACAATTGCGTGAGTGAAAGCACACAAGCATGCACACATACACACATACACACATACATGCACAAAGTAAGAGCAAAGAGTGGAACAATGCAAGATCTTCAATTACAAAAGAACTCTCTTACAAAGGCTCAAATCTACAACAAACTAACCTCAAAAATGAGCTCTCCAGCCGTTTTTATAGTTTTTGAGTGGTTTTGGCCCTGTCTAGACCTAGTGTTCGGCCTAGTTAAAAATTAGGTTCTAGGGCTTATTTGAGGGCTCAAACGGAGTCTAAAAATTATGAAAATTGGTAGGATGATAGTTCTAATACTCCTCACGCTCAAGGACTCCTCTGCTTCATAGGGATTTCTTTTGAAAATTTGACATCTACTTCTTGGAGCTCCCCATGTAGTCCTTCTTTTTGTGTGTCCACTTCCTTGATGCGCTTCCATGCTTTTTCCTTAACCTTAAGTGTCAACAGGATCTCTTGCTTATTTGTTGGAATTACCTCAACATTTAAATATACATCTTGTATTTCATGTTAGCTTACTTAAAAGATATGTACCTAATGTTGCTCATGTTTTTTTGACAACTATAAGCTAAAAGATGATGGTTCTTTTGAGCTTCAACCTCAAATAGTATTAGATAGGAGGGAAAGATTACTTAGAAAAAGATCTATAGTAAAGATTTTGGTGAAATGGCTGTTGGAAGCAATGTCCAACAATGGTCCAAAACTGTTGGAAATAGTTACAGTATATATTCTTTATATATCTCCTTCAAGAAAACCACGTGGGCACCTTGGTCTGGGAGAAACAATTTGAAAAGCAATCTCAACCCACCAGGGTTCAAGTCTCCTCGGCAGCGTTCGGGAAATTTTAGAGTTTTGTGAAAAGCTAAAAAACACGAAGCTGACATCGACAAAGCTTTTCTTGAAGGAGGAGTTTTTTACGTTAGTGATCATATTCTTTTATTAAGCGACCATGCTTTTCATATTTGCTTTTGGAGGGTACTTCAAAGACTATAAAGAGAGCCTTGCTCATTGTTCAATCATCACTCATCAAGCAATCATCTCAAGGAGATCAAGGAGGAGTCTCACACACTTGGAGGGGTGATCACTCAAAGATCACAAGCCATCTCTTGGTGTTCTGAAGCTTAAGAGGTGGAGTTTTGGTGAAAGAGAGGCTACTCTCTTGGAGCAGGAAGTCTTCTACAACGTTGTGGTAACTATCTTTTGTGAGTTAACCTTATATTTTGCTTTTAGGGTTTCTCTACCCTAATCTCAAAATTAGGGTTGGTTGATTTACAATTTTGTTACACCATTTTGTGAGAATAAGGTTAGCTTTGTTGCTCGTTCACTTCACACACTTAGATTATTTCAACACAATCTAAATTTTGTATCATCATCTTCTTGGATATTCTTTTGTTAGTGAGTCTACCACTTTATATGGTTGAGTAGTACTCCCATGTTGTAATTTGGACATCTATTTTTTAGTGAGTAAGCATCCAGCTGAAATGGTAAATACACTGATTAAGTCACTTCCTATTTCATATCGATCTTTTATAACCACTCTTACCCTTACCACAAGAGATAGAGAGGTTACATTTGAAGAGCTCGAATTCTTGTTGCTTCAAGATGAAGATCAGTTGAAGGGAATGGAAGAGAGTGAAGAAGCACTTTCATCTTCATCAAAGGGTAAAAAGAAGAAGAAGGATAAGAAGGAAAAGCAATCCAAGAAGGAAAGTAGGTTCCTCTCACCTTCTACTTTAGATTCTGTTTCTACTACATCTAAAGAGAAGTATTCTAAGAAGAAGGAAGTAATATGTTTTTACTGCAAGAAACTTGGACATTTTAAGTCAACATGTTATAAAAGGATTGCAATAGAAAAGAAAAAGGCATAAGGTAATGTTGCAGAAGATGATAAAAAAGGTAAATCTCAAGATGATTCTTATGCCTGTATCACCATTGAGGAAGTAGCTTTTGATCAGGCAGCTTTACAAGTTCTTTCAACAAGTCCTTGGATATTTGACTCAGGTGCTACAAAACATATGACAGGTTGCAGAGATGTGTTTTCTTCTCTTTCCAATTCTTCAGGTAGAAGAGTTACTATTGCAGACGGCAATGATTTGGATGTTGTGGGAATAGGTACAGTAAGCCTAAAGTCAAGAGAAGGTGGTAATTTTCAGATTTCAGATGTTCTATATGTACTTGAAATGAAGAACAATCTGCTATCTATATCTACATTTTTAGGTCATAGTTTTAAAGTTGTATTTGAGAGAGATCTTTTGTAAGATCTTATCACACAAAGAAGACAAGTGTATTTACAAGGTGAGCGTAGAGGAGGGACCTTTTTTTATCAAAAATCAGTCAGGCATATGTGTTACACTTATGTGTTCCTCGAGTAGCTTTGATGTGAACCTTTTCCCTATACATGGGCACTTTTTACTCTAGTGCTGGCTAGAGGTTTTTTCCCCATGTTACCACATACTTGATACTCTCATATGTGGTGGTACTTTGTACTTAGGGATATTATTCAGCTCTTACTTTAGTTGAGTTCATCGATCAATAGAGAGAGTTATTCCAGCCATCGTCTTCTCCGTGTGTCTTGCTGCGTTTGTGCTCCTTTGTGTGTGCTTCTTGTGTGTCTCTCGCACTTCTACACACACCCAACAGTGGTATCAGAGCAGGTTCAGCTTCTTCTCAAGTTTCGGTTTTTCGCGTCGCGGCGCACGCGCACTTTAATAGTGCAAATCGACTTCAGAGCATAGAAGTGTGAATTTCAGCAGCCCGAGAAAATTTCCAGCAGGTGCGCTGGAGTTTTACCCCCATTTCGAAGCCATTCGTGCAGTCAGAATCGCCATCAGAGTGATAGTTTGTGAGCTGAAATTTCAGCACTCATTTCAGTTTTCGTCGAAGTGAAGATTTTGTCACATTCTTGTTCCTTAGTGAAATGGCGGGTAGCAATGACTTGTTTGGCATGCTTCAAGCTGAAGATAAGCTTGATGGGACCAACTATCCGATGTGTTCTTACATGATGAAGCACGTTCTTGTTGCAAAACAACTTTGGAACATAGTGGCAGATGTAGATCGAAGACCGGCAGGTGCTTCTACTTCACAGTCTACTGTCACAGATGGAGCTTCTTCTTTGAGTACAGTGGTTTCTCCTTCTCCACCTACACAGGAGCAGCTTAGATGGGATGGAAAAGATGCTCAAGCTCATGCTTTGATTGTGCTTTCAGTGAAGCGTCATATAGTTCCACACATTCGGTCATGTTCTACATCACGACAGGCATGGGACACTCTTGCTTCTTTGTATGCCGTGCGTAATGAAGCACGTGTTGCATACTTGAGGAAGCAACTTGAGGATGTATGTATGGCTGAAAATGAGTCAGTGGATGTGTATGTGACACGCATCAAGGACTTGAAAGAGAAATTGGCAAACATAGATGAGATCATTCCGGATGCATCACTCATTTCTACATTGTTGAAAGGATTACCGGAATCCTTTCAAAGCTTTGCTACTACACTCCGTTTGGTTGCAAAAGGAAATCCTAATATGTATGCATTTGATGAGGTTGTGTCTCTTCTTTTGCAAGAAGAGCAATAGAGTGAATAGGAGTGGTTTGATTGAGGGAACGCAAGCACTTGCTATCTCACAAAAGGGGAAAAGCAAGTATGGTTCAGCTTTTGGTTCATCAAAACCAAAGACTCAAGCTTCCTCTTCCACTCATTCCTCTAATGATGGTGATTTGCAAAAGAAGAAGAGATGCAAATATTACCGGAAGGCTGGTCATACTATTGATGAGTGTAGAAAGCTTGCTAAACGCAATGAAAAGAAGAAGGAATCGGGCATGTCTATTGCTGAAAATTCAACAAATGCAAAGAATGATGAAGCTAACATGGCTCAAGATTTTTGGGCATGTGTTGTTACATGTCATTATGATTCTTCTTTACGTTCTAAATGTATGGTTGTCAGTGAGGCTGATTCGGATTGGTTCTTTGATAGTGGTGCTTCAAAGCACATAACATCATGCAAAAGATTTTTTGCCTCTTTGAAAGATGCACCTAAAGGAGGACATGTGGTGTGTGCAAACAATGCCTCTTATCCTATCATTGGAGTAGGAGAAATTGAGCTTACAGCTACAAATGGAAGTGTGATTCTCTTGAAAAATGCATTGTATGTGCCTGGTATCAAGAAGAACTTAATTTCAGTTCCGTTGATTGCCAAAGCAAGACTTCATGTACACTTTGTTGATGATAAGTGTATGGTTCATGATTTCAGCAATGGCGATGTTATCGCATGGATACGTACAAGAGGGCTTCCTCAAATGCCTTGGTTGCTCATACTTCTTCCATGGCTGAAATGGAGCTTTGGCATGCTCGTTTTGGTCATTTAAACTTCAATAGTTTGCTCTACTTGCAAAAGAAGGACATGGTTATTGGCTTGCCTACACTTGATTCCATTGAAAAGCATGCATGTGAAGGTTGCATTCTTGGAAAAATGCATCGTGCTCCTTTTCCAAAAGATAGTCACACACACACTACAAGAAAATTGCAACTTGTTCATAGTGATGTATGTGGTCCGGTCAAGACTCCATCTTTTGGGAAGCATGTATATTTTGTTACCTTCATTGATGATGCTACTTGCCATACATGGGTATATCCTATGAAAGCAAAAAATGAGGTATTTTCTTGCTTCAAAGCATTTTTAGCTATGGCTGAAAATTTTTCTTCACAAAAGCTTTTGACTCTACGCACGGATCGTGGTGGTGAGTACATGTCACATGAGTTTAATGCTTTTCTTCGTGAAAGAGGTATTTCACACCAATGTACGGTGCCATATACACCTCAACAAAATGGTGTTGCCGAGCGTAAAAATAGAACTTTACTTGAAATGGCACGATGTATGGTTAAAGGAAAGCATCTTCCTCATAAGTTTTGGATGGAAGCGGTCATGTGTGGAAATTATGTGTTGAATCGCTACCCTACAAAAGCATTGAGAGTCATCACTCCTTATGAGGCTTGGAATGGTCATAAGCCTATGGTTAGTCATATGCGTGTGTTTGGTTGTTTGGCATATGCTCTTGTGCCATCACAACAACGTCACAAACTTGATGACAAGGCAAAGAAATGTATATTTGTTGGTTATAGTGCTGAAAGTAAGGGATATCGGTTGTACCATCCATTGACGAACACAATTATTGTGAGTCGAGATGTGGTATTTGCTGAAAATTCAGTTTTCCCTCTACTTGAATGCAAGAAACTGCCAACAGTTAGCTCACAAGATGTGTTCGATACACTCATGCCTTTGTTCCAAAATGGTGCGCTTGACTATGGCCATGTAGACCAGCCAACTGAGGTTCAAAGGGCTGAAAAATTCCAGCCAAATAGGGCTGAAAATGCAGAGAATTTCCAGCCAAACATGGCTGAAAAAATTCAACCAAAAATTGCCAAAACTATTGGAAATTTTCAGCCACATATGGCTGAACATTTGCGTCCAAATATGGCTGAAACTGAGCACGAAATTCAGCCCACGCATGTACATATTGAAGATGTTTTACATAATGAACACATGTCTATCAAGAGTGCACAATCTATGCCAAAGTGGCTGAAACAAACTTTGCAGGACAGCAAATTGAGTGCACCTTTACTTGGTAGAACAAGATCAAGCTCTCACCATGCATCAAGTAATTTTGCGGATTATTCTCTTATTGCTACAGCATGTAATGAAGAGCCACTTTCTTTTGAAGATGCATATGACGATCCACAATGGATGAGTGCTATGCAATTAGAAATGGATTCCATACATAGGAATGGTACTTGGGAGTTATGTGAATTGCCAAAAGGAAAGAATGTCATTGGCACAAAGTGGGTTTACAAGATTAAGAGAAAATCTGATGGTAGCATTGATCGCTACAAAGCTAGATTGGTTGCCAAAGGATATGCACAGCAATATGGCATTGACTATGAGGAAAATTTTGCACCTACTTCACGCATGACTACCATTTGTACCGTGGTTGAATTGGCTGCCCATCGAGGTTGGAAAGTGCATCAGCTGGACATAAAAACAGCCTTCTTGAATGGTGATTTGCAAGAAGAAGTCTATGTGAAGCAACCTCCTAAATTCGCTATGAAAGGGAAAGAGCATATGGTTTGTCACTTGCATAAAGCCTTGTATGGTCTCAAGCAAGCTCCACGTGCATGGTATGACAAAATACATAAGCACTTGATTGCTCTTGGCTTCACATGTAGTCCGATTGAAAGCACACTCTATGTACGCAAAAATGGGGCTGATCTTATAGTGCTTGTTCTTTATGTTGATGACATACTCTTGACTGGGTCATGTGATGCAAAACTTGACATTCTTATGGCTGATTTGCAGCATACTTTTGATGTCACTTATCTTGGTCTTTTGAGCTACTATCTTGGCATCCAGTTTGTATCCGTTGAGGGGGGAAATGTTATGCATCAAGCAAAGTATGTTGAAAAACTACTTCAGCGTTTTGACTTTGAGGATTTCAAGCCAGTTTCCACACCAGTTGAGACAGGATTTAGATTCTCAGTTAAGGATTCCAGTGATGCATTTGACACTTCTCTTTATCAGCAGGCTGTGGGATGTCTTATATATGCATGCAACACAAGGCCGGATATATAGTATGCAGTTTCCCAGTTGAGTCAATTCATGCATAGCCCTGGCACTAAGCATTGGCAAGCGGTGAAACGTGTGTTTAGATATCTTCGAGGCACTTTGAGCTTAGGTCTCTTTTATGGCAGAGATGTTCAGCCATGCTTGCATGCTTTTACAGATAGTGATTGGGTTGGTTGTTATGATACTCGCGTGTCCACTAGTGGTAATTGCTTTTTTGGAGGCCCATGCATATCTTGGTTGAGTAAGAAGCAACCTACAGTGGCCACATCGAGTTGTGAAGCTGAGTACAGGGCAGTTTTCACAGCTACAGTGGAGTGTATATGGTTGAGACGCCTATTGATGGATCTTTGCATGGAGATTGATGCTTCTACGCATATTCTCACTGATAGTCAGAGTGCTTTGGCTGTTGCATGAAACCCAGTGTTTCATGCACGGACCAAACATATTGAGGTGCATTATCACTATGTGAGAGAGCGCCTTCATGCAGGAGATATTGATTTGGTATATGTGCCTACACAAGATAATGTGGTAGACATATTCACCAAAGCTCTTCCACGGGAAAAGTTTGAAGCTTTTCGCAAAGCTTTAGGCTTATTAACTTGTGGGGGCTGATCTGTCACTCCCTGTATGTGTTCACATCATTCGCTCCAGGGGGGTTTGTTACACTTATGTGTTCCTCGAGTAGCTTTGATGTGAACCTTTTCCCTATACATGGGCACTTTTTACTCTAGTGTTGGCTAGAGGTTTTTTCCCCATGTTACCACATACTTGATACTCTCATATGTGGTGGTACTTTGTACTTAGGGATATTATTCAGCTCTTACTTCAGTTGAGTTCATCGATCAGTAGAGAGAGCTATTCCAGCCATTGTCTTCTCCGTGTGTCTTGCTGCGTTTGTGCTCCTTTGTGTGTGCTTCTTGTGTGTCTCTTGCACTTCTACACACACCCAACAATATGCAGTCAAATCTTCATCACAGGTGGAGGATATGAAGCTATGGCATGAAAGATTTGACATATTAGTTTTGGAGCTCTCAAAAGTATCAAAGATAGAGGTATGGTTGAGAGTTTACCCTCATTCGAGCTACCAGATGATTCAAATATATGTGAAGGTTGTCTTGAAGGTAAGATGCATAAACTACCTTTCAAGAAACATGGTCATATTACAGCTACCACGAAATTGCAGATTATTCATTCAAATGTGAATGGACCTATGAGAGTAGAATCTATTCAGGGCTTCAGGTATTTTGTTCTATTCGTTGATGATTTTATGAGATACTTGTGGATCTATCGTCTTAAGTTGAAGTCAGAAGTCTTTCCTATGTTCAAAAAGTTTATAGCTATGGTTGAAAATGAAAATCAAGAAACTATCCAGATTCTCAGAAGTGATAGAGATGGAGAATACTTGTCAAAAGAGTTCTAGACATTTCTTGATGAGAAAGGTATTACTCGACACCTTACTATTTCTTATACTCCTCAGCTGAATGGTGTTTCAGAAAGAAAGAATAGAGTACTTGTTGAAATGATGCGGAGCATGATGGCATCCAAGAAGCTTTCACCAAAATTTTGGTTTGATGTAGTACATATAGCTAACCACATTTTGAATAGGTCATCTACAAAAGCTTTAAAGGTAATCACACTTTATGAAGCTTATTATGGTAGAAAACCTAATGTGAGTTACTTCAGAGTGTTTGGATCCCTTTCTTGAGAAAAAGGACCGAGGAAAACTAGATGTAAAAGCAAAGAAAGCTATTTTCGTTGGATATCCTATTGAGAGTAAAGGATACAGGTTTTATGTTCCAGAGACAAGTGAAGTTCTTCTTTCACGTAATTCTTATATTATTGAAAATAAGGTTTATGACAAAGAAGCAGAAATTCCAAAGCTCATTAGTGAAAATGACTATGGATTTTTTAGAAAGATTCTAGATGTACATGCTCAACCATATCAGGAGGGAGCTAAAATTCATAGGATTCAAGAAAGAGTTAAAGAGAGAGGAATTTCACAATCTTCTACAAATTCAATTCCACATGAGACTTTGGTTTCAGAAATGGAAGAAGATAAAGTTCCAGAAAGTCCTAGTACCTCAACAGGACAAGTTCCAGAACCTGTGGAAGCCGAAAGTTCAGAAAGAGTTTCACCACTATTTAAAGATACACCTACGTGATTATATTAGACTTGGAAAGATAGTGGTATAAAGACTTTTACTGGAAGAACAAGGAGTTAGACTAGACAACAACAACAACAAGATCATATAAGACCAAGAAGTTAGACTAGACAGCAACAACAAAGAAATCATGTAAGTTTTGCTGAAGACTTTAGGATTCATGATATTTTGGCTTTTATGACAGTTGAAGATGAACCTGCATGTGTTAAAGATGCACTTAACATTCCTATTTGGAGAAAAGCTATGCAATAAGAGATTGATTCTATTCATAAGAATCAAACTTCACAACTATGTGAGTTACCAGAGGGAAAGAAGGCTATAGGTGTAAAATGGATCTTCAAAATCAAAAGGAAAGCAGATGGTACTATTGATAGGTACAAAGCAAGATTGGTTGTCAAAGGATATGCACAACAAAAAGGTATTGATTATGATGAGATATTTTCTCCTACGTCTAGGATGATTGTTATTAGGTCAATACTTGCTCTAGCAACACATTTTGGTTGGCATATATATCAACTTGACATTAAGATTGTTTTTCTTAATGGTGATTTACACGAGGATGTGTATATTTAGCAGCCAAAAGGTTTTGAAGAGACAGGTAAAGAACACTTAGTATGTAAGCTTATAAAAGCTTTGTATTGTTTAAAACATGCACCTAGAGCATGGTATGAAAAGATACATACATACCTTTTGTCCATTGATTTCCATAACTCATATGCAGCTCCAACTCTTTATGTCAAACCTGAACCAGGTATGATGATTATAGCAATCATTTATGTGGATGATATTATAGTCACAGGTCCCAGAGATGAAGATTTGCAAATGTTCAAAGAACAATTGAAGCAAAAATTTGATGTGAATGATTTAGGCGTTTTGCATTATTATCTTGGGATTCAGTTTCTGTTTTGAGACGAGTGTATCTATATGACATAGCAGAAGTACATTGAGAAACTTTTGGAGAGGTTTCAGATGGGTAATTCTAAACCTATGCAAACACCTATGGATCAAAACATGTCTTTACAAACGGTAGCAGATGCAGAGCCATTTGATGCTACTTTATATAGTCAAGCAGTTGGATGTTTGATATATCTTTATAATACACGTCGTGATATACAGTTTGTAGTTTCTCAAGTATCAAGGTTCATGCAGAATCCGACAGTGTTACATTGGAAAGTCGTAAAGTGAATCTTTCGATATTTGAAGGGAATTTCAAATTATGCTATGGTATTTCAGAAATCTACACATTTGTTACTAAAAGGATTTTCAGATTCTGATTGGGCAGGTGATAGAGACACAAGAAAGGATTGAACAGGAAATGGTTCAATTTTATAGATCTAAAATGCTAGGTATGTCCATTATTGTTACCCTCATATGAATTGTACTAGTGGATTTTGTTTTTATCTTGGAGATTGTCTTATCTCATGGATTTCGAAGAGACAACCCACTATTGCCACTTCATCGTGTGAAGTTGAATATCGTGCAGCATTTACAACTACTCTAGAGTCAGTTTGGTTGTAGAAGATTTTCAGTTATCTTGATGTAAGAGTACATGAACCCATTCAGATATTTTCAGATAGCAAGAGTGCTATAGCTATAGCAAAGAATCCAATGCATCATGCAAGGACAAAGCATATAGAGGTACACTACCACTATGTTCGAGAGCAGATAGCTAAGAAGCACATTGAGCTGGTTTATGTTCCTTCTAGTGAGAATGTTGCAGATATATTTACCAAAGCACTGACTAGAAATAGTCATGAGAAGATTTGCAGGTTACTGAAGATTGTACCATTGTGACATTGAAGGAGGGATTGTTGGAAGCAATGTCTAACAATGGTCCAAAACTGTTGGAAAATAGTTACAATATATATTCTTTATATATCTCCTTCAAGAAAACCACATGAGTGTCTTGGTCTAGGAGAAACAATTTAAAAAGAAATCTCAACCCACCAAGGTTCAAGTCCCGTTGGCAGCGTTCGCAAAAATTTAGAGTTTTGTGAAAAGCTAAAAACACGGAATCGACATCGATGGAGCTTTTCTTGAAGGAGGAATTTTTTTACGTTAGCGATAATATTGTTTTATTAAGCGACCATGCTTTTCATATTCGCTTTTGGAGGGTACTTCAAAGCCTATATAAAGAGAGCCTTGCTCATTGTTCAATCATCACTCATCAAGCAATCCTCTCAAGGAGATCAAGGAGGAGTCTCACACAATCGGAGGAGGTGATCACTCAAAGATCACAAGCGAGCTCTTGGTATTCTGAAGCTTTGGAGGTGGAGTTTTGGTGAAGGAGAGGCTACTCTCTTGGAGCAAGAAGTCTTCTACAAGGTGGTGGTAACCATCTTTTGTGAGTTAACCTTATATTTTGTTTTTAGGGTTTCTCTACCCTAATTTCAAAAGTATGGTTGGTTGATTTACAATTTTGTTACACTATTTTGTGAGAATAAGGTTAGCTTCATTTCTCGTTCACTTCACACACTTAGATTATTTCAACATAATCTAAATTTTGTATCATCATCTTCTTGGATATTCTTCTATTAGTGAGTGCACCACTTTATATGGTTTAGTAGTACTCCCATGTTGTAATTTGGACATCTATCTTTAGTGAGTAAGCATCCATCTTACATTCCCTATCCTTATCTGGAGCTCTTTCTTTCTATCTCTCACTTATCATCTTAATTAATTAAGTGTGTATGCTCAAAAGGTTTTAGTTTGGAATGATCCTAGGGCCCCAAATTCCAACAATGGCACACATATTGAGTAGAAGATTCAACTTGCATAAACTTAGATGATTTTCTAGTACATTGTCCTTCTTTCCAACCCTGAGGACATTAAACAATTGGCTTATTTTATGCATGTAGAAAAAATTCGGGATGACAATTTTCATATTCTCTCTCTAGACCTTATCCATACCATCTTTTTTGGTTGAAAAAAGAACAAGAAGATGAAAAAAATCAATGAAAATTATATATGAGAGAAAACTAGAGCATAGAAAAGAGAATAAAAGTGTCTATGTGAAATTTTTGTGAATAATGATATAAGTATTTCTTTCAGGGCTCTACATTTATTTTGTTGTAAGAAAATGCATTGATTTACTCTCTTTCCAGAATTTCTTAACTTGCAAGGCTCAAAAGTGATATTTGGAGGCATCTTTGGACCTAGATCATCTCTCATACTATTGTGAAGATCAAAAAATTGAAAAAAAGTGTTTCTCAAAAGCTTAAGCTAATTCCTCACCTTTTGAGTTACAAGGCTTCGAATAGTGTCGTTTCCCAACACTTCAAAAGGAAAAAAAAAGGAGGATTTCTCTATTTCTATTCGAATCCATGGTTTTGATGCTTACATGTCATCATGTCTAATTATGGATGTCGTCAAATATGTCCTTTACGTGGTTTTGTTCTATTTTTTATAGATATCACTAAAGAAAGCATTACGACAAACACATGCTTTTGCAAAAGTGATTATGGAGAATTGCCTTTCTCTAAATTTGGGGGAATGCACACTTCTTTGGGGTGTCGATCAACTGTGCTATAAGAAGACCTGCACATCAACAAGGAGGACATGGAGAAATCACAGAATTCCCTTGTGATTGAGAGTAAGAGTGAGAGTGAGAATGTGATTGACAGTGCGAGTGTGAATGAGATTGTGATAGCTAGGGGGTGGTCGAGAGATAGAGGCTTCATCAAGAAGCAATTTTCCAAAGCTATTGTAACCATTGATTCACATCTATAATATCAAAGTTCCGCTTTCTCTGAGTCATATCTTTTCTACTCTTTTGCAATCATATTTTCTCTTATCTTGTGCAATCTCTGCATTTTTCTCTCCTCTATTATTCTTGAGTGATTGGAAGATTGTGATTGATGATAGATTGTGATTGAGGAAATGCTAGAAGTGGTATCAAAGCATAATCAATCCTATGGAATGATGGAAGGTTTGATGCAAAAGATTCCTGATCAAGAGGAGCTTATTGAAAAGCTTCTCAGAGATTTATGCAAAGAACGAGGCGGAAAGCAACCAGAAGGTGCAACATATTTGTTCGTGGAGTTGGATGATGAAGTAGATGAAGTTGCAGGAATGTCTAGTATGCCTGTATGAAAATAAAAACGCAATTATGAAGATATGGAGCCGGGTGAGTTTGCCCTTAACCAAGTCATCAAGAAGGCGAAATCAAATGGTTTTGATGGTGAGAAGAAGAGCAGTGAGGACTTGGAAGTATGGCTTGAGGAGCTCGAGGATTCCTTTGATCTTCGACAGTTTAGTGAGGAGTACAAGGCAAAAGTTGGGATTCTACACCTGCATGGCATCACAAAGCTATGGTGGAAATCCTATATGCAGACTCAAATGCGTTTTGGTCCGGTCCTATGGAAGGAATTTAAAGAACAAGTAGAAAAATGCTATTGTTCTCCACACTACCATATGGAGAAGAAGATGGAGTTCTACAGTTTTTCACAACATGAGGTTGACAAGCATAGCTTGTTTGTTGATAAATACAAAGAGAAGTTCCTACGTCTTCACAGATATGCATTGGAGGTTAGTGGTGATGCTCTAAAGAGCAAGTTTATTGAAGGGCTTCGTGAAGAGCATCGCTATCAAGTGAAGGGATGTGGATGTGTTGTTTTTATGGATGTTGTTGCGATGGCAGAGAATTTAGAGAAGATGGAGAAGTTCAATTTGCAGAAGGTGAACAGAACCAAATTCATTGCGAAGGGACATAGGCCGTAGAGACCTCTTGCAATAAACATGAACAATTCAAAGAAGAATTTATATTCTAATAATCAAGGTGAGAATCCTATTCAGGTGGAAAATCAAATGAGGCATCAATGATCCATTGATAACAAGACCCTGATTTTATTAAGCGGGAAAAAAGACTTGGTCTATGTTTTTGTTGCAGGCAGCAAGGGCATCATACATGAGTGCCCGAATGTTGGGAATTGAACTCACGACCTCCCGGTTAGGAGTGCGATGGGCTAACCACTTGCCCCAAAAGCCATGGTTGAGGATTACTTCCTAATCCTCTCTCTTAAGGCATGGTTCAACCATCTCCTACTAGGATTATGTGACATTCCTTTCCCCCTTAGACTGAGCATTGTCCTCAATGCTCACTTGTGGACCCTTCTAACTCTTGGACCCACTTTCCATGCATGAGTGTTTCCACCAACCTCAAACTCCAGCACATGGACCAAATTTGGACCTATCCCACCCTCCGTGGGTGCCCAAATGCCCATGCGCCTTCATCCAAGGCCAGTTTCACACTCACCACGGATAAGTGCTTTTTCCAAGTGCCCACAAATGAGGCGCGAACCTCCGTCTCGCCCAATTTCTCAACTAGGCTCTGATACCAATGTTGGGAATTGAACTCACGACCTCCCGGTTAGGAGTGCGATGGGCTAACCACTTGCCCCAAAAGCCATGGTTGAGGATTACTTCCTAATCCTCTCTCTTAAGGCATGGTTCAACCATCTCCTACTAGGATTATGTGACACCGAACAAGGTAGTCTTTCAGCTTGCACAATCGAAGGTGATAAACATCATGGAGGAAGGCACAACAATTGAGAAAGCAGATGATGGAGGTAAGTGCCCTAACTCTACTTTATGTTGCATGGTGGTTAGTTCTTTCCCAAAAGCTTCCGTAATCACAATTTCAGGTATGATTTCTATGCATAGAATTAGATTCTTGATCGATTCTGGTAGTACGCATTGTTTTCTATGTATTAAATTGGTACAAAATTTGGGGATAGCCCTAAATATGCAGATTGTTACACTTATGTGTTCCTTGAGTAGCTTTGATGTGAACCTTTTCCCTATACATAGGCACTTTTTACTCTAGTGCTGGCTAGAGGTTTTTTCCCCATGTTACCACATATCTGATACTCTCATATGTGGTGGTACTTTGTACTTAGGGATATTATTCAGCTCTTACTTCAGTTCAGTTCATTGTCAATAGAAAGAGCTATTCTAGCAATCACCTTCTCCGTGTGTCTTGTTGTATTTGTGTTCCTTGTTTGTGCTTCTTGTGTGTGCCTAGCACTTCTACACACACCCAACAGTGGTATCAAAGCAGGTTCAGCTCCTTCTCAAGTTTTGGTTTTTTGTGTCACAATGCACGTGCACTTTTAATAGTGCAAATCGACTTCCGAGCATAGAAGAGTGAATTTCAACAGCCAAGAAACATTTCCACTAAATGCCCTGAAATTTTACCCCCATTTCAGAGAATTTCCATCAGAGCGACGGTTTATGAACTGAAGTTTCAGCATTCATTTCAGCTTTCGTCGAAGTAAAGATCTTGTCACATTCTTGTTCTTTTGTGAAATGGAAGGTAGCAATGACTTGTTTCAAATTATCCGATGTGGTCTTACATAATGAAGCATGTTCTTGTTGCTAAACCACTTTGGAACATAGTGGAAATGTAGATCGAAGATCCGCATGTTCTTCTACTTCATTGTCTACTATCATAGATGGAGCTTCTTCTTCGAGTACAGTGGTTTCTCCTTCTCCACCTACACAGGAGCAGCTTAAATGGGATGGAAAAGATACTCAACCTCATGCTTTGATTGCGCTTTGAGTGAAGCATCATATAGTTCCACACATTCGATCATGTTCTACATCGAGACAAGCATGGGACACTCTTGCTTCTTTGTATACCATGCATCGTTTTACCTTTTGGATTAACAAATACTCTTGCCATATTCATGTGCTTGATGAACAATGTTTTTCATGCCTACCTAGATGAATTCATCCTAGTTTTTCTTGATGATAAATTTGTATTCTCTAAAGATGATCTTGAGTATGTGGTACATCTCAAGAAGACTTTGTAAACTCCTAGAGAACATAAATTGTATGGAAAGAAGAGTAAGTGTTTCTTTGCTAAGGATAAGCTTATGTGTCTAGGAAGAGCCATATCTAAAGAGGGAATTCACATAGACGAGGATAAAGTAAAAACATTAGTTGATTGGCGAATTCCTAAAACTGTAAGGGATGTTATAAGTTTTGTAGGATTGGCACAAGTGGTTGCATGTGATGCAAGTGGTAGTCAGATAGGATGTGTTCTTTCGTAAGATGGTAGGGTAGTTGCATATGAGTGAAGAAAATTAAGAAAACATGAATTTAATTATCCTACTCATGATTTAGAAATGCTTGTTGTTGTGCACAATGTAAGCATTGGAGACATCTATTGTTAGAGGTTAAGTTTGAATTGAAAATAGATCATCAGATTCTAAAATACATTTTCACACAACCATTACTTAACAAGAAGCAAAAGTGTTGGATTAGATTATTAAGCGAGTATGATTTTGACATTAAGTATATGGCTGGTAAGGAAAATAAGGTCACTGATGTATTTAATCGGATACCTTTATGTAATCTCCTTTGTGTAATAAATTCTTATTTTCTCAATCGAGTTCAAGAAGAATTGAAGCAATACTCTTTTTATGCACCCATTTTGAGTTTTCTGAATGCAAACAGGAGATTGATGTTAAATTTATGTTGCAAAATGGATCTTTGTATTGTGACGATTGATGATGCATATCATCTGAGTCTCTATTAAAAGTGAAAATATTACATGATTGTCTTGATTCACCTTTTTTTGCACATCCAGGTTATTCAAGGACCTATGTTAAAACAAAGCTCTTACTTTTGGCCACATATGAAGAAGGATATTAGATGATAGGCTTTTGCACTTCCACACCTAAATCTGCAAGTAGCATTTCTATCCATGATGCCTATTATGCTGCCATTGCAATACATCTATACTCAGCCTCTGTACTTGATAAAGAGGCAGTGGGTTGCTTCTTGCTGCTCCATGTAATAGCTACACTACCAAAAAATAGAAAACCACTACTAGATCTTCTATCTCGAATGCTACCAACCCAATCTCCATCGGTGTATCCGTCAACCTGCAAATCTACACCAGCTTCATAAAATAATGCATAATCCAAAGTAGCACTCACATAACGTAGAGTGCACCTCAAAGCATCCAAATGTGGCTTCTTGGGAACCTGCATAAATTGACTTTCAATTCCAATAGTGTAGCTTATATCAGGCCTTTTAATTGTGAGATATATCAAGCTTCCCACAATGTTCCTATACATAGTAGCATTTTCCCATGCTTCACCTGATGTAGTATCAAACTTCAAATTCTGATCTAATGGCATAGAAATTTGCTTGCAATCAGCCATACTATACTTTTGCAGCATATTCAAGGCATATTGCCTTTGCGACATCAATATACCTATTTTTGTATGTAAAAACTCAATGTCCAAGAAATAGCACAGCACACCAAGATCTTTCATGTCAAATTCCTGCATAAGAAGTTTCTTTACCTCTTTAATGTTTTCTTCATTATCACCACCTACAATCAAGTCATCAACATAAATAGCCACAATTGTGATGCCATCATCACCCTTCCTTGCATATAGTGAATGATCTGCATCACATAGAAAACCCAATGGTGGTTAAGTGATAACCAGTCCTTGCATGCCATGCACAAGGAGCTTGCTTCAACCCATACAAATCCTTTTGCAACCTACAAACATATTTTGTATGCTTTGAATCTTCATATCCTTGTGGTTGGTCCATTTATACTTTTTGTAACTCACCATGTAGAAGGCATTCTTCACATCCATTTGATGCAAAGTCCATCCTTTTGTTGTGGCTAATGCAACAAGTATTCTGACAGTAGAAAATTTAGCTATAGGGTTGAATGTTTCCTCATAACCAATGTCATATGTTTGTGCATATCCGGTTGCTACCAATCGGGCTTTGTACCTGCTTATGCTACCATCAGCATTGTGCTTTACCTTGTAAACCCGCTTGCAACCTAAGGGTTTCTTCCCTTGCGGCAATGGAACCAGCTTCCATGTATCATTTCCATAAAGTGCAGCCATCTCCTCATCCATAGCTTTTTCCCAATCTGCATGTCCAATTGCATCTTCAAAAATATTTAGCATCTTGTATTACCTTGGTCATGTAGGCACAATGATGAGCCATATAACTATCATGCGTCAATCGTTGCACTGAATTCCGCATCCTCCCAAATCTTCTTGGTCTTGGGTCTCTTCTCCTTGTATCATCTGCATGTGCCTTTCTTACTCCTAAAGTCTTCACAGAGGGCAATCCAAGTTCCTCATCAAGACTCTTTTCTGAACCGCTTGAATCTCCATCAATGTCTTCAACACCTGCATATGTTTTACTACCGACAGAAAGCTTTTCTTTACCTTTCTTGGATGTATTTGATGATTTTGCTGGATTGAAATTTCCACGCAATCTTTCACTCCATGGATTTGAGTTGGAACTATTGCTTGGTGATGCATCCGGTCCACTCAAAACTTGAGATTCTGCACTCGATTTTTCAGCATTTTCTTTGTCATTTGATTCAAGATTTTGTCCATCTTTGGCATCTGCATAAAAGCTTGACATTTCATAAAACAGCACATCTCTGCTCACCTTTACCTGTCATGTGAGTGGATTATAACATTTATATCCCTTTTGCTCAAGGGAGTATCCAATGAAGACACATTTTTTTGCTTTCAGATCAAGATTCATCCTCAAGTCATTTGGAACATGTACATATGCAATACAGCCAAAAACTTTCATGTGTGATAAGTTTGGCTTTTTACCTATGAACTTCTCTTCAGGTATAATTTGATGTACAGCAGCAGTTGGAGTTCTATTCATGATGTATACAGTCGTTTGCATAGCTTCTGCCCAATAACAATGAGGCATATTATTCTCAACCATCAATGCCCTTGATATTTCTGCAATATGTCTATTTTAGCATTCAGCAACAGCCATTCTATTATGGTGTGTACCTGCATGAAAACTAATGCCAAATTCCATGATTTTTTAGAAAATTGTTGAACTCATTTTGATATGTATTCACTTCCTCCATTAGATCTTAATGTATGAATATATTTCCATGTCTGCTTTTCCACCATAGCTTTAAAATTCTGGAAGTGATTGAACACCTCACTCTTCTCTTTCATGAAATATACCCACACTTTTTGTGTATGGTCATCAATGAAAGTAACATAAAATTGCAACCACCCATAGATGTGGTCTTTGCAGGACCCCAAACATTTGTATGTACTATTTCTAGCACATTCTCACTAACATGCTTATCATGTGGAAATGATGCTCTTGACTGTTTTCCAAATTGACATGTTGCACATACCTTTTGCATCTCTGCAACCTTGAAATTTGGTAGTCAATTGACAATCTCCTTTGACCTCATCAATTTCAGCCTCTATAAATTTGCATGTCCAATTCGTTTGTGTCAAATCTCTATATCAGCAATAACACCTGCACCTTTTGCAAACATGTCTTCATTCATTTTAGGAATTTTCACATTTAAGGTGAACATCCTACCCACTTTGTTTCCTTTGGCAATCAATCGACCACACTGTTTGTACTCTTCTACATATAACCCATCAACATTGAACTTAACTTGTAATCCCTGGCCAACCATTTGTCAAATAGAAACTAGATTCTTTGTTATATTTGGAACATGTAGCACATCAGCAAGGTGTTTTACCTTCCCATCCTCCATAGACAATGCTATGTTTCCTGTATGCTTGATAGGGTGTGATACGTTATCACCTATTTCAACATATCTAGGAACTGGCAATTTCTGCAAACTACTAAACCATTCCGCATGACTGGTCATGTGATTTGAAGCACTTGAATCAACATACCAGACATTACTGTTCGATTTTGAAACACCAGTAGACATCGTATTCATCATATGATGTTAAGTCATGAACAGCTTCTCACAATCATATGCACTTGTGGATGTATAGTCGTTTTGTTGCCTTGTCTTATTTTGATTCTTCAACTTGCAATCACGTTCAAAGTGTCCAGGTTTACCACAATTTCAAAATCCTTTACTATCATTACCTGAATCATTTCTTTGGAAATTTTTGCGACCTCTTTGGCTCCCCCTACCTCAAAACTATCCTCTTCCTCCTGCATGATTCTGTTGTTGACCTTGGTCTTGGTTATTGTGTCCTCTTCTGCTTCTGAAGGCTCTATCTCTACCTCTTCCTCTTCTAGAGTAGAATAGCGACTCAGAACTAGGTTTTCCTTGGGAGTTTGAATCCTCGCCAAGATTCTTTTCTTCAATGATTAGCATAGATACCAGATCAACAAAACTCATAATATTTTCCTTAGTCTGTATAGAATTTCTGAACTACTTATATGTAGCTCCTAAACCACGAAGGCATACTTCCACCTTATCATCATCATCTACATTCACGCCAATAGATGCACATATGCTTTTGATTTTCAGAGTGTAGTCACTTACCAACATGCTCTTTTTCTCCAATGTATGTAGCTTGTTCTTGAGTTGCAATTTTTGTGCCTTTGCATTCATCTCATAGTGTGACCAAACTATTCCAAGCCTCTTTCGGATTCTTGGCATCTTGTATGTGCCCAATCATGCTATCCTGTATGCTAACAAATAGCCAATACATTACCTTTCGTGCTCCTTGATTCCATTCTTTATACACTCTTAATTGTTCTTCACTCCGATTCCTCTCTGGTAACTGCGAAGCGTTTTCGTTCTCTCCCTCAATGTACTTCCAGTAGCCTTTTTCCATCAAGAAATTCGTCATCCTGAATCTCCAAGCATGGAATCTGTTCTTGTCCAGCTTATCACTCATAAGCTACCTCATTCCATCTAGGTTTGCCATTTCTAAGAGATAGGTCATGTTTGTTATTGGAATTCAATGTGTCCTAGGTACTAAACTCAAAGTTTCATCAAATCTATTCAAAAAAAAGGTCGTCATTTTTCTTCTAATGGAATCTTGGCCCACGAGCCTTTATCGTGCAAGGAAGATGCTTTTCTTTACGATTCCTTGATCCCGATCTACTCGTTGAAGTGATTAAAGATAAATTCAAGGCAGATTTGCTTCCTAAAGAGATTGAGCTCGCAAGTTTTCACTTCCTCATTTGAAAATGTATTAATCATAGCCGTATCGGACGTGCTTTTAGGATCTCCAAGAAAATAATTGGGTGATCCATAACATTCCCCTCTAGGGGTTCAAATGATTCTTTGGATTCTCCATGAAAAATAGATATGCTAATAAAATTTCTGAAAACTTCAGGAGACCATCATTCCAGTCAAAAATAAATCCACACAAACACATTTTGTATCTATACAAAAATCAGATATCCTTACCTTCCACCAGAGATTCTAAAGCAGTGAGATTGTGGGGATTGATCCTGGGTAGAGGGCCCTATGTCTAACAACTAGACCCTGCATGGTATTCCCTACTGAAGTAAATTTATTGTTGTGTTACTGCAATTTCACAACAAAATAATCTTTCTTCCTTTATCAGCACTCTTTCTTACGTCTAGCAACTATACACAGAATGCTATTCTCTTCTGAGCTGAAATTCTTGTTGTTTTATTGCAAGTTTTCAACAGTACACTCTTTGTTCTTATATCAGCACTCTTCCAGTTTAACCTGTTAAGCATATTATCCTCTTGAGTAAACTTTCAGGGAAGTTGTTGCAAATGAACTCTCACCATGCACTGCATTAGGCCTATCCTGATATAATATTTTCTGAAGGATCTAAAATCTTTTCCAGATAACACCACTCCTGACCAAGGACAAAAATATTGGAAATAGACTCGTAGAGAGAGAGAGAGAGAGAGAGAGAGAGAGAGAGTTCTAAGGGATGAACGCTGTATACAACAAAAGACCTTTCAAAAAGGGGCACTTTACATATATCTTCTAAAGATACAAAATTGATAAACCATCATGCCATCCTCGTGGGTATCTAACTATGCTCACAATATAGAGCAACCCTACATTACCAAAAGCTAAGAACCTCAGGAGCATGATAGATTATGTACAAAACGTGTTGATAACCCCCACCCTCCCTCCTTTCTGGAAGGGCCGTTGACCAGTCGTGTGTAATGTATGAGGATTACTGCTGAATAGAGATGAGAATAAACAGATATTTACTGCCTGCAAGGTTGCTTGTGACCTTAGTCATGTGATGCACCCAAGAATTATGAGATTTGAAACATCGTTGCTGGATGAGGACCTTTTCTAAACTTCTAGCAGCACAGCTGAAAAACAATACTTGTGAGAGACTGCAGCATATAGATACAACTATCTGCATAGCAGGAAAGACAAGCAGTTAATGCAGATTGACATCGGGATTATAAATTCTCTTTTCGGCATCAAGATTTTTATTTGTATGTGCATGCACATGTGCACTCATTTGTACATGACACGTGTGTGTATCCACGTGCACACATGCCTGTCCATGTGGAGTGGCTTTCAAGGCTTGCACATCAGCATCAGGGCATGCACACAGCATGGGAGCATACAAAAGCTGTGGGCATATGCACAACCAAAGGAGCATGAACATTGACACAAGCATGGGCAAAATGTGCTTGTGTATATGGGCACACATATGAAAATGTGGGCGTGGGGGTGTGCGCGCGCGCCCACACGTGTCCCCGTGTGTGTGTGTCTGTGTGTGTGTGCGTGTGTGTGTGTGTGTGTGTGTGTGTGTGTGTGTGTGTGTGTGTGTGTGTGTATGTGTGTGTGTGCGCACTCGCACGCACATGCGCACGCGCGTGTGTGCACGTGTGTGTGTATGTGTGTACACATGCCCATGCATGCACACGTGTGTGTGTGTGTGCACATGTGCACGTGTATGGGTTGGGGGGGGGGGGTGTGTGTGTGTGTGTGTGTGTGTGTGTGTGTGTGTGTGTGTGTGTGTGTGTGTGTGTGTGTGTGTGTGTGTGTGTGCGCGCGTGCGCGCGCGCGTGCATGCACACACATGGGTGCATTTACAGGTGAGGACCACATAAGGCATAAGCATGTGTGCATGTGTATGCATGTGTGCACCTGCATGCTTGTGTGTGTGGGGGACACTTCATGATTCTTGGGAAGCAGGCAGGAAGGGAATACCTGAATGCAGCCATTAAGCTCACCTGCCACTGGATCATTTCCATCCACTCAGAGATTCGAGACTGCTTTAGAATTGATCCAAGAGCAACTTATCACCTTTCATTTCCTGCGTATAACGTTGGTATCCAACCAAAAGATCATCAATCGAATTCTGAGTAATCTAGAAAAAGGATCAAAATCCAACATAAAAAATTTAAATTGTCAGTTAAGCCATAACACAATGGAGACCGACAGCTTCTTTGATGTTGTCAGCATTGCCACCAGATTGTTGCTCCAAGAGAAGACTCTATGCCATGCTTTATCTGAATGCCAGTTTCATCCCCAAAAAATTCTCTCAAAAATCTCAATAACTCAACTGATGACAGCCAGCTCCAATTTGACACCTTTATCCTTGGAGATGTTCAATGCCGATTCAAAGTTCCCTGTTCTTCTGCTAACCTCCAGAAGTCTGTGCCAGATAGAGCTTGAAAAGGGATAAACAGATAGGGCAAGCCAGTAAAATTCTTCTAACAGGATGTCATGATCTAGCATCTTCAAAAAACCTCCTGCTTCTAGCCACCTATACAATGGTGCCTTTGGTGAAGACTGGCTGAGAGAATCAATCAGGAGGGAAGAACACCAGAGTAAGGTAGCCGATCCAGATTTCGCATTCACCTCAGGCAATTTGTTCTGCACTACTCTGCAAATGGAAATGGCGAGTTTCACGTTACTGGGCAGTACCTCCAGCATCTTCTCTGCAAAATCTAGAACATCCGTCCAAGCCAGAGTCTCAATTGGAAGTAAAGAGGGACCATGGATGCTCTCTAATACAGAATTTAGGACAGAACAGTCTGATGAGGAGCAGCACAATAGAGTATCAACAAAATGACCCACACGCCGCCTCCTAATGCTGTCACAAAAACCTTTAGACAAATGATAGATCCCGCCTAGCATCCGAGACTCAATAATACATCTATCCAATATTTCAAAGACCTTATTGGAATGATCAGAAGGTGACAGACCAGTCAAATTATCTAAGCCCTTAAATGTAAAGACAGCAATCTCTTGTAAGCAATGGATCATGCTGTCTGAATCTACTGCCACATTAAGACTGCTCTGCAAGGCATATCGTGCAGCTATCTGGTTTTTATTCAATGTCTCGAAAAAAGCAAGATTCAAGAATGCATAAGCAGCATCCTGGTATGAAAATTGCTGACCAGAAAACCCAGCAGTTTTCATCATCTGTCTCCTGACAATCACTGGCAAAGTTTCGCATGCCTTTTGGAAAAAAATAGAAACTTCTGATGATGTTATTGGAGTGTGTTCATCCAATTTTTCAACATTGTCAACCAATCCAGAAAGATGACTGTCAAACTTTCCATACAGCGACTTATAGCTGTCAGAATTATATATCTCATTTGCACACCTGATCATCAAACAACTTAAAAATTTAGTCCCCTTGGCCTCGAAGGCAAATCCAATGTACTGATTCCAGAGACGCATTTTGCCACTTTGGTCTAGAGGCCAGCAAGAGATTGCCACCTCAAAGGTATCCAAACTGGCACTTTCACCTCGGTAATGTCTTTCAAGTCGAGCTCTCAGCAATGTCAATTCAACTGAAGATGAGAAATTCTTAAAATATTTGTCTGCTATGCCAAAGGAGCAGTCTAATCCTTCACAGACTGCAGCACATTGCACATAGGAGGCAATGAAAGCTTTTTTTGCTTCATTAATCTCCTTTTCTTGGAACTCATTAACATCAAGTTTCATGCAACCTGTACCGTGTGATGCTGCTGTTTGCATCAACCTCATAACCTCGCTGGCAGAGCCTAGTGGTTTCTCGGAATCAGGCCAAATATCATGAAAAAATAGTTGCTGTTTATACCCCAGACGCTCTGCCACAATATCTGGTAACCGACTCCGCAGAATAACAAAAGCACAGCATATCCACAGGACACACAAATCAGACCTTGTCAAACAAGTGAGAATAGTCCATGCACTACTAGCATCATCTCTATCATAATCTTGGCTATCTTCAGAAGCTAATCGACTAAGGTTGTTGATCCAAATTACTGCTTCTTGTTTCATGTCTGCCATGCACAAAAAATTGAGCTTTTGAAGAGACAAATCTAGAAGAAGACAGCTCTTATTTCCCAAGGCATGATATTGAGGGTCACCACTTCTACCCAAGGTAACGATAGCAGATTCATAAGCCTCCAACCTGTCTTTGATGTGCCTTCTGGTGTTGATAAACATCATCCATAGCTCATAGGATCCATTATTGTGCTGCACCTGAAAATCATTGTGTACAATAATTGCTACAGTGCATAAATTGATGAGCTTTTTTTCTTTTCTCTTCACTTTTTAATAACAGTAAAATTCATAAATCAGTACACGTACTCTATTGAAAAGAACAAGGCTTGTGCACAAGTACAAGTGCGTGAAAGCACATATTACATACATATGCATGCCCTTAAATGAAACCTTCTCAGAGGCATACCCACACCAGATTATTACATGCATTCACGCCTAATTATAATCTGTGTATGCATGATTCCTGAACACGGTATGACACCATATAGAACACGGTCCGTGCATACCTAAAACGGCATTCATCTCAACAAGTCCTCTATAACAAGTATGTGCTGGAATATTAAGATAAAAGCATATCAACTTTGAACCATAAACTTTGATTGTTTTAGTAAAATATATTTAAACAAGAAACACACAGACAACAACAACATCAAACAAAAAAAACATACACAGGCACATCCGCACCCACACAAAAGACCAAAGAGCAACTTCAAATGACCCCCCGCCAAGCATTTCTTGAAGACCAAATACAAAATCACTTATGTTAATGTGCATTTTTCAATCCAGGAAGAACTCCAATCCACTGCATGCATTGAAAAACTGAATTAACTTGGTGAGACTTGTACCAAAAACTAGGCTGGCTCCTGGAATGTGTCAAGAGATTCAAATTAAAAATGACAACTTCAGGACTGGAGAACAGACTTCTATGATAAAAACAAAATACCCCCACATGATGTCATATCGATCCACATACCGCACTGAGAAAGAGATCATCATTGTTTGAGTCGTGTTGCCATCTGCAAAACAGCTTAAGGTATACCACCCACAAAGGTACAGAACAGGGATTCACCTCCAAACCCCTTGAAAGCACATACAATACCTGAAACAAATAACCAACTTAATTTAAAATAATGAATGTGTACTCATCAAACACAAAAATGACAAATTGATACAAATGAGCATGATATAAAGGACGTCAACAGCAGGCAAATGACAATGTTATATTTTTCTGACAAAACTCTTTTTTTCTGAAAAAGAACGCCATTCATATGCATAAAACATGTATTCAAGCTGACCACAGAAATTTTGGGGGCAACCAAAAGCTCTACTAGCCAATCTACACACTATTATAAACAGATACGGAGAGGCGGAAGATGTCGAAAGGAGGACAATCCAGAAAGATAACATTTGGTCACAAGTGTGGATTCAAATTTCGAAGGCTTTTATTTATGGTGCTATACACATTTAATCAACAAATTAAGTTTGCCAAAACTAAAGCACTTGATAAGAACAAGAACATGCGATCACAGACAGACCTATATATATATATACCAAGATGAATCCAGGCAAACCCTGAATCGACACAACAAAAGTAAAGGAAAGTGCAACCACAAATATGCTATTCTGGACTTAACTTACTTGTTTCCGGAGCTCTAACTTTTGGACTTCGATATCATAATCAATCAACTCGAGTGCTGCTTCAAGAAGAGACTCTGTATCCTTAGAAACACCAGACTGATGAACCTGTGATGGATCATGGAAGAGGAGGAGCCTCAATACAAAACCAGGAAAAAAATGAGGAATGAAAAAGGTGAATATGGATCTAATTAAAATAGGTAAGGGGAAAAAGAACCTGCAGTATGTTGAAGGATGAAACTCACCTTATCCTGAATCCATGGCCTATCTTCAACACATAGTTCATTTGAGATTAAGGAGAAATCATTTGTAAGTGGTTGCTTCAATGATGAGTCAAACAAATATGGCACATCCATCGGAGTCTGTCTACGGTGTGCCAAGAACGGGACTCTAGAGTTGAAACGTCCTTTTGAAATCAAGAACAGAGGAAAAACTTCAACTCCCTGCATCCTTGTAGCATGTGGTCCCATTCGATATAAAGGAACTTCCAAGCATTGAACATTCAATGTCCAACAAGGTTGCAGAAAAGTTGTACCCGTTGTCTCTTGAATTTCATTAAGGTCTCCCTGCTTTGATTCTGAAGGACTAAAGTCATCCCTTGGCACTATCTGAAGAGCTGAAACTTCTGTGCAACAATGTACTCCGTCACATTTGGGAAGGATATAATCCCTCTTATGCTGCCAGGGGCACTTATCATCATTACACTTTCCACGGTGTTCAAACATGCAGAGGATCTTGTGAGGATTGAAACGGTAAACCTGACTGCCAGACCTACCAGAATGCGGATGCTCACAATGCACAATCCCTGAATAAGAATGGAACACAGAAAGTGGGCTCTCATAATTTTCAGATGGAACATGAACCATTTGATCTCCCTTTCCTGATTGAATCAACATCTTCCAGACATTTGAGAACTCTGAATTTGGCATATTCCTGAATAGCAGCTGGAGACTTACTGATGTGATCAAGCAGACTGGTCTTGAAGATTCTGAGGCATTGACCTTGTTTGAATTCATAGGTGTATTCTCAACCAATGAGACCATACACAGGTCTGTTTTGGAATAAGTTCTGGCATTTCCTACCTCTTTGCCTGGATCAACCACAGGCAATTCCTGACTTTCACTAAGCTGTGGCCTCATGGAATCCAACTTGCATATCCTTCTGTATGAGAAATCTTCTCCACAGCCCTTGGTCCTTTCATTCAATTGTACTCTCTCATCATAAACTGTTTTGGGACTTTTTAGGTCACTGGAAACAAGCACCTTCAAAGAGCATACTTTCTGGTATGATACTCTAAAAAATTAGCAGATTCAGACCAACAAATTAAAGAGCACGAGGTTCGTTTGAAAAAAAGGAATACCTCTCTATTGGTAAAGGAATCTGTCACAGTCAATTTAGTCAGCTCCTGGTCCTTATTTCTTATAATACTCTCATCTCCAGAGGCAGCTCCTTCTAGCAGCAACAACTTCCAGTTAGCACAAAATATGAGTTGAAAGGACAGAAAGGAAGAATATAGCAAGCAATTCCATTTGTTTCTTTTTCATTCTGTGTCTGCATGTACAGTGGGCAATGATATTTGGGGCAGCAACAGGGAAGGGGAATTTGTGGCAGAGCAAGAAAGGATTATTTTTCTCCTTTTCTTGCATGGGGAGGAAGGGAAGGGGGCAAGGAGAGGGATCACAGAGAGAGAGAGAGAGAGAGAGAGAGAACACATCAATACCTTCATTTAACTGTTTGAACTCTTCTGATGTGCTTATGATTTTCAATTGAGCTTCAGATTTCGGCCCCAGTTCATGTTCACATGAGCCCAAAATAAGGCTGTAAGGTTCATTCCTTGATGTTGTATGTCCTTTGGAAGGTGAAGATGAAGCTCCATTCACAGTTCTTTTTAGAGCAAGCCCTTCATTAAGATTGGCCTGTGCACAACTGGCATGTAAATGTCTAGCAGGCAACTCTTGCTCTCTACTGTTTACTTCTTGTCCCTTTAAACGCCTAACCTTCTCCCTCATGTTACTATCCTGATTCCCAACCTCCCCAAGGTCTGTTGCAAAACTTGCTGAACTAAACCCAAGAGATGACCTCCCAGTGGTCTTTGGGATCATCCCTGCTGGGACAGTAGAATGCAACCTGTTTTCACTTGAGGCCTGACAATTCTCCTCCCCCATCTCAGACTGGGAGCCAGATTCAGTAACAACATCACCAGAACAAAGACCACTTCCCTTTACTTGAGACCCTAATAAAACTTTTGGTGGGGAGGAATGTCTAGATTGCAAAGCATCGAAATTTTCATCACGCACATATACATTAAGGTTCTCTACATGATCTTCCCTTGTTTTCCTTGCTGAGGGGTCTGCAATGACCACACTCTCATTACCCTTCTCATTGACGTTCTGATATTTGGCTTCTAGGAAACTTGTATGAGCTTTAGCTTGCTCTGATGCACTTGAGAAATCGTGCTGATTGGACATAAGCTCAAGAGATGCATTTTTGTCTTTATCCCTTTCTCTAGCCCAGATTGAAGTTCTAAAGCTAAAAGTATCCTTCCCCAACTCATTTGACACACCAAGTGAGATGAGAGTCCCTTCAGTCTGATGAGAAACTCCTGACAGTCCATTTGAAGCCATGCGGAACTGTGCAGCTTTGATGCTGGCAGATAGCATCTCTCTTCTTTGTAATAATAATTGACAACGTAAATTTGCAGTATGCAATGCTTCCTGTGCATCACGATATTGCCTTCTTGCAAAATGCTCTTGAATTTCACATCTATGTCTATCTTTGCGGGCCTCCTCAAGTTCCCTATCAATTGCATCTTCGTCCTCTTGCAACTTCCATAGAGAATCATTCTCATATTCAAGCCTTTGATCAGCATTTGGAATAAAAGATACATTAGTGTTATTGTAATCCCACATAGGGAGGCTAGAACATGAGGAGTTCGTTCCAATCAAAGCCCCCTGAATAATATTTTGGTCCCTTGCTGATAAACTACCCTCCCCATGCTGCTTTACCACTACATTCACAGGAGTAGATTGTAGCGATGCATTTGTGTGTATGCGTGTGTTCACATGTTTCAAAATATCCTCTTCAACAGGATCATCCAGCTGCAAAGCGCCTTCAATAACTTTATGTGGTAGTTCTGTACAACAATCAAAACGAGCAGTTCTGAATACATGATTATCATTGTCTGCAACAATTTCGCCTTCAGTTACTTGAAATGCAGCAGAATCAATGCCATGTGAAGCATTTCTAATTTGAGGATGAGATCTTTTCTTTACAGTCCCTGTTTCTGTATTTTCAAGGGGGTCTGTTGCAGTCATAGTTTGTATCTCCTGCAAGGCAAGAATTAAATTACAAGTTCTTTTGCTTCAGAAAAAGTTCTGAATAAAAGTCAGATTTACAAAACCTGCACGGGCAAAAATTGATATTTGCTTTGGGAGAATTCAACACCTTCTGACATATTTACAACCGCACTCTTTCCATTTAATGAAGTATCTGCTGAGTCAAAATGAGCTGATTTATGTCCTTCTCTGGATCCATTTAGCACCAAGTTCGACAGTGGCATAGATACAGGTTCCTTTGTCCTTATCCTCTTGACCATGTCACTTCCAAGCTCGCATTCATGTCCTCCTCGCTTTAGAGATATATGTGCTTGATTGCCAATCGTTTCAGAAATTCTTGCACCCAGCTTGGTCGGATCATTTTCTTCAGAGGCAGGTTTGGCAATCTCATTTGATATGGGTTCAGCATCATTTCCTTTGGCTAGAGCACCTGACCTCGCCACCATACACACAGTTTCTGGAGGCACCATCTCTCTTGGAACAGCCAAAGCTGAATCTACATCATGTGAGGCATAAATTTGCTCAGAATGCATCTCCTGGGAAAGGATGGCAGAGGAAGCATTACTCCCTTTAAATACTTCACTTGCTTGAAATCTTAACACCCCAGGAGCATTTTCCAAATAAACTGCAGTATTTGCAGCCTCATTCTCAGACTTTTCAGCAGAAATCATTCTAGGGTCCAGTGTTCCACTTGTATCTGCCAACCAACTGCTTGTCGAAGCAATCCCAACATTAGATAACTCTTTCGAACCCTTGCGTTTTCGGAGTTTAAGCTCATTTTCCTTTGCTGCGATCTGCTGCCTTAAGCTTTCCAATTCTACTGGTACTGCTCGTAAAGAAGGCGTTAAGACAGGCTTCGAGTTAGTCTGCCGAGCTGCATCTGTTAGAGTCAACTTGGATGTCTTCATGATCGGAACACCCTTTTTTGCACGTTCAATGGCAGCAATCTGTTTTTTAAACCGGTCTATTTCAGAGATCAGATCATTTGTAGTCTGACTCGTCAAGCTTGGGCGAACAATTCCTGAACTGCTTGGTAAATGTGACTCGTTAACTATCCTTTTAGCATTAGGCCGATTCTTGGGAATCTGACCATCCTGTTCTCTATCGCTATCACTTTCATCATCAGAAAACTTAATCACAAGTGAGCTGTCCCTATCTCCTGAAAGATGAGATGAACTGGCAATTGTAGTCAAATTCAAGCTTGCTAAAAAAGTTTCTGCTTCCTTACGAACTCCAACAGAAACTGGTGGGGCAGTTGGCAACCGTGAAGACATAGAAGAAGAACTCATCCTTGAAGGCCGCGGTATACTCTTTGGCCTTGAAATCTGATGACTCAGTTTAACCAGCTCACTTTTCGCAGCTGAATCCACTTTGACTGCATTTTGTAATTTTAATCAGTATACTTTTAAAGTCCAACTAAAGAAAGTGATAATATAGAGAGGGAATATAAAATTTGTTTCCATAAATGATAATTGATTACATAGAATTATAATTACCAGTTTCATTATTGGAAGTCCAGACAGTTGACATTCTGTTTGAAACCAGATCACCGTTCTCTTGTGAATTTATTGTATGAATTTGCGGCATGACAGTCATTAAAGAGGGAGCTTCAGTGCTGATTGCCGAAGGAAACTCTGAAGAAACTGGTTGCATCCCCCTCTGTGACACATAAGTACTTGAAGTGTTGGGTGCATGTGTCTCAGAATTCTGCAAAGTTCTTTTTCATAAGTATCTTCTGACCAGATCTCCAAGCACATATTAGTAAATTATAGAAGCATTCCAGCACAAAAGAATGAAGCTATACTGATATATTGGCAATATATGAAATGCTCTCCCGTGACTTCAACCAGTGCCAAAGCAGAATATCCAAGGTAAAACACACCATTACATGCAAATATCAATTTTCCACGTAGGAACATAGCAGTTAAATTGCAGATCTCAGCGAGAGAGAGAGAGAGAGAGAGAGAGAGAGAGGGGGGGGGGGGGTGAAATGTGGGGGGAGGGGTGGGAGGGAAATCCCACAAAGAGTTTCTATATTTTTCTCCTGTTTCTCAATAATATATCTCATCTCATGCATTAGCAATACCATTTCATGTCATTGTTTGTATTTCCATAGTGCAAAAGGGCAAAAGCCAAACAACAAATGCTATGTTGAATAAGAGAGCATAAAAACATTGTTGTGGTCTCATCAACCATCATATGCTAAAGAATTTGGTTGTCACCAGTAGCCAAGTTATTTGTACCTATGCATGTTAAGAATATCTTGACTTTAAGAATAATTGCTAAGAAACATGCACATATCAGCAAAAAGAACACACATTAAAAAAAATTACAAAGAAGAGCATATAAAACCAAAAATGAAATAAGTAAAACTTTTTTTTTTAATAAACAATAATTTTCTTTCTAAATGAGCAAAAGATACATAATTTTACAAAAGCAAGCAAGATTAAGGAACAAAGATGATAATTCTTTCTTTTCCTCACCTTTTTCTCCTTTCATTTTTCCTTTCCAAGAACCAAAATACAACCATGAACCACCAAAAAAAAAGGACTCATCCTTAAAAATATTAAGCTTGCCAAGCATCCAGATTTTACAACCATTACAAATCCTTAATGATGTTGACTCTGACTTAGAACTTGCAAGAGTGCATCTTGATAATTATACATTTTATTATTGATGTTTGGAAAAAGAATAATAAAAAAGTTTGCCTTGTTGCCAAGTAAAGAAGCTTAGCATGAGAGACAATGTGTGCACAGGTGAGATGCAAAGATGAGGATAAAAATGGCACACATACGCGCACACAGTTTTTTCATACTTCAACCATACAGGAAACGCATACGGGTACGGAAGTACGGAAAAAGTATGGTTGAAAATATCATACGTGACCAAAAATTAGAGGTAGGTGTTATAGGAGTAATGCAATAGGAACAGCATATAAAAAATCAGATTTCCCACTAATAATATACATTAATGTAAGATTCAAGAGAGAAGAGTTTAGAGTCTACATGATTCACGGGTACGGAAGTACGGAAAAAGTATGGTTGAAAATATCATACGTGACCAAAAATTAGAGGTAGGTGTTACAGGAGTAATGCAATAGGAACAGCATATAAAACATCAGATTTCCCACTAATAATATACATTAATGTAAGATTCAAGAGTCATGTAGACTCTAAACTCTTCTCTCTTGAATCTTACATTAATGTATATTATTAGTGAGAAATCTGATGTTTTATATGCTGTTCCTATTGCATTACTCCTGTAACACCTACCTCTAATTTTTGGTCACGTATGATATTTTCAACCATACTTTTTCCGTACTTCCGTACCCGTATGCGTTTCCTGTATGGTTGAAGTATGAAAAAACACTGTGCGCGTATGTGCCATTTTTATCCTCATCTTTGCATCTCACCTGTGCACACATTATCTCTCATGCAATAAATAAAAAACTATTAGAATACCATAAATAAAAACTCAAGAGACGAGTTTAGAGTCAGCAAAATCCATTACATTATGTAAGCTGAAATGGAAGCATATCATAAGGAAAACACATGATGTAATTTATGAATGAGAGTTGAGCGGGAAGACTAGAGCTCATCAAGACTCTCATCTTCAATATCTTCTTCATTGTCCATATGATGATCCTGAAGGAATATTAGAATACCATAAATAAAAACTCAAGAGACGAGTTTAGAATCAGCAAAATCCATTACATTATGTAAGCTGAAATGGAAGCATATCATAAGGAAAACACATGATGTAATTTATGAATGAGAGTTGAGAGGGAAGACTAGAGCTCATCAAGACTCTCATCTTCAATATCTTCTTCATTGTCCATATGATCATCCTAAAGGAAAAATCCTCATCCTCATCAAAACGAATTGCTAATGTTCTATACCGACCAAAACCCAAATCGGGCTATTTTTACCAAGTGGGCCCAAAAATTATGGCCATTCGAGACTTCGCGTACAAAAACCTAAATCAAATGTATGTATGAATCGAATGTCCGCCACATGTGCAAGCTGAACCAGACGCATATGAAAGAAACTATGTATGCACATACGCATACAAATGGTCACACAAGTTTTGTGAAATCCCTTATGTGCATCTTGAGGTTTAAGGACTTGGTTTCATTGAAGATGGCCTCTTAGGTCATTTGGACAGATTTATTAAGTAAACACACCTAAGATGTTCAAATGACCTAAAGAGGCTAAAAATGAGAAGCAAAATGCTTGTAGATCCCATATTATTGCGCAAAAACACAATTCAAAAAATAGATAACCAAAGATCCTACATTAAGTTACTAAATAGGACAATATTTGAGGCTACTCCAGAAACCTCACACTCTTAAGGGCCTCACGAATGCTTGCCATCTCCAAACAATGTGCATGCTCTAATTTAGCAAGGAGCTTGGTGATACCATCTGAATTGGAAGGTGCCTCACACAAATATGCCTAGTATAAACATGGAACTACCATTCTTTGACAAACATACTAAATTCCATATCGCATCTAGAACATGTGTTTTATCTAGCAATCCAAACTTCTATGACTAGTCGGTAAAGACTAAAACATAAAAAATCAAATCCAACAATATTGCAATTATATATTCTCACCAATAGACTTGTGAATATTTCAATCTCTTTCAATGTTTAAATCAAAATAATCTTGCAATTCTAACAAGCTTTTTCATAACGCATGCATAGGCTTTATGTATGTTTTGAGCACCTCAACATTAGCTTCACGACATCCTAATGTGTTGTCAACAAATAAGCAACAATTGATATAAAGATAGTGAAAGAAAAGAGATAATGTGAAGAATAAACTACACATGAGAGAGAGATTTATAAATTCATGCTCCGATTTTTTCATTGCATTACAATAGCTGAAGTTACAAATAGATAGCTTATGTATAAGCTCTTGATGTACAATCTTTCTATGGACTTCATAAATCTTCAAAGGTTGCAATATAATCTCCTCCAAGATAGTCTCCTCACAGTAAGTATAAAAAACACACCTTGAAGTTGATGAAGACTCTCCACCTCCTCCAAGTAGAAGATGATCACACACACTTAAGCCCAATCTTGAAGAAGAGCATTCCTAAGTGATGCTTGATTGTATTCCAAGCAGCTCTTTATATAGTCTCACAAACCCAAGGCGAAAAGCTCATAAGAGCAGCTTCTCGTGGAAAAACCAAAGAAACCTTAATTAGGATTTACGCTTTTTCCACGGCTGTTTTCTATTGTTGTTATGGGTTTTTTTAAATGTGACATAGCATTAATACAGATCATTGGATCAAGATGGTGACATATTCCAACCTCCACTTGCCTTTCACATTAAAAAGTATGTCTTTTAATGTTTGACATGAAACTCGTGTTTGACTTTTGATCTTGAAATTCGATCTACAAAATTGTTGGGTAGCTCTCATTGAGCTCTAAAAGAATATGTAAAAATATTTTTAACCATGTACATTGACCATTTCTCATAAATGGAAACCTTTCGATACCATTGCTGACCATTTATCTCCAATATTTGATCAATTATAACCACCATATAGTCCTCCAACTTCTCCTAGTGGAAGGTTGATCCATTTATTATGTTTGATGATTTTGCAAACAATTCCCTTCCTAACATGACACTAGGGCATATGCAAAATAGGTATACTTGTTGACAACTCTAAAACATTTTGTTGAAGATTACAATTTTCACAGATAATGCAAAGTTCCACAAACACACAAAAAGACCTTTCACATCAAGAGCACTCCCCAACACAGACGTCACAAAAAGTACTAACACATCCCATACTCTTCTCAACTAAATATTACTTGGAAGGATAGAGACAACAAAGGGATGCTATTTGTAAGATAGAATAAATATATTCAAACATACTTCCAAGACTATTAAGGTTGGATGAACCTTTGAAATCAAGGTTATAAATTCTCATCAACACCTCCCAACACATGTGCACACATCACAAGATGTAAAACACAATGTCCACCACATGTTGATCCTCATAATAGGTATTGACAAAACTTGTATGAGAAAGTTGTATAGAGAAATGCTCCAAATTTTTCATTATCCAATGGCTGAAGTTACAAATAGATAGTTTATGTATAAGCTCTTGATGTACAATATATCCATGAACTTCATAACTCTTCAAAGGCTGAAGTATAATCTCCTCCAAGATAATCTCCTCCTAGTAAGTATAAAGAACAATACTCATAAGAAGTCTATAGTGTTGATTTTAGGGCCCACAATTAACATAGCAACATAGAGAAATGAGAGATAAGATGGAGAATAGACTCTTAAGACATCAAAGAAAGAAAGGAGACACACTGCAAATATATTCCATACATTGCTTAAATGAAGTATATTGAGTTACAAGGTAGCATTGTGAATATGCTTGAGATAAAAGCTGCCCATAACTCCCATATCACCAACTGAAGAGAATCTTGATTCTCCTCCAAAAATAGATAAGCTTTAAAGTTGTTGCACTCCTTTGTTGAAGGTGAAGAAAGCACACCTCTACCTCCTTCAAGTGGACGAAGACTATCTCCTCCAAGCTCTTGAAGATCTCCTCCAAGTAGGTGATATATGATTGCCACTAACCATGTCTTTCTATATCTTCAAATAGGTCCCAAAAGTTAGGCGATATATTTTCCAAAAAACACTGTAAAAAGTTGCCAATAATTTCTCACCAAAATAGTATATTGGCTTGTCAATTTTTTATGTGTGGGCTATTAAGATGCTTCCGCTTGCTTTTACAAGTGCCACATTGCAACACATGAACCATTGGATTATTTATATCTGATTTTGCCACATGTCATATTTTTCTTTTCAATTATAACTTGCTTTTCACATAAATCTCGCAATTAGGGTTTACTTTTTAACCCTACAAATGCATCCAATTAGTCAAGTCTTATATATCATTGGAAAGCTCTTGATGAGTATTTTCGCAATATGTAGTAAAAATTCTTGCACATTTTGATCATTTTTGTTCAACCTTTGACCATAGTTAGATCAAGAGATATTGACTTCTTTTAACATGTGGGGTTCCTAGTGGAAGGTTGACCCAATAAGATAATATTTCCAACAATCCCCTCCTAACCTGACACTAGGAAAGTATGTTAGGTAGGTGTATTTGTTAACTACTATTTACCTAGTTTGGACGCCTATAATTTTCACTATCGCGGCAAGTATCCACAAGCACACTCAAAGACCTTGAAGATGCAGAGCACTCCCATAACACATATCACAAGGAGAACTCACACATCCCATACTCTTGTCAATCAAGTACTACTTAAAAGGATAGAGACCACAAAAGGATACTTGGTAATGGATAGAATGTAAACTCAAACATACTCTCTCAATTATCAAAGTTGATCATGGCTATCAAGTTAAAGTCATATGTTCTCATCTACACCTATCCAACAAACACACATGCATATACAAGAAGGTGTAAAAATGTTCACCACAAGGTTTTGAATGTGGATATACTACCCCGTAACCCCTCCTTGCTCATATATGTCTTCCACTATGACCACCAAGTTGAACATGCAGGCTCTAACATACATGGATGAGTGCTCTCACATACATGGATGAGTGCTCTGAGCTCTCACATACATGGATGAGTGCCAAACCCCAAAGAGCATTTAGAAGGTTGACTAGTGGGTTGAACATCACTTCTCAGTTACACATGGAAACAATGCTCTCCAATTTTGCAAACTCATCTACAATTTCTGTAAATTTATCTACAAATCTTCAATTTAAGCATGACCTATATATATATATATATATATATATATATATATATATATATATATATATATATATATATATATATATATATATATATATATATATATATATATATATATATAAAATTATTTGTTGCTCTGCAATATGCTAAAATCGTCATGATTGTTGTTGCAACCTTTCGAGGTTGTTGTGATCCCTCTTGAAGTTGACTTCCCTTCAATTCTATACTCAGTTTTTGCACCAAGACAGATCATATAGATCATCTTCTTCTCACTCAATGTCAAACTGAGCTTGATATGCATATGCCATGAAGATTTCACTCTTCTACACGAAGCTCAATTCTCCATGTGCACTTATCCTTCTTTGATACCAATTGTTGGTTTTTAGGTCCAGAATTAATATAGAGACATAGAGAAAATAGAGACAAGATGGAGAGTAGACAAGACAAGAGACAGAGAGAGAGAGAGAGAGAAAAAAGCAACGCTCCGAATATATTCCATACATTGCATAAATGAAGCACATGAAGTTACAAGGTAGCATAGTGAATATGCTTGAGAGTTGAGATACAAACTTCCAATAACTCCACAATCTCCATAGCTAAAGATAATCGTCTCCAAAAATCGATAAGCTAAAACGAGAATGACCATGGGAAACTGTTTACAAAGAAAAAGGAGAGGGGGAGAAGGGGGGGGCAAAGGGAAGAAGGAAGGGTAGTGTAAAAAAATCACAATTTTTCCTAGAAATAAAAACATTGAAATCCTTCTTGATTTTAATCTCTAGAACAACTTTTGTTACAACTTTTTCTATTATAAATATAGAGAATAGCCTTGAAATGCATGCATTTTCAAGGCTTTATGTGTTGAGCATTTGATTTTGATACTATGTAAAGCTTGATATCATAATTTATGACCGTTGATTATATGGTTATGAATGACGTAAATGTGTGACCTACATATACCTTGCACTTTTTTTTAGACTTTTTCCAAAACAAAAAGACTTTTAGGTCATTTGGGCATCTTCACACATGGTCAATGACCAAAAGTCATAAAAATAATGTAAATGCCTATAACTCCCTAATTTAGGGTCCGAAAAATATAACAAAAATATGTTTGGGAAGCAAGGTGGTAAGGTTCGTAAGGTTCGTAAGGTTCGTAAGGTTCGGTACGCATTCGGTTCGAGAGAAGAACCTTACCCTCGACGTAAGGTTCGTAAGGTTCGTCCATGTATTTTTGTCTCCGCATTTAGTAGAGCCTCACTTTCAATTAATTCAAGCCTTGCGAGATGTAGATCATAAGATCAAACTCCCTTCTTTTTTGTTTTTTGGGGGAGAAGAACATGTTAGAAATCATTTTTGGATAATACTTCCTTGATTCTCTAGTTGTTTTTTATTTTTAAGATATTGACGTTAACTAAAAAGAGATTAGTTTTCCAATTTAAAAAAAGGGTATGTATGCATGCATCTATTTAAATGTATGTAAAGTGTGCGTGCGTGTGTGTGTGTGTGTGTGTGTGTGTATATGTATGTAAAGATAAGTAGGGCAGCTCGCCCAAACATGCAAGAGAGCATGTGATCCTCTTCATTGATAGTTTGCTACATCGCCTCCAAGCCCATTGGACTCCCTTATACCCTTGCCGTCAACATTATCATTTCAAGAAGCTTCTTCTTTCACATGTCATTTTAGGCTTTCAATACACTTTCCTATGTTCGGTTTTTTTCCTTACGGTTCTTGTCCAGATTTCAAGCTTCAGATGTACACACTTCAGCACTTGCAGTTGGTTGTCTTTTCCTTTGTTATTATTCATCTTTTCCTTTGTTGGTCTGACTATAATTTTGGTAAGTTCTCCTGTTCTTGTCCATACGTACTCACAACCTGTCTTTTGTTGCACTGTGATTTCATATCTGCACAGATTCAGCAAGCTTTATTCTTTTTCTGCACATCACCTTCCTGCACCCTGTCCTCTATTTCAAGTTACACTTTAAGTTCTCTACCCACAACCTTTACGAGTCTAGGATATGGATAACCATATAAGGTTGGCTGCTCTTCAAGCTCAGGAAGTAAATGGGGATTTCAATATTAAGCTCTATCCTTGACTATGTCATCTACTCATGCTACGACAACATCTATTACACCTCTGTCTGTGACGTCTTTTCTCCACCATAATGATGTCACCCTTCCCATATATAAATGCACCAAGCCAAGCACCTTTCAGAATCCAACCCAAAAAATTCGCACAGCCTCGAACCTTACGCATCCGGTTCGAACCGAACCGTACGTACCGAAAACGTACCGCTGGACGAACGGTTCGCGAACCGAATCTACTGTGTTGGGAAGCTCTCGAAGAAAGCTTTCATGAAAGGGTCAAAATATACAAAAGGAGAGTCCTTGGGGCCTTTATCCCCAACAACCTCCCACTTAAAGGACCAAGGAGGCTCCTTTAAGCTCAGTAACTCCCACCATCTGTATACATAGCTGATGTTGTGCCTTGGGTAGACACTTTGTGAGAGCATATGCAGGATTCTATGAAATATTGACCTTGATCAAAGTGATCAGGCCATCCTCTAACACCTCTCTGATGAAGTGGTATCTCACATCAATATGCTTTGTGCGAGCATGAAACATGGCATTCTTTGCCAAACATATGGCACTCTGGCTATCGCATCCAAGAACAGGTGCCTTTTCAGGCATTCCAAACTCACTGCACAAGCGGGCTAACCAAATGGCTTCTTTGGAAGCCTCTGTGGCTGAAATATATTCAGCCTCTGTATTAGATAGTGCAACTATCCTCTGATGTCTAGAGCAATTTGAAATAGCTCCACCTGCAAGGATGTATACATAGCCACTCGTGGACTTGCGTGTCCACATCACCTTCCATGTCTGAATCACAAAATCCTTTTAACTCCAATGGATTCTTTCCATAACATAGGCATTTACCTTTGGTCCCTTTCAAATATCTCAAGATAGATTTGACTACCTCCCAATGAGCTACCAGGATTAGCCATGAACCTACTAACAACTCCCACTGCATGAGCAATGTCTAGCCAAGTGGCAACCATAGCATACATAAGTGAACCACAAGCTGATGCATATGGAACACTCTTCATGTAATTGGCTGCATCATCATCTTTGGGACAGTCATCCTTGGAAAGCTTAACATGTGCATACAGTACAAGAATGATTGGGCTGCCATCTTCATCATTTTTAGTGTACAAACAGTGGTCTGCATGGCTTCTTTTAAACCCATGTTTGAGCATAAATGCATTAAACTTCTTATACCATTGTCTGGGGGCCTGTTTCAGCCCATATAAGCTCCTTTTCAGCTTGCATACCAGATGCTCTTTTCCAGGAATGGCATATCCTTCTGGCTGTTTCATGTAGAGCTCTTCGTCTAAATCACCATGCAAAAAGGCTGTTTTAACATCCATTTGGAATAACTCCAAATCCAAGGCAGCTTTGAGAGCAAACAACACACATAATGTGGTCATTTTAACCACTGGAGAGAACACCTCTTGGAAATCAATGCCCTCTTTTTGGGCATATCCCTTAGCAACCAGCCTTGCCTTGTACTTGGGTTTGCCATCAACAGTTTTGATTTTGTATACCCACTTGTTCGGAATGGCCTTCCTACCTTTGGGCAACTCAACCAAATCCCAAGTATCATTTGCATGCAAGGCGTTTATCTCTTCCTACATTGCTAAATCCCACTTCTTCTTGTGCTCACATAGCTTTGCCTCTTTATAAGTAAGAGGCTCACCCTCATCTGATAACATAATGTAATGTATAGAGGGGTCATATCTATTCACTGGCCTCCTTGGACGTGTAGATCTTCTTACCCAATGATCCACATTACCCGGCAATGGATCTACATCAGGAGGTACATCAACTTCTTCATTGTTAATGGGCTGTTGTACATTATTTCCAACCATGTTTTCAGCATGAATAGGTGGCTGCATATGCCTATCAGGAGCGTCATTTTGTTGTCCAGCATCATTTGGCTCAATAACCACGGGCTCATTGTCATTTCCAACCATATGTGGTGCATCCCGAGGGTTCATATCAGATTTAACTGGTGGCTGTACATGCTGAAATTTGACTCTTTTATGTTCATCTTTAGAGGCACAATTGTTTTAGAGCAGCTTTGCCTCATTAAATACAACATCTCGGCTGCATATTACCTTCTTGAGTTGAGGTAGCCAAATCTTGTAGCCCATTTCAACTTCATCTCCATAACCCATGAAGATTCCTTTCATGGACTTTGCATCTAACTTGCTTCTCAACTCAGGCCTTATATGCACACAAGCATCACAACCATAGTACAATAAAATCGTTGAATTATATATAAAAATCGTTTTAGAAATGGCAAAATCGTTTTTACGATTTTTTTACACTTTTTTTACGATTTTTTTTTACACTTTTTTTTGGATTCTTCTTAGTCTTTAGGATTCACCTACTCTTGGAGTTGGATCTTGGACAGTGGCATGTATGTTATGTGATCATTGAAATTACACAGTGTAGTACCATGGATGATGGACATTATATTTTGATGCTTGTTTACTTTTTAGTATCTACATGTTTCTTTTGTATGATCACTGATCATTGACATTGCTGACAGCTGTATTATGTATAGCATGACTGAGGACTCATTGACTTGAGTCATTGAATTATTGGTAGACTACAGTTGATTATGTCCATTGTTCCGTTGTTCACTTTCATGTAGGATGTTGACTCCTTTATTTAAAATGCATGGCAGGTGATTTTATATGTTATTCATGTCAGGTATATCAAAAAGGTGTTAAATATGCATTGGTACATAGCTTTATGTTTCAAAATATAAAAATCTCTCACAGTGAATAAAAACCTCGATTTTTATTTTCGATTTTATAAATCTCTACGATTTAAACGATTTAAATCTCGTTTTTAAACCTCTTCTTGTACTATGAGATTCACAACCAAAGATGCGTAGGTGGTCCTATGAAGCTGGTTTGCCAGACCAAACCTCTTCTTGAATGCCACCTTTCAAGGACATTTGAGGGGATCAATTGCAAACATGAACTGCAGTTTTCAAAGCCTCTCCCCAAAATCCATGAGGGAGATTAGCTCTAGACAGCATGCATCTCACCCTCTCACATAAGTCCTATTATACCTTTCAGCCACACCATTGGAAGAGGGGCTGTATGGGACTGTTAGCTCCCTCTTAATACCAATATTTTCACAAAATTTATTGAATTCCACAATTGTAAACTCACCTCCATTATCTCTATGTAAGCATTTCAGCTTTCTACCTATTTGGGTGGTCACAAATGCATGAAATTTCTTAGATGCAACAAAGGCTTCATCTTTAGATTTTAACAAATATATCCAAAGCTTCCTAGAGTAGTCATCAACAAAAGAAACAAAGTAAAGAGCACCCCCCATAGATTTTGTGGGCATGCTACAAACATCAGAATGAACAAGATCAAGCACATTAGACTTACGAGAGACACAGAGTAGTAGGAATTCTTTACTTGCTTACCATATTGGCATTCATTACAAAAACCAAGTTTTGATCCTTTGGCATCAAACTTGTCCAAATTACATAGTTTATTAAGGCCTTTTTGGCTCATGTGGCCAAGCCTTTTATGCCATAATTCCGTATGTGAATGGATTTCTGCCAAAGCAATAAACTTGCCAAGCAAGGCTTTACCATGCAAGCAATAAAGAGTCCCTTTCTTTGTGCCTTTAAGAATCAGCCTAGAGCCTTTGATAAGCTTCCATGACCCCTTCTCAAAGAGGGTACTATATCCATGCATATCCATTTGCCCAACAGATCATAAGCTTTTCTTGACTCTTGGTACATACCTTACATTATGCAAAACCAGCTCATTAGTACCATCCATTGTGAGATGCACTGTGCCAATACCTTCAATAGAACAAGTATGGTTATTTCTAAGATATACATGTCCATGGTTGCCTACATGAAAGGTAGTAAAACACTCTTTAATAGGAGTAACATGGAACGATGCACCAGAATCCACAATCCATGTTTATGACAAAGCATCATTCACAGTAAGCAAGGCATCAATCAGATCCCTCTTTGTGATCTACATATCTTGTACATGAATATTAACAGAAGTATCAATACTTCGGCATGAGCGGCTTCCGTAGTAGCACAAAGTATATTTTCTTCATCCGATAGCTCCAGGGTCAATGACGACACTCGAGGCCACATTGGCCTTCTCTTTGTCCTTGTCCTTTGAGTTGTCATGTGCTTCATTCTTGGTGTCCTTTTTCTTCTTGTCACCTGTATTCTTCTTTCTTTCTAGTTCAGCTTTATAGTATCTGCAATCAGGCTTCTTGTGACCTTTCCTACCACATTGATAACAAGTCACTTCAGCCTTGCCTTTGCTTTTGCTCCTGTTCCTCTGTACATTTCCACTGTTCTTTTTTGTTCTTCCTCTAGCCACATTGGCTGAACCACTACCCTTTCCACTAGCTTTCCTCCTGATTTCCTCATTCAAAATAGAACCCCTTACACCATCAAAGGTAAGATTGGGGCTATTCGAAAGTGAAACAACCAATGTTTCCCATGAATCAGGTAAGGTCATCAACAAGAAGATGGCCTTAAGCTTATCATATGGAGGTAATCCAGAGTCCTGCAATTGTGAAAGAGTACTTGTAAAAGAAGATAAGTGCTCAGCCTCACTTTTTGACTCATTAAGCTGCATACACACTACCTTACACATAAGATGCACTTGATTTACAGGCGTGGTATTTCCATAAGTGGCTTTAAGCTTCTCCCATACCTCAAAAGAAGTTGTAAGGCCTTTCAAATCCACTAAGATTTCATCTGATACAGCCATTTTGATATAAGTGATGGCCTTCTTGTTTAGGTTCATCCATGTTGCATCTATCATATCTTCAGGCTTGACTTCCTCAAGAGCCCCTTCACAATCTTTAAGTAAAAGGATGCCCAACATTCTCTCTTTCCACAAATCAAAACCACTACCTTCAAATCTCTTGATCTCAAACAAGCTTTTGACATCAAAGGAGGTAGAGGCCATGTTTTCATACTAAGAGCTTCAAAATTTCACCAAAAAAGATAAAATTCGTTTGTTGTCCTGCGCAATTACCTTACGAGACTATAGCTCAGAAATTAAACCCAAAACTATTCAAAACTTGCAAAAATCAATTTCTAAAATTTTCTGCAAAAAATTCAAGCAAGCTGTAATTGCATCAAAAACAACAAATTTGTTGTTTTTCAACCACAAAAGGCATACATAGATGCAAAACCAAGTCAATGGGTGCTTGTTTTCATTTCCAATTTTTGAAGCAATATGACTTGTAAAATCAGAGAAATGCCTCTTTGTACATGTCCTCCCACTTGAAATGAGAGAGAATTTCTGCAACAAAGGACCTATAGATGAAAAAATAAGCAATGTGAATTCTGAAAATGACATGTGGGGATACAAAAAGAAGAATAAAAGAGATTCTTCGCGATGAAACTCTCTAAAAAGCACAAAATTTGCTTCAACTTTGCTTCGGGATGAAGTAATCCTCCAAAAACAACACTTTTATCGTGAAAAAAGATCGTTTTTCGCGATGAAATTCTCCCAAATGCAAGAAAACACCTTTAGCTTAACATAGGCTAAAGTAGAAAAGCACTTGGAGCAACTTTGTCGTGATAGAACAGCTCAAAATTCTGACACCAATTGAAAGAGGCCGCGGAGAGCTACGTCGTGGTGTGCTCGATTGCTCCAAACGCCAAGGGAGTGGGCTGTTGTGTGAGGAGAGAGAAAGTGGAGAGAGAAACCTAAGCAGAAATTTGGAAAAGAAGATGGAGAAGCTGAAGTTGAAGAAGTCCCAATCAAGTTATGAGAGATTTGGGACCAAGTCTTATTTCAGATCATTTGGGCATCTTCACATATGGCCAATGACCAAAAGTCATAAAAATAATGTGAATGCCTATAACTCCCCCATTTGGGGTCCGAAAAATATAACAAAAATATGTCTGGAAAGCTCTCGAAGAAAGCTTTCATGAAAGGGTCAAATTATACAAAAGAAGAGTCCTTGGGGCATTTATCCCCAACAGTTATATGTTGTATTCTAGGAAGGTCCCAATAACAAAGGACTAACCCCCTATTGAGAGCCAACATGTGGGCCTCTAGTACCCAATCAATTTGAGAGTAGCCTCACGTGCACTCAACATGAAATTTTGGTTGCTTGCAAAGATGATGTTTCAAAATAAACTTTGGTTACACAGGCTTCCCCAACACTCAACAACGTGTCTTTCAAAGCTCGTATGAGATGGAAGCACTTGAGCAAATTAAAGCGAAATGCGCTATGAAGCTTGACTTTTGATACAAGTTCAAGATTCTAAACCATGGCATTGTATTCCCCAAAATATTATACGGCCCATGCCACCAATGATTAAACTTTGGTGTGAGATTAGTGGCAAAGATGTTTTGGGCATTAAGAAGCATCAAATCTCCTTTAGCAAACAGCTCGCGTTGGCCTTTCGCATACATGAAGGTGGTTAGGTTTGTAAGGTTCGTAAGGTTCAATACAAGTAAGGTAAATGAACCGAATCTTACCTCCAAGGTAAGGTTTGAAAGGTACGTATTAAGGTTTTTATATACATGTCAAAATTATGTATACACGTATACATACATATCGATATACATAATTGTATGTGTGTGCGCACTATGTATGTATACATGTATCTAAATATACATTGTAAATTGGCAATAGTTTGGGTCAAGTATCAAAAAAACATCATTTGAACCATACCAAAAAATTGGACGAACCGGACGTAAGGTTCACTATGGAACCGAGCCGAACAAGATCATGGTATCGAAATTTCTGGTACGCGAACCGATGCAACCTTGGCATTCATAAATTTTAATGAATTTGAAATATTGCCCTTTGCATGCTTGCAAGCTCTTGTTAGCGATCTAAGAACAGGTGGCACCGTTGCTCCAAGAACTCATCTATATCGAAGCCTAGAAATCTTAATAAATATGTGATAGAATCCATGGGCAAAGAGAACCAAGGTAGTGTTGGAATGAGTAAGGGTTGGAAGAGACTATGACATTTGGAAGAACCTTTGATTTGTTGTGAACATGATATGTTTTGATGTATTCTTCATTTTCTTCGAAGATCTGAAGCCACCAAAAATCTCCTGAGCCCCAATGTCTTATTCACTCCAAATTGACCTACTACTAGGTTGTCATATCCTTATTGGAGTATTTGGACTCTAGATTTCCTTGTGGGGGATAAATTCATGCTTTTTCTTTCTTAAATATTTTGCTTGACATTGCATACAAACTCATCTTATGGTGACGATTCACGAATCAACTCGATCAAGACTAAATCTTCTTGATCAAAAGAGAGAGTTGGTAGTTAACGTGCTCTTGCTTGAGTAAAATTATTTCTTGTTGATCAAAAGTTTCTACCCATTTCTTCCATGCAAGCTAAGATCTCTTGGATAAGGCATCACACTTACATTGCGTGCACCCCAAACAATGGGCAATGTCAAAATCAAACCCAAATAAGAAGTTACTCCAAGATTGTCTTTGGTTGAGAGAGAATGATCATAAAGCATTTCATTTTTTGTGATCTATGTAGATAGTAACTTTACAAAATGCTCCCTCAAGGTGGAAACACCATGTAACAAAAGTAACTATCACGGATATTATAGTTTCTCACGCCACTAGACGTAGGTGTCCATCATCTGCATGTTGTGATAAAATGGGCCCCAAAGGGTTAAAAGGATCAAGATGGACGAGGATTGGACTAGGATTGCAGTAGTGGTAAACGTTGAATTCAGAGTCTAGAAAGCTTTCTTTTTCTCTACAATCCATGAAAACTTTGGGTTTTATGTAAGCTTAGTGAGTGACATGGCTACCTTCAAATAGTTCTTCATAAATATCCTATAGAAATTGGTAAAGCTTAGAATTAAACATCATGAACACATGAAGTTACTAGCCAATGAAGCACAATCTTGATCTTCTTGAGGTCCATGAAGTTTCCTTTATGAGATGATATAACCTAAGAACTCTGCCTCCATCCAATTTTTTTTTTTTGGGAGGGGGAAGGGAAATTGAATTTTGCATAAAATCCTTTTCATATAAGCTTCTCTAGAACAAATCTTACATATCATGCTTCTTTTAATCTTTTGACAATATCAAGATATCGTCTAGGTATATGATGATAAAATGATCTAGATATCATTCACCATGCAATGAAACACTACAAAAACATTGGTGGACCCAATGGCATAACGACATATTCAAATTGGCCATATCTTATGTGGAAAGTTGGCCTTTATCCATATGCTTATCTGATTCGACAAGATTATAAACCCCACAAAGATCAATCCTTGTGAAAAATTGTGTCTTTCCAAGTCATTCAAAAAGCTTTACTATCAATGACAATGGATATTGATTTTTCATAGTTATTCTTCGGACTCCTCAATAATCTACATAGTTTCAAAGTGTCCCATCCTTCTTCTTTGTTGAAGTTAGACGTCTTCACACGAACAACACAAGGAAGAAGAAGAAGAAGCCTGGAGCACAACACACAATGTTGAATGTATTACCACTAGAATGTACAAAGATAAGTAGTCCGTTAGGGCAATAGGCATATATTTAAGCCGCGGGGAAAAAACCTCCTAAAGAGGGAAAAAAGTGCCCCGGCGTTCCTAGAGTGTTCACACACATCACTACCTAAATATATCAACAAATCCCCCCTGGGAATGATGTAGTGAACAAGGAGCTCAAGGAGTTGGCACTCATGTATAAGGAAGTGCCAAGCTATATGGAATCAATCCACAAAAGGAAGTAAGTCCAAAGCTTTGCGGAAAAGCTCAAACTTCTCCCTAGGGAGAGCCTTTGTAGAAAGGTCTGCAATGTTCTCCCATGTGGGCACATATGCCAAGCTGATCTCCCCAACAGAGAACCTCTCCTTGACATAATGATAATGCACCTCAATGTGCTTAGTGCGAGCATGGAACACGGGGTCCCTCGCAACGGCCAATTAGTTCTGACTAGTGAAGATGGTGGTGGCAGAAGCCTGACCAACACCCAAATAAGCTATAAGGCGTCTTAGCCACACACACTCAACAGTCGCTGTGAAAGCTTCCCTATACTCAGCCTCACAACTGGAAGTGGCCAAGGTAGGCTGCTTCTTGCTCAACCAAGATATACATGAGCTACCAAACATGAAGCAAAAACCACTCATGGACACAAGAGTGTCATAGCAACAAGCCCAATCACTGTCACAAAAAGCATGCAAATCTTGTGGTAGTGATCCCCCCTTGGGATAAAACAATCCAAGTAGCCGGGTACCACTCAAGTAGCGAAAGATGCGCTTAACCTCCTTCCAATGCTTGACACCTGGGCAATGCGTAAACCTGCTCATTTGTGAGACAGCAAACTGAATATCTGGCTGAGTAATGCATAAGTAAATCAAGCATCCAAAAGCCTGCTGATAGAAAACAGCATCAAATGCATCTCAAGCATCATGAAGTCTCAATTGTAGACCTGTCTCCATAGGAGTGGCAATAGGCTTACAGTTTTCAAGGCCAAAACGCTGCAATAATGTATCAATATATTTCGTTTGACACAAAGTCATTCCACCATCAACTTGCATAAACGGAATGCCCAAATAGTGATGCAAATGGCCCAAATTAGACATCTCAAATGAGGCATGCAAATCAGCCTTAAAATCAGCAATATGCGTGACATGAGGACCAGTGGGCAGCATGTCATCAACGTATACCACAATGATCAGAAGCACATCATTAGCATGCTTAACATATAAGGTGCTTTCAATTGGACTGTTCTCAAAACCATGTGCAATCAGATAGGCATGTATCTTTTCATACCAAGCACGTGGTGCTTGCTTTAAACCATATAATGCCTTCTTTAACCTGCACACCTGGTTTTCCTTCCCTTTCTGCACAAAGCCACGGGGCTGAAAAACATACACTTCTTCATGCAAGTCACCATTCAGAAATGTTGTTTTAATGCCCAACTGATGTACATTCCAACCATCATGAGCTTCAAGTGCACAGATGCTACGAACAGTAGTCATTCGGCAAGTAGGAGCAAAGGTTTCATCAAAATCAATGCCTCTTTCCTGTGCATAACCCTTTGCAACAAGCCTAGCCTTATACCTATCAACTGTTCAATCAGGTTTACACTTCAGCTTGTATACCAACTTAGTGCCAATGGCCTTCTTGCCAAGAGGCAAGTCACATAAAGACCATGTACCATTTTTCATGATAGCATCATATACATTGCAACCATCCAATGTTCTGAATTTTGTGCTTCATCAAACGAAACAGGTTCAGTCTAGTCACAGAGACTAGAGGCGACCATAGCATAGCAATCTAATGCAAAAGAGGCACTATGAGAGCCTGAACGAGTACGATATGGCAGAGGTGCATCTAATTTGTTGTCACGCAAAGTCTGCACAAACCATTTAGGCATAGTTTTTGCCTGCTCAATATAAGCTCTCTCATCAACAAGTGCATCATGTAAATCTGCATCAGAAATGGAATGATCTGCATCATCACATGAAACCTGCAAAGGCTAAGAAGTTTCCTCATTAGGACAAGCACTAGACTGTCCACATGTTAAAAGAGGAAGAAAAGTATCATACATGTCTTTGGAGCTAACAGACGTCTCCCTAGTACATGAAAGTAAGGGCTGAATAGCATCTTCCACAAAAACATCATCACGGCTAACCAAAATGCGTTTAGTCTGTGGGTGATATAAACGATAGCCTTTGCTTTCATAACTGTACCCAACAAAAATACATTTTACTACTTTATCATCCAATTTTCTACTATGTTGTTCAGGCACTAATGCATACGCCAAACAACCACAAACAAGCAGACGAGCAAGAGATGGCTTGCGACCATGCCAAGCCTCATATGGAGTGATAGACTGTAGCGCTTCAGTGGGACACCTGTGTTAAGTACATATGTTGCACACATGAAAGCCTAAAGCCAAAAACTATGTGGTAAAGCATGACTCTTGACCATACACCTCGCCATCTCCATGAGTGACCTGTTCTTCCATTCTATTGAGGTGACCTTTTCTTCCATTCAGCAAACCCATTCTATTGAGGTGTATACGGCACTGTACACTAATGTTTTATCCCACGTTCATCCAAAAATGCATTAAAGTCAAAAGACATATATTCCCCCCCTCGATCAGAACGGAGGGTGCCCATTTTACATGCTGACAACTTTTCAACCAAAACCAAAAACTGTTTGAAGCACATAAACACTTCAGACTTTGCCTTCAATGGATATACCCATGCATGCCTCGAAAAATCATCGATGGAAGTCACAAAGCAAAGATAGTTCCCAAAAGGTGTCTGCATAGGACCACATACATCACTATGTACAAGCTGCAATTTCTGAGTAGCCCGAACTGAACCATCTTTTGGAAAGGAGGAACGCTGCATTTTGCCCAAAATACTGCCTTCATAAACATGTTTTTCGGTTGCCTCAAGCTTGGGCAAAGAGGACACCATTTCAGATTTCTGCAAGGGTAGCAAACTAGCAAAATTCATATGACCAAAGCGTGCATGCCAAAGCTTTGCATATGACATAGCCTGAGAATCATGTGCTTCACATGCAAAATCATTTACAGATCTTTCATAGTCTATGAGCTTATACAGCCAACGACATAAAATGCCAAAAGCAATAATGATGTCGTCGTTTAACAGATCATGAACTGTACATCTGTCATCAACAAATTTCATAACCAAGCCAATCTTGGCTAATGCAAAAACTGATAACAGATTTTTCTTGATCCCTGACACAAACAAAGCATCTGACAAAGTGAAAGAACTACCATCAGAGAGCGAATGTGAGGAATAATGGCACGTTTGATAGACAAAGCTATCAATGCATGTGCCTGAGCATCTCTTCCATCCCAACGAATTTGCTATGCAATAGGTGCAACAGAAGAAGAAGCATTGAACACGAATCTGCAGAATATCATCATCTTGGACACCATCTCCTTCAGCTCCAACACCTGCATTTCCAGTACCTATATTCGCAGGTGTAACAGGACGTCTTTCAACACCTTGCACAATATTCCCAAGTCCTTTTGCGACCAATACATGACGCATCATATAAGCCCACAATGGGTAATTCATACCATCCAACTTATCCTCAACGAAATACATCATTGCTTTCAGCCATGGCCACCGACTAAAATAGCTTGATGCAGAAAATTGATTGTATCTCAAAAAGTTGAACAGAATTGCTCATACGAATTCTGCTAAACCTGTAGCATACTTCGAGACGCTTATACTGGCGAACCGAAACTGGTATATACCTTTGGCAACCAATGAGTGGATCGCCTTCAGGTCTTGCTTGCTTGATGCCCAAGGTCGGGTAGGTGCGTGAGAAAACTCTTCCATCCACATTTGTATGCAACAAACAAATGTTTTCTCCACAACCCTATGGGAATTCCCTGCCCTGCATAGGAGAAGCTGAAAATCTCCGCTCCCCTCCCCCCCCCCCCCCATAGAGGTGGGGCTGGATTCTGGAATGGAAGAAAGCAGAGGGTAAGGTGGAGAAAGGGGCCAGCAACCCTTGGTGGGAGCTCAGTCGCCTAGCCGAGGCTGCCAGCTGCCTTCATAGCAGCCTTGGCTGCCTCCCTTCATGGCTTAGGCTTCACCTAGGGGCTGTCCAGCCCTCACAAAGGCCTTTGCCAATCGATGCTCTTCTTGATTCCATCCAGCCCCCATTCAGTGTTTCGAGGCATTTTTCCCATGCCTACCAGCATAATTTCTTAGGCGCCCCCACGTAGGCTGCCCTCAAGACAGCATATCGCTCAGACAAAATTCACTACTCCGCAGCTGATCTCATCGCCCATGCCCTCTCATTTATGCCATAAGGGGCTTCAACTAATCTCCCTTCACACACAGGAGGATGACTCTCCCCATGCAGCCTCCCCTCCCCAGCCACACACGGGCAAGTCATGTGTATGGTTGGAGAAAGACGATCATCCAGCCACCTACCTACATTGAAAACACACAACAAGACTTGCCTGTGCCTTCCAATCACCCCCTTGCATGTGATCCCCTTGCTTCTTCCTCCTGCTGGAAGCGTCCCATACCACCCCATGCAAGAGGGTAAGAAACATGCATGAGCTCTTATTTGTGCACATCCCTTTGTCTTCTCCATACAAGCAGACAGCTTCTCTGATCAGTGATACCAATGTTAGATCCTCTAGGATCCTCCCTGCTGGATAACTCAAGACACAAGCCAGGGCGGACATCAGAGTCGCCTCCCAGCCATAGATATTAGAACCAAACGGGCTCAGCCCCGAGCCTCAAAGCCTGCAGCCGAATGGGCAGCTACCTCCAAGGGGATGGGTGTCCCATACCACCAGCCCCCCACCAGTATGGATGAAGAGACTTTGCCAAAGGGCCAAGAGCCCAAGTACCTCATGTGATGAGTGATCCACAAATGAGCCCATGGTCTAACTATATGGACTCATTTACGATCAAGCTTCTTTGTTTCACCATTCTACAAGGGTGACTGCAACTATAGAGTATTTTCTCTTATTTGGGCAAAATTTATTGCAGTATGTCCAAGGTTCCCACGATAGAAACATGAATTATGTTTGTGCACATACATACATGCATGCATATAGAGAGATGTGTATCAAGGTAAGAACCAAATTCACCCAACAAGAACAATGCAGTCATAAGCTCACGGAAGGCAACAACAACAATATATGTTCACCAGCCCCATCATATAGTATCAACCAAATACCAGGACATCGTTCATTTTAGTTCTATACCTCTCTCTCTCTCTCTCTCTCTCTCTCTCTCTCTCTCTCTCTCTCTCTCTCTCTCTCTCTCTCTCTCTCTCTCTCTCTCTCTCTCTCTCTCTCTCTCTCTCTCTCTCTCTCTCTCTCTCTCTCTCTCTCTCTCTCTCTCTCTCTCTCTCTCTCTCTCCCCTCCCTCTCTCCCTCCCTCTCTCCCTCCCTCCCCCCCCCCCCTCCCTCCCTCCCTCCCTCCCCCCCCCCCCCCCCTCCCTCCCTCCCTCCCTCCCTCCCTCCCTCCCTCCCTCCCTCCCTCCCTCCCTCCCTCCCTCCCTCCCTCCCTCCCTCCCTCCCTCTCTCCCTCCCTCTCTCTCTCTCTCTCTCTCTCTCTCTCTCTCTCTCTCTCTCTCTCTCTCTCTCTCTCTCTCTCTCTCTCTCTCTCTCTCTCTCTCTCTCTCTCTCTCTCTCTCTCTCTCTCTCTCTCTCTCTCTCTCTCTCTCTCTCTCTCTCTCTCTCTCTCCCCCTCCCTCCCCCCCCCCCTGCCACACAAACACACACTCTCACAAAAATAGGAACTCGTCATAGACTCTCTGAATTAAGTTTTTGTCCTTGCTTCAAAGATGCAGAGCACTCTCAGCTGAAGCCTAGCATAAGAAAGAAGCAAAAGATGGAAAATAGAAACATCATCGGATGAGTAGTTGAAAGGGTCGAAACACCTACCAGCTCTTCACATTTCAGACGAAAATCTCACTGTAAAAAAAAGCATGCATGTCCTCTGAGATGACTACAGCATAAATCTAGATCAATTTGGGTAAAGCCTAGTCCACCCAGCGAGAATAATGCAGTTATAAACTCACGGTATCTCAACCACAAGCACACATACAAATACAGAAAGCAAAGGTTCCCATGTGAAGTCGTCTATGACTGTGTAAGCTGTACTGAACAACAAAAAAGATAGGACGTGATGGAACACATGAATGCAAAGAGGCAATCCAAAAAGTGATTGTGATCTTTACTAACAACTACTATATATGTGAATTAAGTCACAAAAACGTGCCCCTAAGTTCGTTTTCATAATAGATGCATCATTGAAACATAAACCAGGTCATAAGGTTACCCCACATATTATGGAGATAGAGCATACAGTTATAAGGTTCATAAATCGTCACTTCTATGGATAGTATCAAAAAGCACTCAGTTATCAGATAAGAAGGAACAAGAAAGACAATGGTGTTTTATGTGAAAGAAGCTCACTCCTTCCAATCCGTCTATACATCTGCCGATAGCATTAAAATTTGCAACAGGTTGTATGCTCAAGAAATGGCTAGTCACACTTTGTTGTAATCATAAGTGTGCATAATTTATTTTTTCACCTCCACCATATATTATCTCTTTCATGCCACTCTCAATAATAACAAATGATTGAGTATGGTTTGATGCAACAAATATCTGAACATCCTTCAGGCATAAAGTATATAGTCATCAAGACTGAAATCCCGTAAAAGAAATGTAGGATAATAAAAAAAATGCTCACTGAAGTAGGACTGGAAGAAGTACTAGCTAATGCTACCGCAGTTACTAAGTCCTCATCTGAAAGAATTTCCCCTTCCTCTGTATCTGCTAATGTGCGAGATCGTTTTCTATTATGCCTCGGTGTGATCTTGCGAGCTTCTGTGGGAATAGAAGCCAAGACAAGAGCTCTGAGTTCCTCAATCTCTTTGCTATCCACCATCATTGACCCTTCAGAAATCTTATGGCATATCCCGCCCGCGAAAACCCGACGCCCACGAAAGGCCCTTCATGAGGTAGATTGATTCAGATCCTGTTTCAATCGATATATAGCTCTGTGGAACGGGCAAGGGCAACCTCGAAAACCATGCGAAACCCAAAAGCTTGCGATCCCCTCTACAAGACACAGCAGCTCTCGACTTACATAACGCGAAAATTTTTCATAATGCAGTGTAATGATAAGTTTACGAAGCTTTCATCTGCTCTTGTTCGACTCTGGCATAGCCGATGACGCAGATTGTTCCTCTCCTCTCTCCTTTCTTTGTAATTGGCCCAATGAAGCTACCAAGAAACCAAGGTCGGGTAACTTTATCGATTCAAAGTCGACAAAGCACACCATGGCATGTGTAGCCACACGTCCATATGATGGAATGAATGAGAGGGTGTGCATGAGCTTATTTTCCAAATTAAATGTTTAACTAAGTTATGAAAGATGCGTACTTGGGTGTTTGTGGACCATGGTGAGTCTCATGTTTAATCTTTGAAAAGTGGGGACAAGGGGTCTACAGGATAAGTGATTCTTTATTTTAAAATTTCAAGCGTAAATGGAAGAGTCGGTTGACAATTGAATTTTTCAAAAAGAAAAAGAGTGATGGTTTTTTCAAGAAGGACTTGTTGCCAAGAAATATCATCTTTCACTCTAAATATTTTTCTAATGGCTTTATATATCTTGGAAAAATATTTTTCTAATGGCTTTATATATCTTGGAAAAATAAGGAGAGGGGGATTGAGTTATTCTTTGCCTCTTATGCATCTTTTTCATCAAGATGGATTATTGACTGTATTTATCCACATTCTTTGTGCATAATGGACCAAGTAACATTGTCCCTGAAAATGTGTGTTGGTATATTATGTGGAGTATTCCCCATGCACCATGATTAGTCTCAATTATCATGGACTCACTCTCAAAGATTTGCCTTGTTCCTAACTTAAAGTTGGAAAAGAGGGAAATCTCTTGTTGATGGAACTTACTCATTTCCAAGTGGCATTTTCTTCTATCCCATCCTTCCATTTAACTAGGCACTCCTTTTATAAATGATTATTAGTCTTTTTATCTCGAGTGCATGGTATTTTTTTTAGTTCGTGAGGGATGAGGTTGGACTATTGTATCTGAAGATAAAAGAATGTATTGTTCAACCAGTTTCCTTTTCAATCTACTAACATGAAATATTGGGTGAAGTAGACAATCATCTAGAAGTTCCAATTCATAAGCCAAAGCCCCAATCTTTGTGAGAATCTTGAAAGGGCCACAAAAGCTTGGAGAAAGTTTAGGACAAGGTCTTGTTTTCAAAGTTTCAAATTTCTTGAGAACGTTCAAATATACTTGTTCTCCAACCTGAAAGGAAATATCTCACCTCTTAGGGTCGCTAAATACTTTAGCTTTGTCATGGGCTTTCCTCAGGTTTTTCTTATCTACTTTCAGCTTAAAGTTCATATCTTCCAAGAAATCTTTAGTTACTTAGACCTTCTCATTTTGCAATCCAATTGCATATGGTGTCCTTGGTTGGAACCCATACATCAACATAAAGGGACTATATTCAATTGTCGAATGCTTAACATTATTATGAGCAAACTCAACTAAAGGTAAAGAGTATTCCCAATCAGTTTGGTTTGAAGACACGTAGGCCTATAACATATCTTCAAGTATTCTATTGACCCTTTCTGTTTTCCCATCCGATTGTGGATGTTCAGTTGTACTCATATTCAACTTTGTTTCTGACCTACGAAATAAAACTCTCCCAAAATGACTTGTGAAATTTCTATCTTTATCAGACACTCACTACAACATATCGATCATATACCGAGGCTTTTACTGAGGAAATTGAACGGGCGCGTTTTTACCTCGACATCGACGTAAGTGTCGGTATAGGCATCAGAATTAAAACAATGATATAGGCATCGGTATAGGCGTCGATAAGAGCACCGATATGAGCATCGGTATTTTTTATGCTTATATTGGCGCTCATACCAGTGCCTATACTGGCGACTGTTGGGTGTACCATTGTGCATACCGATGACCATCCTAGGAATACCATCGCTCATACCGAGGACCATATCTGCAAAAAAAAAATTGGGCAGAGTGTGTTGTCTTTTGCTACAACAACATTACCATGATGTTGTTCAGCAAAAGACAATACACTCTACCCAAAAAAAATTGAGTACATGTGATGTGGTACTCTAATGACAACCAAAATATGATTTCATAAAGAAAAATACTATCGGACACAAAAGAGATGATCAGAATGAACCATGAACCATGAACCATGTACAAAAAAAGTTATATATTCCATAAATGAAGCGTGTACAAGAGTGTGGCAAACCACTATCATATAGGAGGCAAATACAAAATGCGGCAAAGCACTACCATATAAGAATCAAATACAAAATTCTGGTGCAATGCTGCCATGTATGAGCCAAATACAACAGTCCTGCAACAAAGAACATTCATGAAATGAGATAAATTTACATGAGATTTACAAACAACAAGTAAAACCCAAGTTTCTAAATTCATCACCTCATCGCAGATGCTCCCATGAAACGACCCCACCGCGTCCCTCCAAGTCCTCCAATAGTGCAATCAATCCATGATGATATCCATAAGCCTTTTCCGTTCGTGTTGGAGGCGACTCATTGCAAGCTCCTACAACAAATATACAAAACGTTAGATGAACATACATGACATGCTTAACACAAACAAATTCAATAAACCAAATGGTACTTACAAACTCGTGACATATAGTGTCATATCCGTCGCTGTTGAAATGTGACGGTCCAACCATATCTAAACATGTGGTTGTGGCATCTCGTTGTTGGCGATATCGGTCAGGAGTCTGCTGCTCCTCGTCGCAAATCATATCCCACTCATCAGCATCTAACCATACAGGCTTTGGTAAGCCTTCTCTGAAAACATCACGAGCCTGAGATCATCGATGGGACATAACTTCACGTGTGGTGTGCAGAATCCATTCTGAACTAACAAGAGGATGCCCATGTGCTGGCCGGAACTCCTGATAGATCGTCTTTGTGATATAATTTTTGTGATCTTTATCTTGTTCACTCCATTTCAACATGATAGAGTGTCCAAATTGTATGGAGCAAAGCTATCGTATACACTGACACATGGCCTTTCCGACTGCATCCATCACCGGAGCTCCATCATGAATACTATACACCTTGGAATCATAATGGTCATGAGCACCCCAAGGTGTACGTGGTGTACCATGTAGCGTACCTACATCTGAGGTACTCGCTCTAGGAGTAGAAGTGGACGACACAACATCCATCGCACTGCCTCCACAATAGCCGCCTCCTCTAGAGCTACCTATAGATGCACTCCTAGAACCTCCTTCTCCAGAGTGTGACCTCGACGTAGGAGACGGGCCAGCACCTGTATCGCACTAAGGTGTCGAACGCACATATCTACTACTAGAGTCACTAGGGGATGTCTGAGAAGATGGTCGTGGTGGAGTCATAAAGCTAAGAGACATACCTTCGACGGGAGTAGCACCACCCACAGGAATGACACTGGCATAAAAACCATAATCCTAAAAACAATAATCCTAAATACTTAAACCTGATATATATATATATATATATATATATATATATATATATATATATATATATATATATATATATATATATATATATATTCTAATTTTTTTATTTTTTTTCTTATTCATGCTAAAACCTAACAACCTAAATACCTAAAAAAACATAAAACCCTAATCCTAAAGACCTAGACCTAAAACATGTATATGTTTATATGCATGTGTATATGTATGTGAGTGTGTGTATATATGTGAGTGTGTGTGTGTCTTTCTCTTTTCCATATATCTTTATCTCTCTCTCTATCTTTCTCTCTTTCATCTCTCTTTATTTCTTTCTCCATCTTCCTCTTTTTCATCTCTCTTTCTCTCTCTCTCTATCTCTCTCTCTCTCTCTCTCTCTCTATATATATATATATATATATATATACCTCTCTATCTTTCTATCAATAGAGAATAAAACAATCACTTACAGGTATGTCTCTCTTTTGGATCGTTGTCGTCAAAGCGTAATGTATGTCTTCTATCGTCGAATTCCAAAGAATCGACGCCAAAAAACTTCTGCAAAATCAAAGAGAAGAAAATTTATAAAACATAAAGCATAGAGAAAGACAAAGGGTAAGAGTATGCGCACCACTTACCAAGATGCGAGATTGAGAGAGAGAGTGTATGTGTGTGTGTAAAGAGAGAGATCTGTGTATGTGTGTGTGTGCACAAGACAATGCAGGTCACAATTCGATTCGCGCATGCAAGTTTGACAGAAGCAAGCAGTACTCAGTGTAAAACATGCTCAAAATGTTGATATTTGCTCTCGGGTTCTCGGTATGTTTTAAACATGGCCTCGGTATAGGCATCAATATAAGTGTCAGTATGAGCGCCGATAATTTCCAATAAATTACCAATGCTCATATCGATGCCTATACCGGTGCCTATACCGACGCGTAAATTGACGATCACGAAACATCCCAACAATCCATTTTAAACGGTCATACCGATGGTCAAGTAACCGTCGGTATGCTTGATTACATTTTTCCAATGTTTATACCGACGTTGGGCGTGACCATCGGTATAGGCAGCGTCAGTATGCCCCTCATATGTTGTAGTGACTATGTCTTGTGGTAGATCATAGAGTCAGTAGAGATGTTCTCAAAACAGTTTAGCTAATTCTAGAGTTTTAATTATAGTTTGAGTAGGTATGAAATGAGCCATTTTTGTCAACCGATCAACTATAAACCAAATTGCATTGTAACCTTTTTGGGTTTGAGGCAAGCCCCTAATAAAGGTCATGGAAATGATTTCCTATTTCCCATTGGGAATTTCCAAAGGATGTAACAAGCCTCCTATCTTGAACTTCTCTGCTTTATTTACTTGGCATGTTGTACACCTGAGTACATAGTCTTGTATATCTTTATGTACACTAGGTCAATAAAACTACCTTTTGACCAATTCATAAGTTTAGTTGATTCCTGGATGATTGGCACTTGGGGAATCATGGCATTCAAACAAAACTTTCCTTCTATGTTCTTGATCACAAGGTACACCTACTTTCCTTTGTATAACATAATTCATCTTGAATACTCTAGTGTTTAAAATTATTTTTAGATGATAAATTTGTACCTTGATTTAAAGCCTTCTTCTAGACTTCCTTAAAACTTGTATCTTCTTGATACTTTCCTTTCATCAATTCTACTAAGTCATTAGAAATTTGTATGAAGCTCATAGAATTCAACATAGGCATATGACTTAAAGCATATGCAACTACATTGAATTTCCCTCTTTGATATATGAGTTCATAATCAAATTCTTGAAGTATCTCGGCCCATCTAGCTTTTCTACTTGTTAACTCGAATTTGTTTGCAAACCATTTGATGCTTGCTTGATCAAAAACTATGGTTACTTTGGCACCAAACAAGTAATGTGTCCATTTCTTTAGAGCATGCACAATGGCATAAAGTTCTTTTTTGTAGGTATTATAATTTTGTTGAGTTGAGTTTATCTTTTGACTTTCAAAATCAATAGGTCGACCATTCCGATTAAACACAAATCCAATTGCTAAATCACTAGCATCTATTTCAACTAGAAAGGGTTCATTTGGATCCACTATTTGTAGAACCAGGGTCGATGCTAAGGCTTTCTTAAGCCATTCCATACTTTTAGTTTGTTCCTTATCCCAAGTAAGGATTTTAGCCTTTCCCTTTAGTTTCTCAAACAAAGGGATTGAGATCTTTGCAAAGTTTGGCACAAAGTTTCTATAATCTCCTACTAACCCTAAAAAACTATGAAGCTCTATAATAGTTTTAGAGTGAGGTCAATTAAGAATAACTTGGACCTTTTCAGGATCAAATTGAATTCCTTTCTTAGATAATATGTGTCCAAGATATCTAATTTTTGTTGAAAAGAATTCACACTTGGCTTCCTTTCCATAGAGTTTTTTCTCTCTTAGAACTTGGAAAATCTAACTCAAATGTTTTAGATGGCTAGTTGTATCTTGACTATAGACAAGAATGTTGTGAAGGAAATGAATTTTCCTAAGTACGGGCTTAGGATTTTGTTCATCAAAATCATGAAGGTAGCAAGGGCATTTGTTAGTCGAAAAGGCATGACTAAGAACTCAAATGCCCGTATTTGGGTCTAAAAGTTGGTTTGGAGACATCTTCGTGTTTAATTCTAATTTGGTGATATCCTTTATGATTTAATCTTTTCACAATCAAACAAAGGAGATGAAACATATGGAATTGGATTTATATTGTATACATCATTTACATCAATTGGAAGTATCACATAAACTTCTGGTTTATGAGTATTTTACAAGCTTTTTTAGTTTCATACTTGAGATCAGGGGAGTAATCGACACATCATGTTCCCCTTTAATCAAGTAATAGATGCCATTTCTTTCAAATCCTAAAGTATTGAATAGATAACTCCTTTTAAGTGATCTACGTAGACCCAAAAACCACTCCCTACCCAACACCACATTAGTCCTTTCCATATGCATGATCTAGAAATCAATTTTATTTTCATATCCTTGAAATTCGATTTCCAGAACACAGATCATAGTGTCCCAAACTTTCTTCTCCTCATCTTACATCATGAACACTCTTCCTCCATGGCATTCATCCATCCAGACTTCTTCTTTACTTCCTCATATGATAAGGTCTCCTTAGAGTTTGAGTCTTGTGCTAGGTATATAGAATGTTTAGTAGTTAATGAAGTATCATAGCCATACATTTCTAGCTTCCTCTTGTCTCTAGTTGACCTTCTAATTGTCTGTTGAGAGGGTTCTACCACATCCCTCAAATCCTACATTTTGGCTTTTGCCATTAGAGTTCCAAGAACTGATTTCTATCCTTGGAGTTTTTTGATCATCCTGTGAATCACTTGATGCTTCAAGTGTATGCTCATTCCTCGTTGATACAGTTGGAAAGTCCTCCTCTAGTTCATATGGTAGTTTGATGCTCCTGCAATCATCTTCAAACCATGATTTGCTTTCATCAAAAACAACATCCCTATTTACAAGGAAACCTTTGTTGCTTGGATTGTGCAACCTATAACTTTTGTTATTAAGGTCATAGCCAATGAAGATGCATTTCTCTACCTTAGGGTCCAATTTGCCTCTAATATGTGAAGGTATGTGTGCATATGCAATGCACCCAAAGATCCTACAATGATCAAGGCTAGGTCTTATTCCATTCCATGCCTCATATGGAGTGATTCCATCTAGAGCCTTCGATGGAAGTCTATTTACAAAATATGTAGTTGTTGATATTGACTCTACCCACAAGTAGTTAGGGAATTTCTTTTCATTTAGCATTGACCTTGCAGCCTCCACAATTGTCCTATTCCTTCTCTTTGCCACTCCATTTTGATCAAGAGTGTATTTGGTGGTGATTTCTCTTTTGATCCCTCGCTCTTGGAGATAAGAATCAAATCGTGTGAGAAATATTATCCCCATCCATATGAACTTAGTTTTTTAGGGTTTTACCTAATTGGTTCTTCGTAAGAGCTAAATACTTTTTAAAACATGAAAATACTTGATCCTTATGATTCATAAACTACAAGATAACCATCGAATACAATCATATATGAATGACACATAGTACCTTGATCTAGAGATTGAAGGCTCCTTGCTTGGTCCCCAAACATCTGTGTGGAAGAACTCCACTAAATCTCCAGGTATGTAGCCTTTCTTAGTGAAGGGTTGCCTACGTGACTTACCAAGTTGACAAGCATTATATTTATATATCATATGTTAATTGGTATATTTGGTAGAACAAGCACATTGTGATCCCTACTGATTTGTTTGAGAGCTCTTTCTCCTATGTGAGCTAACCCCTTGTGCCAAATCTCTAACACTAATAGAATTTGGGTGCCACAATTGAACAATGCAATGTTCTTAGTGTTTTTTAGCTCAAAGGTGAACAATCTACGTGATTTTTCTCCTCTTTCTATCTTTTTGAATCCCTGATATGGGTCTTCAACAAATGCTCCATGCTTGGTGAATCTAACCTGCAATCCCTTCTCAACGATTTGACCTACATTGATGAGGTTCTTGTTAATAGCAAGCACATAGAGTACTCCACTTAGCAAGTTCATACTACCATTTGGAGTCTTCACATACCTATCTTCTCAACTGGATCCCTTATGTCATCTCCTGTTTGGACTTCATGTCTATTCTTTGGGCCTTTTGAATAGAGAGTAGAGCCACATTGCCTGCCACATGATTTGAGCATCCTAAATCTATGTAAAGCACATAATCATCTCCCTCACCTTCCTTTATAGTCATGTTCATGAGAAGAAGTGAATCGTCTTGAGGTTCATTTGTATAGTTATTGTAGTCTCTCATTCCTTTGTACCCCCTTGATAGTTGTTGTATGAGTTGTTAATATATCCATAAGAATTGTTGAATCTTCCTCTAGAGTTTCCATAGCCTCCTTTGTTGTATCCTCTACTTCTTTGGTTCCTTGGGTTCCTAAAACAATTCTCTATAATGTGATTGGTTAGACCACATATAGCATAAGGTGATGAGCTTTGAGCTCTCCCCGTGCCTTGTATCCCTTCTTTGCATCTTCCTCTTGAGCTTCTACCTCTACCTCCAAAGTTGGCTTGAGAGGTACTACTTTCATCATTATACTTCTTGCCTTTGCCTTTGTTATCCTTGCTTTTCTTCTTATCTATATAGAGAGCAAAGGATTGATTAGATTTTTTTATTCTCTTTGTTCTTCATAATCTTTGCTTTGTGAGTCAACAATTGTCCCATGAACAATTTATCATAAGCTTTGATCCCTTGATGAATCGCCTTACTATTTGTTTTTCCTCAATGACTTATCCAATGCTTCCAAGTTGTTCTGCAATGTCCTTCATCTTGTTGACAAAATCAATCACACTTTGATTTGGAATCTTCTTGAGTGTTGTAAACTCCATCCATAAATTCTTCTTGGTCTTGGTGCTTGATGAGAAGAATGCTTCAAGAGCATTCCATGTTTCTTATGATGTCTTGCAATTCCTAATGTGAGGGAGTAAAAAAATTAGATTTAGAGTTGAGAATGTATGACCTTGGCAAATCATCCTTTGAGCACCATGCATTTAACCTTTCTTGCTCCTCTTGTGTTGGTTGGCCCTTACTTCTGACTACTAGCATCATCTCATCTCTAGATATGTAACCATAGAGGTTCCTTCCTTGTAGATAGGACTCCATTCTAAGTGACCATGATGAGTAAATACCTTGGTCCTATTTGTTAAAAGATGAGGGGAATCCATCAGCCATAATGCTTAGAATTTAGCTTTGCTCTAATACCATTGTGAAGAGGTGATGGGAAATAGACAGAGATGAGTGTATTATGGTTAGTGCCCATGTGAAAGGCCGAATGACCGTCGGACACTTTTTTATATGTTTCTTAATAAAACATATAGTGGCTTGATCAACCACAAATTGTAAGTTCAACCACATTTGTAACCCCTATGAAATATATCTTTGTGCTCCCTATGTAGAGTGTTTTCTACGTATTCTGCAGCCTTTGTATGGAGTACTGTGTGTGGTGCCTAGAGCTTGGTTTTCTACTATGAGGGTGTCATCGTGGAGCTCTCGGGGAGGACAGTTCAGTGTGGTGCATCGCTCGAAATTCTTCACTGATATCATAGCATTTCAAGGCAAAATGCTTGCTCCTTTTCTACGAGCGAAGCAAGCACCCACCCACCGACCCACCCACCCAAAGCTTACGACTAAGACAGTGACCAAGGCATAGACCTTGGCATATCTTGTCATTTGAGTCACCAAAGTCACCATTGATATTGTTGGCTATGAATGAGGGAGGACCCCAATGGTCAAGGAAGACGGAGGTTCTCGACACTTCCCATGAGGTCACCCATCCCAATTTGTCCCCGTGAAGCTTGCTTAACCGACAAGCTCTGTCGCCACTAAGCTACACTCTTGTGGTGTTTGCAAAAGGGGAAAGACTAAGGTTAACGTTACCTTGGACATGTTTTGTCTATCAAAGCTCTATTCTTTGCTTTCAAAGCCTATTTTGGAGCATTTTTGGGGTGATTCTTGGAGCCATTTTGGAGTAATTTTGTGGATAGTTCTCTTTACATAGGTTTAAGAACATCAAGAAGAGTGCTCTTTGTACTTCTCCAACAACAAATATTCACCTTTGGGGTTGTGTTGTTCAACCACACTAGTATATCTACAGGTTTCTTGAAAGGTTTTAGTTGTGGTGGGAGCAACCACCACAAGTTTATGCACATTTTTTGTGCCAAAAGAATAGAGTTGACTGACACTTGCAAGTATTGTTGGCTAGTGTTTGGGTTGTGGACTAAGCCTTTAGGTTTCATCTTACTGCATATATTGAGCACATACATAGTACGTATGCTTCTATGGATACCACTTGTGTACATCCATGTGGTCATTGATATAGCGGTTATTTTTTTTGCATAAAGCCTTTGACATTGATAAAGAGGGTTGTGGTGAGGTTTTCTTAACTAGGAGGCATCCATATGTCAGGATCTTTTCGGTGATGTAGGTGAAAGACTTAACCAGCCTCGCCATAGGAGATGTATGCTACTTGTTCATAGCTGCTTGATAAAACAAGTTGGTTTCTTTAGGTTAACTGATTAAATGCAGTGGAGTCAGTGATTGCCTATGCAGGTTTACATGTCAGTACTTGTAGTTTTATGAGCATTTCACAATATTCATATGCTCATTTTGCAGAGGAGACTTTAGTAAATTTTTTTGAGATTTTTTGTTTTGTCAACTATGTATTAGTCAATTTATTCCTTCATACACTTATTGGTGTGAGCATATATATTCTCACATAATCCTTTTCTTTGGTCAATAATATTCATTAATCCATTTCTTTGGGGAGAGTCTCTTAATTTCTCTCAGAATTTGACACTTGGTCATCCCTTTTTGAGCCTTAGCAGTGTTTGGAATCTTCTAGCTCCATTATCATTTTGGTCAGTTCTCAATCATCATGGTATTAGAGATCTCAGGCACATCTGGTGGATCAGGATCTAGTGTCAGTGTTCCTAGGAGGAGCTATAACTCGCAAGGCAAAGAACATTTTGAGATCCAAAAATTTGATGGCACAAGCTTTGCTCTATGGAAGTATCAGATTAAAGATGTGCTGATTCAGAAGAGGCAATAGAAGCCAATAAATGGAATCTCAAAGAAGTTTGCTAACATGGATGAAGATGATTGGGATGATTTGGATGAAATTGCTAGGTCTACCATTCGATTGCACTTGGAACATAATGTTTACTTTGCAATATTGATTGTGAAAGTGCATATAATGTTTGTGATTCTTACCAAGGAAAGAATCAACAACATGGCAAGAGCAAGAACAAGGAAAAGAATGGTCAACGAAATAAGAGTAGAAGTAAATCAAGGAAGAGGGATATCGAATGCCATTATTGTCATAAGAAAGGACACATGAAGAAAGAATGCAATGGAACGCTAAAGGTAAATGGCAGAATGTTGATGGGCATGTTAAAGAGTTACCTGCACCATCTACTTCAACCATGAAGATTGAAGAAATCAATGTTATTTCTGATGATGTTGATGTGTTGACACGATAGTATTGTGCCTATTGAGGCTCTTATGGCTGATTCTCTTTCCCACACATGGCTGCTAGATTCTGGTGCTTCTTTCCATGTAACACCACATAGAGAATGGTTCTCTACTTATGTAGAAAAATCTCTTGTTACTGTGAGACTTGGTGACTCTTACAAGTGTGACGTTGTCAAGATTGAAGATGTGGTTGTGCAGATTATTGATGGCTCAAAATTTACCATGCATAATGTATGCCATGTACCTCAGCTATCACGTACTTTGATGTCAATTGGTCAACTTGATGACCTTGGTAACAAGGTGGTCTTCTATGCTCAATTATTGCAAAAGGAAGCAAAGTTGGCTCACTTTATCCTTTATTTGTATCACAAAAAGAACAATTGTTAGCTCTTACTGAACAGCCTATGGCTTGTATTTGGCATGGTTGTTTGGACCATATATCTCGTAGTGGAATGGAAAATATTTCTCGTTCTGGCTACTAACCTATGTTATCTTTCTCTGATTTTTCATTTTGCGAGCATTGTCAATATGGAAAGGAAATAAGATCATTAGGAGGCTCTCTTTACTTTGTCACTTTCATAGATTTTGCTACTAGAAAAGTCTAGGTATATCCTATCAAAGCAAAGGATGAGGTATTCCCTACTTTCAAAAAATGGCTTGCTTTAGTTGAGACTAAACGTTGAAATAATGGGGGTGGTATACCTCACATGAATTCAGCCTTTTCTGTCAGTCTAGAGGAATTTGTAGAGAGTTTACAGCTCCTTATAACCCAGTACAAAATGGTGTAGCGGAAAGGATGAATATAACTATTTAGGATAGAGTAGTCTCTATGCTACATCATGCAAACCTTTCATAAGGCTTTTGGGTGGAAGCATTATTAATTATAGTTCATGTGATTAACCTTTCACCTAGTACTGCCAAAGGTTTGAAAGTGGCACAAGAGTTATGGATAGGGAAGCCACCATATTATGATCATCTTCGAGTTTTTGTGTGTGAAGCATATGTTCATATATCCAAGAACCTCAGACAAAAGCTGGACCATAATTCAAAGAAATGCACTTTTCTTGGATACGGTCAAGAAGGCCAATTCGGATATCCCTTATGGGATCTTGAAACACAATCAATGATCAAAAGTAGTGATGTCATTTTCAATGAGTCTAAGATGCATAAACAACCTGTTAAGGAGGTTGAAGCGAGAAGAGTGGTGTTTGAGGATACTAGTCCTCTAGTTAGCATGCATAGAAATGTTGCACATAGGGATGTTCAAGAGAATGTTCGATCAGATCAGTTTGTAAATGTTCCAGTTCAGCCACCATTGAGACTCTTTGCACATGTCTCATACACTTGATAGATATGTTCCAAGTTTTGATTTTATTATGCTAACAGATGTTGGTGAGCCTTCTTACTACAAAGAGGCTATGCAGATAGAGGATCATGTCAAGTTGGAGCATGCCATAAAGAGTGAGTTGGATTCTATTCACAAAAAATGGTACTTGGGTTTAATACCTTTGTCAAAGGGCAGGAAAGCTTTACCATGTAAATAAGTATATAAACTAAAATTCGCATCAGATAGTGCTTCTCCAAAGTGTAACACATGACTTGTTGCAAAGGGTTTTAAGCAACAACATGGTGTTGATTTTGAGGAAATCTTCTATCCAATGGTCAAGATGACTACCTTGCGAATGTTGCTTAGAGTTTTTGCAATGGAGGAATTAAAGCTAGTCCAAATGGACGTGAAAACTTCTTTCTTGCATGGAGATCTTATAGATGAGATCTATATGGAACAACCAGAGGGTTGTGTAGTTCCCAACAAAGAAATTCTAGTTTGTAAGCTGAAGAAGAGCTTATATGGACTTAAACTATCCCCTAGACAATGGTACCAAAAGTTTGATGCTTTTATGAAGTATCAAGGCTATCCTCGAAGCAATGAGGATCATTGTTTCTACACTAAGAGATGCTCAAATGGCAGCTTCATATGCTTGATACTTTGTGTCGATGATATGTTGATTGTTGGGAAGTCCTCCTATGACTTTTCAATTCTCAAAAAGAAGTTGAATTAGACATTTGATATGAAGGATTTGGGGGATGCCAAACATATTCTTGGCATGCACATTCATGATAGGAGTACAAGATGCATATACTTGTCTCAAAGTGGGTACATATCCAAAGTACTTAATAGGTTCAATATACAGGGTGGAAAGGCATTGAGTACACCTTTACCCACATATGTGAAATCGAGCAAGGATGATTGCCCCAAATCAGATGAGGAAAAGGAATTCATGACCAAAATTCCTTATTAGTCTGCTATTGGTAGTCTCATGTATGCTATGGTAGCTATGAGACTAGAGATTCCATTTGTAGTGGGATTTGTGAGCAGATATATGTCAAATCCTAGCAAGAAGCATTGGGAAGCGATCAAGATGATTTTGACATATCTGAGTGGCCCTAAGGACAAGTGTCTATACTTGGGTAGAGGGAAAAAATCCATTATTGGTTAGATAGATTATGATTATGTTGGTTGTGTAGACAATCATAAGTCTACATCAAGGTCCATTTTTCATTTTGTTGGAGGTGCTATCTCTTGGAGATCTCGTCTTCAAGAATGTACAATTGTTTCCACTACAGAATTAGAGTATGTTGCAACAAGTGAGGCATGTAAGGAAGAATTGTGGCCTTCTCTTCTTGCTTGTGATATGGGTCTACCTCAACATGTACCTTGTTTACTCAATGATAGTCAGAGTGCCATTGCTTTGGCTAAGAATCTGGTCTATCATGCAAATACCAAGCACATTGAGGTGAGCTATTACTTTATTAGAGATTGCTTAGCCACTAAGTGCATTATTCCTTAGAAGGTTCACACTTGAGATAATGTTGCATATGCTTTGACTAAAGCTCTACCACATGATAGCTTTCAACAGTGTTGTCACTTGTTTCATGACCCTACACAGTTACTTGTATATTGTGTAACATGCCCATTAGGTGGGAGGTATAGTTTGTATACTTACACTCATATATTCTTTATTTTGTCTCCCATAGTCATTTTGGCCATATTGGTCTTTAGTGGGAGATTGTTATCATCAGTCCATGTGAAAGGCCAAATGGATGTTGGACACTTTTGTATATGTTCCTTAATAAAACATATAGTGGCTTGATCAGCCACAGATTGTAACTTCGACTCCATTTGTAACACCTATGAAATTTGTCTTCGTGCTCCCTGTATACAGTGTTTTCTGCATATTCTACAACCTTTGTGTGGAGTACTGTGTCTGGTGCATGGAGCTTGGTTTTCTACTCTGAGGGTGTCATCGTGGAGCCCTCGGGAAGGAAAATTTAGCATGGTCCATTTCCATTTATAATTTATATAATTACACTCAGGTATAATTTATCATTCTTTATTTTTACTCCCATAGTCATTTCGGCCATATTGGCCTTTAGTGGGAGATTATTACCATTAGTGTCCATGTGAAAGGCCAAATGGTTGCCTGACACTTTTGTATATGTTCCTTAATAAAACATATAGTGGCTTGATTAGCCAAAGATTGTAAGTTTGATCGAATTTGTAACACCTATGAAATTTGTCTTTGCACTCCCTATGTACAATGTTTCTGCATATTCTGCAACCTTTGTGCAGAGTACTGTGTGTCATGCATGGAGCTTGGTTTTCTACTATGAGGGTGTCAAATGTGGAGCTCTCAAGAAGGATAGTTCAGTGTGGTGCATCACCATCAAAATACTTCAGAGTGTGTGTTTGCCAAAACCTACTCAACACCATCGAATGTAATATTTATATTGTCTAATATAATTACTTACCTTCCAAAGTATGCATAAAGAACCACTAAGTCCTTTGGAACATCAATCTCAAAAATTTTCATAAAAAATAGATAAGTTTGCACTTCAGAAGATTTGACTAAACCTTCTATCTTGGGAAGTGAAGGTAAGAATAAAATGCTTAGAGCTCACAACATGTATGAATTGACTAGAGAGCTTTTGCACACATTTGATTGAAGTGTCTATCTAACTAAAGAAAGTTATTTGATGATTTTATCTAGACTATAGATTGAGAAATAAGTATAAAAAGTATGGGGGGTCACCCCGACTTTTCAAGAACAAGATGAAGTGCAGACACAATCACCTTCAAACATTCATAAATCAAGATATACTAACCCAATGATAATGAAAATTCATATGTAAGCTCATAAGAGTCTTGCCTAAGTGACCCAAGCAAAATTTTGGAATTTGAACCAACATGCAGAGAAATGAACCCCACAAGTTGACTATGTACCTCAAGGTATTGTAGGAGCACACAAAGATCGAATACTCAAGATATATTAATTATAACGTGTATTGATATTGCACATATCATACAAACAAGATATGGAGGACTACACTCACTTGAAGTGAACATAATCTATGCTCACAACTTCATCTTAAATCTCTTTGAATAGGCTATATTTCCCTTGATTAAGAGGTGGTCTATTTGTGAATCTTTTTTTAAATATGGTGAGTCATCCACCTAAAAGTGAAGCTAAACTTTAGGATCAATTTGAATTTGAATCCCAACTAAAATCAATGGGTATTGGCTCTCTTCATCTTTTAATATAAATATGTTTTTCTTTCAAATGTCATTCTCTATACATCTTTCATACTTAGAATAAACTTTGACATATCTTGGTTCTTAAAGCAATGTAGAAAACCATATTAAATTACTTGCAACACGCATACATATGAAAAATTGGATCATGTGGCAAGAGGAGTGCCCTAATTTGGCACATATATGAGGTCATCTATCTTTTATTGGCTTTTCCTAAAAGTGCACTTGGGACATAGCCATAGGTTCAATAAATCATTCCATGTGGATCTCTCTAGTTGCAAAAGTGCTCATGTTTTGTATTAGTTGTTTCAAGAGTAAGTGGTCCTTATAGATACAAAGACTCTTGCTTTAGTCTATTCCCTAACGTGGTGTTCTTCCCCCTATTTGTTTTTGGACACTTGCAATTCTTTATAGTGAGAGGCTCTTGGTAAATTTTAATTCTATAACAACTGATGTTATTGGAGAAAACTTCACCCTCTAGTGTGGCTAGTTAAATGGGTTTGATATATTTGCTTATACTTTATGTGGTCATGAAAATAGGCTTTTGGGTTCTTTTTGTGAGCATAGATGTCCACGGTAGCCCATAGGTGAATCTTTTGTAATGCATCGAGCTTATCCACAAAACCAGATGGCTCAGGACCATTTCACTCATAGTCTCATGCTGATTTGTGAGTCTAAACTATGGAGTCAATAAGAGAAATGGCATGTTGTTTGTATACCAAGTTGAATGTACCATGTCTAAGTGCGGTCTCATAGGTTACTTGGTAAGCCCATATTGCATGGTGCATATATTATCCAAGTCTCAACATCCACTATTAACAACTTTTCTCATAAAGTGCATATCACTTTGTTGGAGCTCTCAATTTGAATGTTGGATTATGGGTGACATGGAGCCAACATCTTATGGACAACCAAAAACTTGTAGAGTAATGTCTCTATGACATTGTCGACAAAATGAGTGTGTCAATCATGATTATCTTGATAGGGACATTAAATTGTGTAAAGAATTGCCCAAATAGGAATTTGATAGTTGTTTCAACATCATTCTTCATGATAACGTGTGCCTCTACCCATTTGGTGAGATCATATGTAGTGAGTATTATGTACTCAATATGAGATCCTTTTTCAAGTGGTCTTATAGGACCGACAAAGTCTATTCTCCATTCGGCAAATGCATATCCTTCTATCCTAGGCCTAAGAGGCATTAGATGTCTATTTAAATGAATATTTAGCTCTCTAGCATTTGTCACATCTTTGCATTCATTATGAATGTTTGTGCATCCATCTAGAGGTTAGGACACCATAGACGAAAAAAAATAAATTTGCACCATCCAATCTGCAAAAAAATGTCAAAGTATAGCACTTGAGTGTGCAACTTCTAGAATGTCAAATTGACAACCAAAGAAGAACGCAAACTTATCAATTTTTTCAGAGAATATTGAGACACATCTGCATGGTCTTACAAGGACCTAAAGGGAGTCAATCCTAAGATTTTCTCTCATGAAATACATATGAAGAATGAAGCCAAAAAAAAGATATAAGATCTTCTTCAACTTAGAAACTAGATCCTCTTTGCTAGGAGTTTCATAACCCTCTAGTTGTTCCATTGAGATCTCTGCTATAAGATATCCATGCAAGAAAGCAATTTTCACATCCATTTGGACCAACACTAAGTTCTCCATTGCAACGAATCCAAGAAACATGCATACTGTAGTCATCTTTAGTATTGGAGAAAAGATTTACTCGAAATCAACACCATGTTGTTGCTTAAAAACCTTTGCAACTAGTTATGCTTTATGCTTTGGAGAAGTACTATCTAGTGTGAATTTCAACTTATATACCCATTCACATGGTAAATATTTCTTGCCTTTTGGCAAAGGTAGCAAATCCAAAGCACCATTCTTAAGAACAAAATCCAATTCACTCTTCACGGCATGCTCCCATTTGACATGATCTTTTATATGCATAGCTTCTTTGTATCAAGAAGGCTCATCAACATATGTTAGAATAAAAAATCCAAAAGTGGAACATATCTATCAAGTGGATGTGAAACACGTGAAGAACATCTCAATGGTCACTAAACAAGAACATTTGCATACTCATTTGATTGGGCATTCTCTTGAACATCCCTATGTGTAGAATTCTTATGCATGCTAATTGGAGGACTAATATCCTCAAACGCCACTCTTCTCAAGTCAACCTCCTTAATGGTTTGTTTATGCATCTTATCTCATTCAAAAGGATGTCACTACTTTTGATCACTTATTGAGTTTTAGGGTCCCATAAGCAATATCCAAATTGACCATCTTGACCATATCCAAGAAAAATGCATTTCTTTTATTTATAGTCCAACCTTTGTCTAAGATTCTTGGGTATATGAACATATGCTTCACACCCAAAAAATCAAAGATGTTCATAATCTAGTTGTTGCCCTATCCATGACTCGTGTACTACTTTCAAACCTTTGGTAGTACTAGGTGAAAGGTTAATCACATGAACTACAATCAACACTGCTTTTAGACAAAACCCTTGTGAAAGGTTTGCATGATGCAACATAGAAGCTACTCTATCTTGAACAGTTATATTCATCCTCTAAGCTATGCCACTCTGTAAGGGTATAAGGAGCTATAAACTCTCTAGAATTTCCTTTGGATTGATAAAAAATGCTGAATTCATGTGATATATACTAACCTCCATAATATGAATGTAAATTCTTTAGCTTAGTTCCTTTTTTGTCTCAACTGAAGCAAGTCATTTTCTAAAAGCAGGAAATACCTCATTCTTTGACTTGATAGGATATACATGGACCTTTCTAGTAGCACCATCTATGAAAGTGACAAATTAAAGAGAACCACCTGATGAGCTTTTTGGCATATGAACACACACACTTGTATGAATGAGATCTAAAGGCTTAATTGAAGAGTCAATGTGCATTTTATGCACATTCCTAGTTTTCTTTCCATATTGACAACACTCACAAAATGAAAAATTAGAGAAATGTGACATAGGGAAGTAGCCAGAACGAGAAAGATTTTCCATTATAGTATGAGATACATGGCCTAAATAACCATGCCACAATGCCATATAGGATGTTCAATGATAGCTAACAAATGTTCTTTCCATGATACAAATAAAGGATAAAGTCAGTCAAATTTGGTTCTTTTGAAATAACCATATTGCATTTTTTATCATGTTGAAAAAGTGAGATCAAACTACATGATAACTTAGGCACATGACATACATTATGCATAGTAAATTGTGAACCATCTATGAACTACACAACCACATCTCCAATCCCAACAATATGTCACTAGTAAGAATCACCAGTCTCATTTTAACAAAGGACTTCACTTCATAAGTAAATAACCATTCTGTATGTAGTGTCACATGGAAAGAAGCACCAAAATCTTGCATCCAAATGTGGAAAAGAGAATCAACCATAAGATCCTCACTAAGCACAATACTGTCAAGTGTCAACACATCAACATCATAAAAAACAACACACCTTCTAGAGTGGCTAATTGGACAGCCCCACTCATTGATATTCTATTAATAATCATGGGTCCATAGCCACACTTCTCTAATTTCCTCGCATGTGGCTTTAATGTGTACACTAAGACTAAAGCACCTACTTTCCAACCCTTATCCTTCACATGAGCATCAAAGTAAGTTTTTGGTCTCTTCTTAGCCACATAAATCCCTGCTCCTTCTCTCAATTGTGTCTCTCTAGTCATTCTAAGTCAGAAATTCTAGATGAAAGCTCATGGCCGGTTCACTAGTGTTCTTGTGCTACGTTCAATTTTGGTATAAATAAGTCTAATGGCAACACAACATTTTGTCCAAAGACCATATGAAAGGGAGTGGCTTGGAGCACCATTTTATAGGCCACTCTATATGCTCAAACAACATGATGTAGCTGTTTCTCCCGATCATAGTGTTTTTCATTTACCAATTTTGTCAATACATTACATAAGATCTTATTTGTGCTCTCGGCTTGTCCGTTAGCTTGTGGATGATAGGAGGCAAAATTCGTATGTGTCATCAAGGATTCTTGGAGAAGGTTTTCAATGACTTCATCCAAGAAGTGCATACCTCTATCAGTTACTAGCTCTATTGGTAACCCGTATCTAGTGAACACATTCTCAAATAAGAACTTCACCATTGTTTGAGCATCATTCTTTGTTGTGGCTTTTACCTCTACCCATTTGGTTAGATAGTCTGTGGCAACAATAATGCAGTCAGCATGTGAACTCTTAACTCGGGGATTAATAGGACCTACAAAGTCTATTCCCCACTTAGAGAATGCATGTCCTCCCATCATGGGTTTCAATGGCATCTTGTCTTTATGTATCAGATATTGAGTTCGCTGACAAATATCACACCGCTTCACATAGGTATCTGCATCCATATGAAGGATTGTCCACCAAATACCTGAAAAAAATATTGCCTTGATCACCCTATCTGGTCCAAAATGTCCTCCTGCTACACCTTGGTGAGCAGTCTCTAAGATCCTGAGGTATTCACTCTCATGGACACACAATCTTAGATAGATGTCTCTTCCACGCTTGTATAAATTATCTCCAATGAGTGCATAGTCTAGTGCTTCTTGTTTTAAGCTCTTTCTTCTATCCAATTTCATCTCTTGAGGGAATGTTTTTGTCCTCAATAATTCTACCAAGGGTTCGCTCCAATCTAGTGCCAAAGACACTTGATAGAGAGTGGCATGTTCCACTCATGGTTTAATAGCACATATCTAGCATTCCTTGCACATCCTATGGACATCTGCTTACATGGTTGGCCAATATACTCCTAATCTTTGCAAAGTCTGTAAGGTTTGATATTTGGATTGATGTTGTTGTAGTGCACCTACATGTGCTATTTGCAACCACTTTGCATGTTCATCTTCATCTACACAACAAGCTATTATGCCTTGATTTGTGTGCTTATACATGATGCGTGCTAGTATGTGATATTTTTGAGACCTCACCACTTCTTTATCTTTGGCTTTCAATACATGATGTTTAGGTCCAAAGGTTACAATAAGCATTATAATTTTGGCCCAGTCAGGCACTACTTCTAGATTGAACAAGTAAGCATCAAGAAGGTCATCTGATACTCCTTGAGGGGACTCCCTTGAAGTTATTCTAGAAAGGTGATCCATCCTAAGGTGAGTCCTACCTTTCTTAACCACAACTTCAAAGTCATATTCCATTAGTAAGAGGAACCATCTTACCAGTCTACCATTATTGCAAGGTTTGTTCAGTAGATATAATAGTGCTTCATGAGTGTAAAAAAACTCAAACTTATTTGCAATCAAATAACATCTAAACTTTTGAACTGCATAAACCATGCCTAATCCTTCTCTCTCGGTCACTATCACATCATAGTGCGAAGGAGAAAAAAACCTCCTAAAGAGGGAAAAAGTTGCCTCGAAGGTCCTAAGTATGTTCACACACAGCACTACCGAAATATATCAATAGTGGAAAGGCAATTAGATTTTTTTTCACAGAGCAATTGATTAAGAAGGATTATGGCCTATTCAAGGAAAGTCAATTACATTGTTTTTTAAGGAGTAATTGATTAAGTTGTTTCCAAGACAGTTAAGCCATTTGATGAAAGGAAATTACCTTGCTTTTCATGGAGTAATTGATTAAGAGCGATTATGCTCTATAAAGGATCCATTCTTTGAAGAATGCAATATTACTCTTCATGGAGTAATTGATTAAGAGGGAGTAATTGAACAATGCAATATGGTGATGATAATGTTTTATGTGTCTACTTCTAACGACCATCCACATCAATGCAACTTGATACCCATGCACTAAACTAAGTAGTCCCTAGGGTGACTACTTCCACAATCAGCTTCTAATAATTTTTCTTTTATTAGTAGCTTTATTTTTTTTATTTCTCACCATGCACAAACCCTCTAATCTTTATCCATTTTAAGTTTTTTTAATCCATCTTTTCTTTTCTTTTTTTGGGGTTTCATAATCACCCACTTAACCTTCGATCCCTAATCATTTTATTTTCTTTTATCACATAATTTTTTTTCTATTTTTGGGGTACACATAAAAAATTCCAAAAATCCAAAAATAGTCTTCAATAAGTTACAATCTACCTGTTTAGAGTTTTTTCTAGGTGATGATTGATCATTGCAGTGCACACATCCAACTCACCTAGCACATAAGGTTGAACTCCCACTGAGACGAGATTGTCTCTCACACGGAGTACTTGTAGTGGATACCTATGCCCAAGCCTGGCACCTTTGACAAGCATACGTTGTCCCAACTGCAACGAAAAATGATGCTCACCAAGAAATGCATAACATCTGCTCTCCTATAATTGGCTAACTGAAATCAAGCTCCTAGGGAATGAAGGTATGTAGTGTACATGTCTGAGTATAAGTGATGCTTCACTAGGTAGCATAAGGCATACATCTCCTTCACCCTCAATGTCATATGACATACCATCAGGTATGTGCACACATCCATGACTCTCAAATGAGAATCGACAACACCACTCGCGATGCAGAGTAACATGAAAATCGACTAATGCATATGTGTGCTCTCCAATAACAAGAGGAATCCTGAGATGAGCCATAGGAGAAAGTGATATCACCATCACTATCATAATCAACTGCCATAGACTTTCTTGAAACCACTACCTGACCTGCATCACGTGCATATGTTTGATGTCGTCGTCACATCTGCCTGAAGAAGCATCGTCGAATATGGCCCTCATGACCATAGTGCCAACATCGAAGATCTCGATGTGATCTATGTCTCACATGAGTCAATGGACTCACATAAATATCATGTAGTCTCTGCCATAATGCACTACTCGTCTTCTCATACATAACAGACTCATATATAGAATCCACAAGCTATAATCAAATAGTGGAGCTGGCAAATGCATCCATATCCATCCATATGTGGTCGGGCATGTCACGAGGTCTCTGTGCATCTCTATGCACATACATGTGTAACCCTGCACAAACCAATGTATGCCACATTTGAGCTTTCCATCTCGGAAAGTCAGTGCCATCAAACCGAGAAGACACCATGCTGGCAATCCAAGAGATTATAAATATAACAAGAGATTAGAAAAAATACTCTATCACCAATAGGATCACGCATGCATATCCATATGCATGACTCACATAATAAATGTCTTAGTAGAGAAGAAAAACCATGTGAACCGCTTGTCACATAACCATGCATCTAGCATGTACATAAAACCATGCGCACAAGCCTACTCACCAAATCTCCAAAATGACCAAGTAGATGTGAAAGAATCCTAGAAAAAATTTTATAGAATATCCCCTGTAAATTGAGCAATCAAACAAGATAACCAATAGCAAAAGAACAATGAGTAACCTCTAACCACCTATCATTGATCCAATCAAAGATAATGGCAAATACACATGCCAAAAACTTGTGGCAATACATGCCAATACAAATGATGATACATCTCCCACTCAAGAATGAATCTTGCAAGATGGCCCAATCTCTCACAAATAACCTATGACCAAGTCCACGTGAATGGAGATAATCAATGATCCAAAGCTATTGCACAAGCTTCAAGATCCACTAGAGTTCTCTTCTAGCATAAAACCCACCAAAATTTCAGCAGCATCTCCTCTGTAAAATGGAATTTAGAACCAAAATAACCATGTGGTAACCACAATCCACATATGCCAAGAATCACAGTAGCAAATAAATATCAAATCAATGAACATATGCTAATAGAATAGCCAATCAAGGTGACAAATGGAGATGCAAAAGAGAGGCCTCCTCTAACCTTCTTGCAGTCGAGCAATGGTGGCCTTCCAATTCTTTGCTGCTATGAGCAAGAACTCCTCTATGATATACTTGCTTGGACTCCTTTTTCCTATAGCATCTAGTTGCTAGCAATGCTATCGTCTACGTGTGCTATGAGGATGAAACACACACACACACACACACACAAAATTATGGGATACATATATTATGGATTAGAGTCAAGATTCGAATGAGTGATATGGACTATGTTGAGTTCATTTCTGATTTTTTGTGAGAGAGCCACTGAAAGTGGGCTTCATATTGCATGTGAAACCAAACATCTTCATTGAATTGCTCTATAGATTAGAGAAATCGGTACAAAGTTGATGAACATGAAAAACTCCATGTTGGGATGCATCAAACTCCTCAAAGGGTGCAATATGAAAAAAAATATGAAAATACGAAACTCAATGTTTATGAACACTAATATTTGAAGTTAAACAACTTTCCTTCAAAAACGAACCACCAAAAATGGATGTTGTAGCAAGACCAAGGGTGGGGAGGGTGGGAAAATGAGGAAAGCTGGGTGGAAAAATGAATGCAAAGGTGTGAGAGGGTGGGCAAATGGGCTTAAAATGATGGAAAAAGGTTTCTCCAAATGAATTCAGAGTAGCACTACCAAATGGGTGGAAAATTGGGTGTGAGAGGGTGTGACCAAAAGGGCTTAAATTGATGGAAAAAGGTTTCTCCAAATGAATTCAAAGTACCACTACCAAACTCAAGCACAACCGCCACCACCAAGGCTTCCAATCACCATCAAGACCTCTCCTAATGCTCTGATACAATATAGAGAGTACATGTGCATAAACAAAATGAAAAAAAGAGTGTACTCACAAAGGAAAGAGTGTGAGAGACTCAAAGTGAGTAGACCAAGAAATGGGTAAACTCACATGGATTAGAAATGATCTCTCAAAGAGCATGGAGCAGCTCCTCAAACTTCTAACCAAGTACAAATGGGGGGAGAGGCCCTCCTTATATAGATTTGGGAAGGTTTCTGCTAAGTACATCAAATGTGGGATAACTCCCCTTGAAGGAGAATGAATACACTGGTAGAAGCAAATGGCAAGGTACCCAAATACAAAAGAGATACAATACAAAATGGAAATACATTGGAAATGGAGTGCCTCCTAGATACAAAATGGAGATGCACTCATGTGGATTCAAATGTAAATGATGGAGGAGCAATCATGTCGTCAACACTTGTCACCTCTAATCCCATTGAGAATTTGCCTCATGATGGCCTCTTTTTCAATAAGCTCTCCAATGGATTCCAATTGATCAGAAACCTCCTTGAGGAAAGCCATCTCACATCTTGAAGTTGCTCTAATACCACTAAAAGAAGTTGGATAGACTTGGAAGTAGGGTTGCCAAGTGGTGAAGATGGTCCAACAAAAAAGTATAGGACCTACCCTAGCTTTTTGAATATGTAAAATATACCTTGTAGGCTTGTGGTTAGTGCAATAAAAACCAATAGGTAATTTGGAACATCAACAAGAACAAGTTGATGCAAAACAAATAACTTGCACCTTGACTAGCTCACAAAAACCTTATAACTATGGATGGAAGCTATGACTTTAAACACTTAGAGCAACCAACATAGTTACAATTTGAAACATTCATCTTAAGGGATTTTCATACATAGGTTTGGATTTCTATAGTGCACAAAAGCCCTAATTTATATCAACCAATGAAGGAGTAATAACCTTAACACTGGTTGGATGTCATCCTGATTTTTCAAGAATGCATAGAAGATGACCCCGAGACTGACAAATTTCACAACCAAGTGAATCTTGGCTAATGCAGAAACTGATAATAAATTTTTCTTGATCCTTGGCACAAATAAAGCACCTAAAAAAGTGAAAGAACTACCATCAGCAGTAGTCAAAATGATCTTACCAGCTCCCATGACAGGATAAGAGAAGTTGTTGGCACATGTGATAGTATTCCCTATACTGGTAGGCTCGAGTGAAGTGAAGAAACTGCACTGCAAGGTAATATGTTTGGTTGCCCCACTATCAAAGTACCAAACATCTAAGTCTACTCCAAACATATACTGTTCAGAAGAAGATGGGTCAAAACTACAAACAATAGTAAACACCCATTCTTCATTCAACACAAGATTAGTAGACTCTGTTTTTGGTGTAGAGGCCTCTGCAACAACCATTCCAGCCTCTTTTTTCTTTGCCTCTTTTGTAGCCAGTTTTGGACAGTTCTTTATGACATGATCATTTCATGATGGAATTGATCATGAAGATCATCCACTTCATCAATAGGTGGAGGGTGCTCTCTCTCCTTGGTCCATTCATCCTCTTGTATCTCTCTCAAGAACTCTTGGGAGTAGCAGTTTATTGAGGAAGGAATTCCGTCATCCATAGAAATAAGAGCATAAGCTTCCTGGGTTGGTAAACTTACCCTTTCACTTCAACTAATCTGAGCCTCTAGTGTAGCTATGATCTTGGGTTTAGCTACTACTTACTCTAGCCTCTCCAAAAGTCCTTCAAAATGTAGTTGTGGTTTGATTGAGTTTGTTAGATCGAAAAAGACAACTCATGTCAAACATAGCCTGAGCTAATTCTACCATTTTGACACGAAGCTTTGTCCTTTCAATCTCTAAATCTGCTCAAAGATAATATTTTTCTAACTCGACCACATTTTGACCTTCTTGAAGTTGAGCCTAACAGGCCTTGAATATCATGTCCAAGCCTTCTAGAGTAGGATCTCCTAAGAATGATCCTACTATGGGTGGTGGTGGAATGGATGGTGGGATTCGATGAGGTGGGTTAGATGATGCTACTGTTTGAGAGTGCATTTGAGAGGTGATTTCAACTATTTTTGTTTTTGTTGCTTTAAGGCTCTCTTCTAGTTCACTCAATTTTCTAGCCCATTGTCTCTTCATTCTCTCTTGACTATCGTTCCAAGATCTTGTTATCCTTTTATCTATGCTTTTTGGCTCACTAGTTTGTGATTTCTTTTCTTGATCTATGCCTAAGGTAATCTATGGAGCTTGTGCTCTAGTGACTACTTGTACAAGGATTTGTCACATTTTCGTTGGGTTCTACCACAAGGCCAATAACATTGATTGGGGTAATCTTTTGCGCATTGGCATGGTTCTTAGGAAAATCTCTTAGGAGATGTTCTTTTCCACAATCATGACAAAAGCCCTAGATCACTATGGGTTGTGGTTGTCTTGGTGGAGCAAGTGGATAATCATGAATAAATTGATCTCCTTGACATATGTAGCATGGTACTCTAAAGGAATGTGGTCTCCTTTGATTTAATTAGGGACTAGGGTTTGGATTTGTGTACATCACATTGGAGTACTCAGGCTCCCCATTAGGTTCCAATGGTGTTTTGTTGGATATATCTGTTGGAGTTAGATGTCTGCGGAAGCACACAAACAATAGAAGGAAGAAGAAGAAGCTTGGAGCACAACACGCAATGATGAATGTATTACCACTAGAATGTACAAAGATAAGTAGCCCATTAAGGCAATAGGTGTATATACAAGCTCGGTGAAAAAAACCTCCTAAAGAGAGAAAAAAGTGCCTTGGTGGTCGTAGAGTGTTCACACACATCACTACCTAAATATATCAACAAATCCCCCTTAGGAGTGATGTGGTGAACAAGGAGCTGGCACTCATGTATAAGGAAGTGCCAAGCTATGTGGAATCAATCCACAAAAGGAACTAAGCACAAAGCTTTGCAGAAAGCTTCAAACTTCTCCCTAGGCAAAGCCTTCGTAAAAAGGTCTACAATGTTCTCCTGCGTGGGCACATATGCCAAGCTAATCTCCCCAGCAGAGAACCTCTCCCTGACATAATGATAATGCACCTCAATGTGCTTAGTGCGAGCATGGAACATAGGGTTCCTCACAACTGCCAATACGCTCTAACTGTCGGTGAAGATGGTGGTGGTAGAAGACTGACCAACACCCAAATCACCCATAAGGTGTCTAAGCCATACACACTCAACAGCTGTTGTGAAAGCTTCCCTATACTCAGCCTCACAACTAGAAGTGGCCACAGTAGGCTGCTTCTTGCTCAACCAAGATATACATGAGCTACCAAGCATAAAGCAAAAGACACTCGTGGACACACGAGCATCATAGCAACCAGCCCAATCACTATAAGAAAAAGCATGCAAATCTGGTGGTAGTGATCCCCCCTTGGGATAAAACAATCCAAGTAGTCGGGTACCACTCAAGTAGCAAAAGATGCACTTAACTGCCTGCCAATGCTTGACACCTAGGCAATGCATAAACCTGCTTATCTGGGAGACAACAAACTGAATATCTAGCTGAGTAATGCACAAGTAAATCAAGCATCCAACAGCTTGCTGATAGAGAACAACATCAAATGCATCTCCAGCATCATGGAAACTCAATCATAAACCTGTCTCCATAGGAGTGGTGATAGGCTTACCGTCTTCAAGGCCAAAATGCTGCAATAATGTGTCAATATATTTTGTTTGACACAAAGCCATTCCACCATCAACTTGCATAAACTGAATGCCCAAATAGTGATGCAAATGCCCCAAATCAAACGTCTCAAATGAGGCATGCAAATCAACCTTAAAATTAGCAATATGCATGTCATGAGGACCAGTGACTAGCATGTCATCAACATACAACACAATGATCAGAAGCACATCATTAATGCGCTTAACATATAAGGTGCTTTTAGTTGGGTTGTTCTCAAAACCATGTGCAATGAGATAGGCATGTATCTTTTCATACCAAGCACGTGGTGCTTGCTTTAAACCATATAATGCCTTCTTTAACCTGCACACCTCATTTTCATGCCCTTTCTGCACAAAGCCATGGGGCTAAAAAACATACACTTCTTCATGCAAGTCACCATTCAGAAATGTTGTTTTAATGTCCAACTGATGGACATTCCAACCATGATGAGCTTCAAGTGCACAAATGCTATGAACAATAGTCATTCGGCAAGTAGGAGCAAAGGTTTCATCAAAATCAATGCCTCTTTCCTGTGTATAACCCTTTGCAACAAGCCTAGCTTTATACATGTCAACTGTTCCATCAGGTTTACGCTTCAGCTTGTATACCCACTTAGTGCAATGGCCTTCTTGCTAGGAGGCAAGTCACATAAAGACCATGTACCATTTTTCATGATAGCATCATATTCAGATTGCATTGCAGCCATCCAATGTTCAGAATTTTGTGCTTCATAAAACGAAATAGGTTTAGTCTCATCAGAGAGACTAGAGGCAGGCATAGCATAGCAATCTGATGCAAAAGAGGCACTATGAGAGCCTGACCGAGTATGATATGATAGAGTTGCATCTAATTTGCTATCACACAAGGTCTGCACTAGCCATTTTGACATAGTTTTTGCCTGCTCAATATCAGCTCTCTCATCAACAAGCGCATCATGTAAATCTGCATAAGAAATGGAATGATCTGCATCATCACATGAAACCTGCAAATGTTGAGAAGTTGCCTAGTTAAGACCAGCACTAGACTGTCCACCTATAAAAAGAGGCAACAAAGTATCATACATGTCTTTGGAGCTAACAAATGCCTCCTTAGTACGTGAAAGTAATGGTTGAATAACATCTTCCACAAAAACAACATCACGACTAACCAGAATGCATTTAGTTTGTGGATGATACAAACAATAGCCTTTACTTTTAGAATTATACCCAACAAAAATACATTCTACTAATTTATCATCCAATTTTTTATGATGTTGTTCAGGCACTAATGCATATGCCAGACAACCAAAAACATGTAGATGAGCAACAGATGGCTTGCGACCATGCCAAGCTTCATATGGAGTGATATATTGTAGCACTTTAGTGGGACACCTATTTAGTACATATGCTGCACACATAACAACTTGAAGTTAGAAACTATGTGGTAAAGCCTGAGTCTTGACCATACACCTCGAAATCTCCATGAGTGACCTATTCTTTTGTTTAGCAACTCCATTCTGTTGAGGTATATATGACACTGTACACTGATGTTTTATCCCACATTCAGCCACAAATGCATTAAAGTCAAAAGACATATATTCCCCCCCTTTATCAGAACGGAGGGTGCCCATTCTACATGTTGACAAATTTTCAGCCAAAACAAGAAACTGCTTGAAGCACATAAGAACTTCGGACTTTCCCTTCAATGGATATACCCATGCATGCCTGGAAAAATCATCGATGAAAGTCACGAAGTAAAGATAGTTCCCAAAAGAAGGTGTTTGCATAGGACCACAAACATCACTATGTACAAGCTGCAATTTCTAAGTAGCCCGAACTGAACCATGTTTTGGAAAGGAAGAATGCTGCATTTTGCCCAAAGTACAACCTTCACATACATGTTTACTGGGTGCCTCAAGTTTGGGCAAAGAGGACATCATTTCATATTTCTACAGGTGTAGCAAACTAACAAATTCAGATGACCAAAGCATGCATGCCAAAGCTTTGCATCTGACACAGCTTGAGAATCATGTACTGCACATGCCAAATCATTTATAGATCTTTCATAGTCTATGAGCTTATACAACCCACGACATAAAATGCAAGAAGTAATAATGACATCGCCATTTGACAGATCATGAACTGTACATCTTTCATCAACAAATTTCACAACCAAGCCAATCTTGGCTAATACAAAAACTGATGATAGATTTTTCTTGATCCCTGGCACAAACAAAGCATTTGACAAAGTGAAAGAACTACCATCAGCAGCAGTCAAAATGATCTTACCAACTTTCATAACATGCTAGGAGGAGTTGTTGGCGTATGTAACAATATTCCCTATAGGGGCAAGCTCGACTGAAGAGAAGAAACTGCGCTACGAGGTAATATGTTCGGTCGCCCCACTATCAAAGTACCAAACATCTGAGTCTACTGCAGACGTGCACTGCTCATGAGAAGATGGGTCAAAACTACAAACAGTAGTAAACGCCAATTCTTCTTCTTGCACAAGTTTAGCAGACTCTGTTTTTGATGTAGAGGCCTCTGCAACAACCATTCCAACCTCTTTCTTCTTTGACTCTTTAGCAGCTAGTTTTGGACAGCTCTTGATGACATGATCATTTGCTTTACAATATTTGCAAAAAAAAATTTGCTTTTATGATTTCTTCTCATCTTTGTCTTCCTTCTTCGAACATGCAGTATTTGCAGATTTTTCCTTACTAGTAGAAGAGCTCTATTTACCTTTGCCCTTCTAACTAGCCAGGAAAGCTTGATCTACAACACACATAATAGACCCGTTCTGCCTAGATTGGTCTTCCTGCAATAGAATAGAGACCAACTCCTCAAATGACAAGGCATTTGGTTTCCTTTCATCATCAAATGAAGAGTAGAAGCAAAACTTTGATATGATTCAAGAAGACAATTCAGAACGGTCTGCACAAGTGAGCTATCTAGTATAACTTCATCAGCAGAAATCAATTGTTCTTTCAAATCCTTGATCTTTGTGAGAAAATTGTCCATATAATCACCTTCATTCATGTGCTCACTCTCCAATTATTTTCGGAGGTAAGCAACACGAGCCTCATTCCTAGCCTGGTACAATGTGGTAAGTGTATCCCAAGCATCCTTAGTTGTTCTGCAAGAGCGAATGTGAGGAATAATGGCATGTTTCACAGAAAAAGCTATTAAAGCATGTGCATGAGCATCTCCTCCATCCCAACAAATTTGCTCCACAGTAGGTGCAATAGAAACAACAGCACGAATAGGAATCTGCAAAATATCATGATCTTTAACACCATCTCCATCAACTCGAGCACCTGTATTTGCAGTTCCTATATTCACAGGTGTAACAGGATGTCTTTCAACACCCTGCACAATATTCCATAGACCTTTTGCGACCAATACATGATGCATCATATAAGCCCATAATGGGTAGTTGGTACCATCCAACTTATCCTCAATAGCCAACATTCGAAATACATCATTGCTTTCAGCCATGGCCAGTGGCTAAAATACCTTGATGTAGAAAATTGACTGTATCTCAAAAAGTTGAACAAAACTACCCAAACGAATTCTACTAGGCCTGTAGCAAACTTCGAGGTGCTTATACTGGCAAACCAAAACTAGTATATACCTTTGGCACAAAAAGATGAAATGACATGCATAAGCACTGCGATAGTGCATTCGGAGGCAAAAACGAGCTCAGATCGTGATTTCGACAGCACGGAGCGAAGCCGTTTTGATCTCTAGAACACCTTGAGTATGCTTACCAAATTTCATGCGATTTTAAGACTACAACCAGAGAGGTTTAGACAACACCCTAGATGAAACAGTGACCTGCCCTGATACCAACTGTTGGAGTTAGACATTTGCAAAAACACACAAACAGCACAAAGAAGAAGAAGAAGCTTGGAGCACAACACACAATGCTGAATGTATTACGACTAGAATGTACAAAAATAAGTAGCCTGTTAGGGCAATAGGTGTATATACAAGCCGAGGGGAAAAACATCCTAAAGAGGGAAAAAAGTACCCTGGCAGTCTTAGAGTGTTCACACACATCACTACCTAAATATATCAACAAGATCTCATTATGTTATGGTGATTGCATATAGTAAGCAAGTGGGCTATCTACATGGGTAGAGTAAAAAATTTGAGCATTTGGATCACTATTTGAGATCAATGGGGATGTTGGCACTATGACTCTATTTAAGTTGTCTTTTGTCACTTCATATTTAACTAAGATTACATTGGCAGGTGGTGGTGGTTGCTAACCTAATATAGGCTGATGTCTCTATATGAGCCTAGTAGTGTGGTTGGTAAGGTTGTTGTGGCCTATAATATGGTTCTAGTTGGTACTAGTTTTGATATCTACTTGGCTTTTGGTATAGATACTAGTAGTTTTGCCTAAGTGCATGTTTATTCTAATGACAATGTTGTGTAGTATGATTGGTTTATTTCCTCAATGGTACAATACTAAGCATTTATATTTCTTGAAGTTTGAGCCATCAAAGGCCGTACATTGTCCATGTGCTCTTAGCAATGATTCACTGAGACCATCATAGGAGTTTGTTCACTAGGAACTCCTAACTTTCGGGCCACTTGTTCTGCTAACTCATTTATTGAGGTTGAGGGTTTGGGTGTGAAGCTAGTAGAACAACTTGAATCCTTATAGAGTTTAGAAAGCTCAACTCATCAGCCAAGTTATCCTTTATGTCAGCACACGCTATGAGACTTTGCTCCATGGTTCGAGGTTCCTTGAGATAGACATATGATCGTAGCTTCACACTCAAAACGCCATCTAAGAACAGGGAAACTTGCTTAGCCTGAGTAGGTAGCTCCAGAGTTGGAAATCTTTCAATGTATTGCCTAAGTCTACATCATGCTAGCCTAACAACTTCTTGTGATGTCTACTTAAAACTATGGATCAATGAAGAAGTATTATGGCTAATGCCACTCTTAGAGAACTCAACTATGAAGGTGTCAAATAGTTGAGTGTTGTTCTTGAACTAGTATTGACGTAAAGGGCTGTGTTTTTCAATGTAAGCCCAAAAGCCTACTATTGAGTGAACATTTCATCAACCTGTTTTGCTCTCAATACTTGCTTGAATTCAGCTTTGTGGTGGAAAGGATCTCCCATTCGATCAAAATAGTTCTTCATGGCTTTTACCAATTGAGTTGGTCTAAAGATTCTAGGATGTTCTCTTGGTCTAGGTAGGGGGGAATGATCCATTCCTTATGTCCTCTAGGTATTTCCTGTTCTGATCTATCAATGTCCATTCCTAATCTCTCTCTTCTTAAAGGATTTGCAAAACTCACTTCTAGTCTCTCTCTAAACTTCTCTTTTTGACTACCAAAGACATGCGACAATCCGGCTCCATGCTCACCATGAAGATCAATAAACTTGTGAGGAGGGAAATGTGGTTCACCTTTCCATGTGTAGGCATGACTATTGTGTTCCATAACTACATACATCATTTCATGTATGTTATCCAAATAGATAATCTTCCTTGGAATATCAAGATCTTTGAATTCATATATGATAACTTCATCCCCTTTGCTAGGCTTATCTGGCTTAATCTCCAAAATTCTTCATCAGTCTCTTTGTTCAAAAAGAGTTATATACTCTTATGATCCTCGGGGATCCATTCTAGTGCGATTATCCTTCATCAATCCCTCTTAGACTAGGTGTTCTAAGCTCTCTTCCTGGAATTTTTGGATCTAAGTCTCCTAACTCCAACTCACGGATGATTGTCATCAATCCTATCTAGTAAGCTAGTCACCACATACATGGTTCTTGTTTATCTATGTAGGAGCCCTCTTCAAATTCAACCACGAGGTGCTCAATTCCAAAGGGTTGATTTGGTTTTTGAGTTGGACAATTGATAATCTCAAACCATCCTCATAGATGCGAGCACCGAAGTGGCTAGTTTGGATATATTCCAATTGAGTCTTGTAGGAACCTTTTCGGGTTTGCAAGTAAGCTAGACCTGAACTTCCAATGGGTCTCTCCATGCTAAAAGATATCTCTGAATCACTCAATGCATAAGGATAGTCACTCAATTGTTGAGCCCACAACCTAGGTGTATGGTTGACTCTAGCCCAAACAATCTGATGCTTTGTCTATCTCTTCCTAGGTGTCTACCTAACATAAGGTTCATATGACCCTACTACTTGCCCAATTTCCAAGTACAACTATGTTGCAATGTTCTTTTGTATCGATCACTTGCTCTTTTTTAGTTCTTTGTAGTGTAAAATATTGTCTTAAGATTTGCATTCTTAGGAATACATGCATTGTAACATAATTTGATGTGTGATCAATTGAATTATGCTCCTTTCACTTAGGGTTTTCCACAAATGTGCCTTAACTTCTCTTAAACTTGAGAAATTAGAGTTTCTTGAACTCCATTTGTGCCTATCGTAGCCCTAATCAATAAATGTCACTAAGCACACTTAGCCTAAGTTGCAAATTGACTGAGGGAGTTGAGAGAACTTCCAACCTAAAGTCAAACACACTTGATATTGCTCAGATGCCTAGGAGGTTTGCTCCAAAGTTTACACTGCATTAGTACCTTGCTTTAGCCTTCCAAAGAGCTCCAATATCCTTAAAAATCCCAAAAATTAGGCTTGAAATTACTAAAATTTGATAAACCCTAAAAAAAGCTGAATTGTGTGTCTATCTAAATAGAAAATATCTATCATGATAGATGTGTCTATCGTGATAGATGGTATCTGTCATGGATGGCTATCTATCAGTATGGACTGAGTCGATCATCATAGGTGGATCTATCGCATTAGATGCTATCCATCATCTAATGTCTATCATCTATTATGCTCTCTATCTATCGCTATAGACATGTGTGTTTCTTGATAGATGGGTGTATCATGGGGTCTTATCAATTGCAATAGACTGGTCTATCATGATAGATGGTGTCTGACATCTATCATCTATCGTGGGGTGTCTGTCATGATGGATGCATCTATCACGATAGATACTCACTTTCACAAGGATTTGTCGATTGTGATATACATGTCTATCGTGATAGATATGCATCTATCATGATGGACATAGTCTTTTGTGACTTCTATCTATCATGAAGGAGTGTGTCTATCATGATAAAATTGATATTCTACTATTTTTTAGTGATTTGGAAAGCCCTTAGTATGTTTTCTATCATGCATACACGTGCAAAGTTTTGTCATACTGATTGATGTTGTTGCTTTCACTGTTGAAGTTGAACCTTGCTAGAAATGCGAAAAAAAACAAAGTGCACACAATCTCTATCTTGCTCTCTCTCACAAGTGAAATGAAGGAAATGAGGTTGGACATGGGGATATGACAAAAAAGCTGAAAATTTGTGATGAACAAGATGGATCTAGGAGGTGAGTAGAGATCATAGGGTGATGATGGAGATGATAAAAGGAAAGAAAATGGAAAATTTACCTACATACCTATGATTCCAATGTCAAGACTCTACATCTTATCGTTACACACTCGTCGTCAAATTATGCTCCCTAGCAACGGTGCCAAATTTGATAGGACAATGGGGGTACCAATGTGAGGAGATCTACCTTGTAAATGTCAATCCACAAAGACATGAGGATGGTATGATGACCATGAGCAAGTGGAGTGCACAATTGGGTGAGTGAGAAGCACACTAGCATGCACACACATTCAAACACACACACACACACACACACACACACAAGGTAAAAGCAAAGAGTAGAACAATGGAATCTTTCATTCAAAAGCTTTTAATACTATGTTTCATCAAAAGTTCAACATCCAAGTAGCTAAAACCTAAAAAATGAGCTCTCTAGCTCTTTTTATAGTTTTTTTGGTTCTATCTTTGGCCTAGTTCAGGCCCAGTATCTGATCTAGTTTAAAAGTATGTTCTTGGGATAATTTGGGGGCTCAAACGATCTCTAACAATTATGAAAATTAACACATAGTCTATCGTAATACTCCTTGAGCTTTAGAACTTCTCAGCTTGAACAAAATGGAGTTGATACTATAAAAAAGAAATATTTACAATGAGATGTAGTGAAAAAAATCATTGTTGATTACATGATTGTTTTGAAAAAAGAATTTGATGGGGCCTATTCACTTCTAGGTCAACAGTGAATTCCTTATCTACTCGGTCTAACTTGGTCTTCTATCTGACTCTCTTGTCCTTAACTCCCTTGTCACAAGCTTCCTTGTCGGCTTACTCCTTGTTGATGGCTAACACATACCATTTTTTGTATATACTACTTCCAAACCTAGGAAGTAAGAATGCCTTCAACATCATTACTTGTGATTATTGTATCATCAACATATACGCAAAGGTATATGGCTTGAGATTGATTCCTTTTAATGAAGAGTGAAGGATCTTTTAATGAAGAGTGAAGGATTTGCTTTGCTAACCATGAACCCTTAATCCTCTAAATAGGTGACTAGCCTATGATTACAAGCCCTTGGGGCTTGCTTAAGACCATATAGAGCCTTCCTTAACCTGCATAAATGTTCAAGAAATGATGAATATTCAAAACTAGGAGGTTGAGCCATATATACCTCTTTAGATATCCAACCATTTCGAAATGCATTCTTTACATCAATTTGGTAAATTTTCCAATTCTTGGAAGTTGTAATGCTCATAGGCACTCTGATAGTTGTCATCTTTGACACATGTGAAAAAATATCTTCCCCTTTTGTTTGTGCATACCCTTTGGCCACAAGTCTTGCTTTGTACCTGTTGATGGTTCCATTAGAGTTCTTCTTTATCTTGTATATCCACCTTGATCCAATGATCTTCATAGATGAGGTCTCTTGTACCAACTCCCAAGTATAGTTTTCGTGTAAGGCTTCAATGTCTTCCTCCATGGAATTCATTTATTCTGGTTTCTTCTTTGCTTCCTCATAAGATGAGGGCTCCTCAGAGTTTGAATCCTATGCTAAATAGATAGAGTGTTTAGTGACAAATGATGTATCATAGCCATACCTCTCAAGCTTCTTCTCCTCTCTAGTTGACCTTCTGATTGTTTGTTGGGAGGATGATTTTGCTACATCCCTCAACTCCTACACTTTTGCTTTGCATTTCAAATTCCACGGGTTAACTTCTCTCCCTGGAGTCTTTTGATCATCTTCAAAGTCACTTGATGCTTCAAGTGTGTGTGCATTATTTCTTGATAGAGTTGGAAAGTCTTCCTCTAGGTCATAACTTAACTTGATTTTCCTGCAATAATCTTCAGACCATGACTTTTTTCATCAAACACAACATCTCTACTTAATATAAAGACTTTGTTGCTAGGATTGTATAGTCTATAAACTTTTTGGTTAAGTACATACCATGAACACACACTTCTTTGTCTCAAGGTTCAAAATTTACCTCTTATATGTGAAGGTATATGTGCATATGCAATGCACCCAAAGATTTTGCAATGGTCGATATTGCCTTTTCCCACAAGTAGTTAGGTAGCTTCTTCTCATTGAGAATGGATCTTGTCGCCTCCACAATTGTCCTATTTCTTCTCTCGGACACTCCATTCTACTCAGGAGTGTATCTAGTGGTGATTCCCCTTTTGATTCCTCCCTCTTAGAGATAAGAATCAAATTCATGGGAGAAGTATTCTCCCCCTGCATCTGTCCTTAGCCTTTTTAGGGTTTTACCTCTTGAGAGCTAAGTACTTTTTAAAGTATGAAAACACTTCATCCTTATGCTTCTTGAAATATAAGGTAGTCCATCTGCTACAATCATCTATGAATGACACATAGTACCTTGATGTAAAGACTAAAGGTTGTTTGCTTGGTCACCAAACATATGTGTTGACAAGCTCCAAGAGATCTCTATGTATGTAGCCTTTCTTGGTGAATGATTTCATGTGCGACTTACCAAGCTAACATGCACTGCACTTATATATCATGTGTTGCTTTGATGTATTGGGTATTTCAAGTACACTCTAATCTCTACTAATTTGTTTGAGGGATCTTTCTCCAATGTGAGCTAGCCTCTTATGCCACACCTCTAATTGTAATAGGGTTTGAGTGCCATAGTTGAACAAGGAAATATTTTTGGTGTCTTGGAGTTCAAAAGTGAACAACCTACCTATCTTCTCTCCCTTTGCTATCTTCTTGAATCCCTGATATGGGTCCTCAACATATGCTCCATGCTTGGTAAATCTCACCTGCAAACCTTTCTCAACAATCTGATCTACACTAGTAAGGTTCTTTGTGATGGTAGGAACGTAAAGGACTATGCTTAGTAAGTTCATGTTACCATTAAATGTCTTCAGATTACCCATCTTCTCAACTCTTGTTTGGAATTCATGTTTGTTCTTTGGATCTTCCAAGTTATAAACTCCATCCATAGTTGATTCTTCTTGGCCTTGGTGCTTGAGGAGAACAATGCTTCCAAAGCATTCCATGACTCTTGAGAGGTTTTACAATTTCTAATATGAGGGAGAAAAAAATCAGAGATAGAGTTGAAAATGTATGAACTTGCCAAAGCATCCTTTTAACACCATGCGTTCAACCTTTCCTGCTCCTTTTGTGTTGGTTGGCCCTTGCTTTTGAGTATTGGCATCATCTCATCCCCTGAGATGTATCCATATAGGTTCCTTCCTTGTAGATAAGCCTCCATTCTTAGAGACATCCTGAACATAGTTACTTCAATCTAGCTTGTCAATGGATGAGGGGAATCCATCACCCATAATGGCTAGTCTTTAAGTTTTCTGTGATACCACTGTGGGGAGATGATGGATGCAATTGCAAAGATAAGATTGTGGTGGAAAAATTCTGCTCAACACTAGCTCTTCTAACTTCAGAGAAACTTAGTGCACTTGCTAAGATTCCTCAATATTCACTTAAACCTCTTAAGTACTTTGGATCATCAATCTCAAAACCTCATATCAAAATAGATGAATTATGAGTTTAAAATCCTTGAGAAACTTTTTATTTTTGGGAGAGAATCTCTTCAAAAATTTGTTCAGTGCTCAAAGCCTGGTAGAATTATATCTTCTCTAATATCTATATATCCCACCGCTAGGTGTGGTGTATATATACACCTTTTTGAACTATATGCTCCAATGTATTTATATTTATGCCTGTGAATAAGAGAGAAATCCAATTATTATTGAACAAGATCTTATTCTTGCTCCATGCATCAACAAAAATCATCCTTAACGAGTTCTTAGCCTTCCTTGCAAATCTGTGACTTGAGCTTCCAAAACAGATGATTTGTCTGTAGCTGGGTGAAATGTGTTCATCACTTGAGTACATCTCTCAAAATCTACCTTGTAAATTGATAACTTTAGATATGCAACAGTGCTCACTTTTCACCATGTTTCGAAATTCATAGGCATGTCGTGGATAATATGAAAATGCTGACTCATAATAAGGAACTGATGGTCTCTTTCCATTATCCAAATAGTGACTAGGAATAGATGTTTGAATGTTGGTTAACCATCTTTGAACCCATGCCCTCTAGCTTTGATGGCACACTCCAAAGGAAACTATTCCACTTGAGGCATCTCCTTGGCATTTTTAGAAGCTATCTACACTAAGATCATTGAGAATTTATTAACATGAGAGAGTATGAAAGCCACAAAGAGTTTCATAATGCTCATGCATGATTTGCCCTTCCTTCAAGTGGTTCCCTCTTGAATTAATTAAATTATCACCTTGTTGATCCCTAAGAGTTGAATACCAATTTTTTTAACTTTTTATGACAAAGAAAATAATTAGATTAGTAATAACTGAAGTGAAGAATTAGATATGGTTAGTGAAATTCCTAAACTACTTGAGTACAAATGAAGATCTATTCCCCTTTTTGAGGAAATGTGCTTTGAAACAATCTTGGAGAAGCCATGTCCCAAATGCAAGGTAATGTGGCCCTATTGTGCTTACTCTAGATGCATTTAGCTGAGCATGTGTGCAAGAATGACACCGCCTCAAAAATTATTGCTTTGATTGATTTATCTTTGGTCTCCATACTTGATATGTCCTAGTAGCTCAATGTTGATCTTCATATGGTTTGGCTTGTTTTTGCTTTGGTGTTGTTTCCTTTGTTTTGATCCTCTATATTAGGTTGCTCCTATCATTCTAGCTCATTGGTTTACATGACCTTAGTAATCTTTGATTGTTTGGATTCCTTTATATAGAGTTTGGTTTGAGAGCTATATCTTGGTTCAATGCTTTTATGGCTTTCTTTGCTTTTATTAAGGTTTTATTTAGGATCCAAGCTTTTATAGCTTTCTTTTCTTTTGTTAAGGTTTTCTTTGAGATCCCTTGTTGATGATCTTTATGGGCTTCTATGAGCTTTTTGTGTACCCAAACTTGAATAGTCCTTGAATTGGTTGACGGCTTGTAGATTATTACTCTTCCTTGCTTCTTCCTTCTAAGGTTTCTATCTTTGAGTTGATTGACATTCATAAATTTGGTCTTTGCGAATCCATATTTGTTTGAGTCCCTTAGCTTGCTACCTTCTGGTTCTTCTCAATGTGTTGCTTGACAATAACTCAAGAATTGATAGCCTCACAATTTCTCCAGACTTGAAGATTTTCTTGTAAAGGAGGAATTGGTTTTGTACTTCTAGTAGAACTAGGGTTATCTTGAAGAGATAGGATGTATTGATAAATGGACTCACTTGGATGAGACTCCATATTGGGATATATGAGATATTTTTCCTCTAGGAGGCTAAAGACTTCTCTATGTCCTACTTTGGTAGCTATGTATCCTTGTGCTAGATTCAAAATAACCTCAAATTCATACATCCATTCTTGTCCTAATATAACATCTTCCAATAACCATGTGTTTATAAAGATAAGCTTCCTCAAGATGATTGTGAGAAAGCACAAAAAGGAAATTTATGTTCTGAATGTCTTTTACCAGGGCATACGAGTAAGGATTGTCCTACTATGGGGAAAACTAAGACTATTCATGTAGGGAAAGGTAAACCCCATATACACTTGATACAAACTCTGGATCTAAGTAGATCCCATGTATATAAGCAAGTGGATGTGTTACATTGTGACAACTTTGATGGATCATATATGGCCTCCTGTAGAGTTTGGAACCCATGACTTGTCAAATTACATGGTTTAGTTAGTGGGTAGCATGCCTGAATCATGATTAATGACTATGCGACCCATAACTTTCTCAATTATGCACTTGTTAAAAAACTTAGATTACTCCAACAACCCTCTCCACATAGGTATCTGGTATCAATGATCCAAGGGCAAGATAAACACATCTAGGACACAATGTTTTGTGGTTTGGGAATAGAGATACAAGGTTACAAGGATAACCTTGATTCCAAATCATGAACATGGATTGCATAGACATAGTGTTTGGTAGAGAATGGTTGTGGATTTTGGGTTCCTCGTTATGTCATAGTTATCATGTAAACACCTTGGAATTTTAAAAGAATGGTATAGTGCATTTCATCAAAGGTGAACATGGATTTTTGAGCACTCCTTTGATTTATAGCACTGAATTATAGGAACTTGTAAAGAAAAATGAAGTTGATGCATTTATGCTCCTTCCACTGGATGTAATTGATGACTCTAATGTAAATCAAGTTTCTTATGATGCATGTACCATTTCTCCAGTTGTGATGAATAAATTCAATGATGTGTTAAAGTACTACTATGATGTGTATTCAATAAGAAATTCCTCGTGGCTTACAACCATCACGGGGACTTGTCGATCATGCTATCTACTTGCCCAATATGTAAGAAACCATACAAAAATCTCTTTTTGCTCAAAAAGTAGAGGTATAACAACAACTTCATGAATTCTTGAAGAAAGGATTCATCAAGCCAAGCCAATCCCCTTAGGTAGCTCTAATCCTTTTGGTAAAAAAGAAGGGTGGTTCAATGCATCTTTGTGTTGATTATTAGGAATTAAATAATGTCACAATAAAGAACAAAATTCCAATGGCCCAAGTTGATGAGTTATTTGATCAACTTCATGATGTAGCAGTTTTCTCGAAGATTGACTTATGCCAAGGATATCATCAAATCTAGATAAAAGTTGATGATGTTCAAAAGACAACATTTAGAACACAATATTGGCGCTTTGAATTTTTCTTTATGCCTTTTGGTTAAACTAATGTCCGAACAACATTCATGACTCTTATGAACACAATCGTGCAACCATACTTAGGCAATTTTGTGGTGGATTTCGTTATGATATCCTTATATACAGTAAGGATCATTTAGAACATTTAAAGCATCTTCAATACATCTTTGAAGTGCTTAGACGAAATTAACTTCATGGTAAAGAATCCAAGTGTGAATTCTTTACATCAGAAGTTAAATATCTTGGTCATGTGAATTCTACAAAAGGAATCCAAGTTGACCTTGATGAAGTTAAGGTCATATAGGATTGGCCTCATACCAAAACAATAAAGGAGCTCCAAAGTTTTCTTAGGGGCATGGTATTATTGAATTTTTTTTCCTTGTTATGCCAAGATAGCAGTTCCTTTGACTGATCAAGTCAACAAAATCCTCACTAGATGGGGTCCTAAACAAGTTGAAAGTATTGAACAGCTTAAGCAAGTTGTTGCTTCAGCCCCGACTCTACGAATTGTAGATCCAAACAAACCATTTGTGGTTGAAATCAATGCAAGTACACACATGGTTGGAGCTATGTTGATACAAGATAGTCAACCACTAGCATTTGATAGTAAACTTAACCTATCTCAACAAAAGTATTTTGCTTATGAATGCAAAATGTTTGCTATCATTAACACATTAAAGAAATGGCATAATTACTTGTATGGTTCCAAGTTTACTATTGTTTTTTATCAAAAAACCATTGAGTGGTTTGTAAGCCAACAAGATGTATGAGGCAGAAAAGCTAGGTGGGCCAAAATTCTTGAAGATTTGATTACAAACTTCAGTATCAAAAAGGAAAGTTCAATGTAGTTCCTAATGTCTTGAGCACAATACCTATGCTTAGTACATTCACTTTTATATAGATTCACAATAAATTAATTGAATCTTTGAAAGGAAAATATGAAGATGATCCAATCCACAAGAAAGCTTGGCATGTTGTGGTTGAAAGATCAACTTTAATGAGCAAAAACTTAAATAAACAATCAAGAACTATACAATTCAAGATGATTACTTGTTATACAAAAGAAAAATTTGTATACCAAGTGATTCAAACCTTAAACAAAAGGTTTTTTTGATTGCCATGATGCTTTAAGTGTAGGAAATCCTGATGTTAACCAAACTTATAAGCTAGTCAGATGCCAATTTTATTGGATCAATATACATAAGGACGTACAAGCTTATGTGCTAAGATGTCACAAGTGCTAGATTAAAAAAGCAAAAAGACCTAGAATTGGAAGTCTATTGCATCCATTAGAAATATCTCAAGAGAAACGACAAACTATTTCAATGGAGTTTATAATAATTTACTAAAAAGTAAAAAGGGATATGATTCAATTTAGGTTATATTTGGTTGTTTGGCCAAGATGGCCAAGTTTATTCCAACTCATACAAGAGTAAAGACATCAGAATTTGCTAAGTTGTTTTTGGAAAATCGTTATCAACATTATGGTCTTCCTGAAGACAAAGTATTTGATCAAGATAGAAAGTTCACAAGTCATTTTTGGAGAGTTGTCTTTAGTCTGTTAAACAAAAATTTATTGATGAGTATGATCGAGATTCCTTAGACGAATGGATAAACTGAACAAATGATCAAATTCTTGAAAATATGTTGAGAGCATATATATCTCCAAAACAAACAAATTGGGATGAATATTTACCACTTGCATAATTTTGTTATAATAGTTCTAAACATACTACAACAAGATTTACCCCTTTCATTCTAATGTATGGGTTTCAACCAAAAGCTCCTTATGCAATTGGTCTTCAACAAGAAAAAGTTCAAGTTGCTCATGAATTTTTAGAAGACATGAAATTGAAGCTAAAATTTGCAAGAGATAGCTTTAAAAAAGCACATGATCAAGCACAAGCTTATGTTGATAGTAAGTGGTGGGCAATCTCCTTTGAAGTTGGTGAACAAGTGTATCTTCGAGTTTCAGAAAGATTCAAAACTCTTAAAATTGGATATTTTCCAAAATTTTCTCCTAGATTTTGTGGCCCTTTCAAAATTCTAAGAAAGATTGGAACCATGGCATATGAAGTTGACCTTTCAATAGACTACTGGATTCACCATGATTTTCATGTTAGTCAACTAAAAAAATTTTGTTGGCTTTGAAAATTTGGTTTTCATCAACATAATTATTCAATTGCTTTCAATTAAAAATTTTCCCCATGAACTAGAAAAGGTGCTACGTATTTGAGATAAATGAACAAGAAATCATCTAATAAAGAATGTATAGTTAAATGGAAAGATGGAATGGAGGGAAGTGGCACATAGGTGAAAGAACTTGGAGAAGCTTGTCAGAGGTAGAAAAGTGAGTTGCGAAGCGACGAAGTTCGGTCTAGCCAACCGACACAAGACCAGCCCTTGAGCTTATGTATACTCAAATACACCTTATAAAAATGTGATAAGTGAAATAAAATGCACTATGTACTTTGAAGCATCATGGGGAAAGATTCAATACAAAATAGATAGCTTTGCACATTGACTAGCTCAAAGAACTTACTATCTTTGGATGAGACAATCAACTTCAAATGCTCATAGCACCCAAAATGATTACAATTGGAAAATATCCTTTTGAGGAGTGATATAGGGTTGAGTTTGTAGGATGCACAAGATTACAAGAAATAAGCAAAATATGCTTTTGGAATGAATGTGACACTCAACAGTGGTACCTCCTATTTTTTAGGAATGCGTAGAGATAGACCCCAAGATAGAAAAATTGAGACTTCTCCCAATGTACAACACCAAATGCTTTGAAAATTTATACATATAAACTAGACACTAATATATTTCCAATGAGCTCTGATGCATCAAATATTAAGCTCTATAGAGAGAGCAACATCCTCTGCAAACTTACTATTGTTCAAGAAGATGATGCAGACAAAGGAAGGAGCAAGACAATGATGGACACAAGTGCATGTATATTGCTTCCATGTAACGTAAAAATGATTTTAAGTCTTTATATAGAATCTTGAAGTGATCCATGACTCATACAAGTGGATTTTGAATTCAAATGAAGGCAGCATTAGTTGTTAGAGGGAATCAATTCACTTTCCTACAATCTAGGAAAAGTGAAGATCTAGTTTGATCTACTTTTAGGTGATTGATTGATTCATTGATTGCAACTCAACCACCTCAAATTTATGGAAGTTTAGCTCTCTTTTTCTACTTTTACACGTGCAAAACTCTAGGATTTTATAATGGTAAATGATCCATAAAAAATCTTCTAAAAAATATATGATAAATGAGCATAAGTAAAAGAATGCTTCAATGGATATTTTGGCATAATCCAAAGCATAGATTTTTTTATGTAGAACAAATCCACCTCAAGCATAGTGTAAGATTGATGTTCCAATAGCTCCCCCTCAAGCTAAATTATGCTTGAGTCTTCATTCTCTAATAGATTGAATACTTGCCATTGATTTAAATATGTAGAGCTTTATTCCATCAAGTGCCTTCATCATCATATCTGCTACTTGCTTTTTAGTTGGAAAAAAAGAAATTTCAATCTCCTTTTCCATGAGCTTCTCCCTGATGAAGTGGTAATGAACCTCTATGTGTTTGGTTCTTGCATGGAAGATAGGGTTTGCTACTAGATGCATGGAACTTACATTATCTCCAAATATGTGAGGTTTGGAACTCACAACTCCCAAATCTATATACAATGCTTTTAATCATAGTGCCTCTTGAGTTGCTATGGTAAAACCTTTGTACTTTGCTTCAGTTGAGGATAAAGCAACTGTTGGTTGCTTCTTGGAAATCCATGACACTAGCTTTGAACCTGCAAATGCTAAGTAACCAGAGGTACTTCTTCTATCATCCTTAGCTCCTATCCAATTTGCATTTGAATATATTTTAATATCAAAATATGAAGAGTAAGGATAGAATATACCTTCATTGATTATACCTTTGAGATACTTAAGTACTCTCTTAGTTGCATCCATGTGTGCTCTTCTTGGTGAGTGCATGAACTCACTAAGCACCCCCACACTATATGATATGTCTGGTCTTGTGTGAGTAGCATATATCAAGCTACCAGCTAAGCATTGATACTCTTTAGGATCATCAATGTGCTCACCTTCATAAACACTTAGTTTATGGTTCAATTTCAAAGGTGTGCCTGCAAGCTTTGTGTTCTCCATTCTAAACTTGACAAGTAGGTCTTGAATGTATCTTCTCTAAGTTAGATACATCCCTTCATCTATATAAATCACTTACATACCTAGGAAATATGTGAGCTCACCTAAGTCACTGATTTTGAACTCCTCTTGCATGTGTCTCTTGATCCTTTGAATTCCATTTAGATCATCACCTATCACAATAATATCATCTACATATACACATAAATAGATAACTTCATTATGATCCCTTTTGATGAATAAAGAAGGATCTGAGTTGCTAGGTTTGAACCCTCGAACTTGAAGGTATGTAACCAACCTGTAATTCCAAGCTCTAGGAACTTGTTTCAATCCATACAATACTTTCTTAAGTCTGCAAAGACAAGATGCATGATTATGGGTTTCAAAACCTGGAGGTTGTGACATGTATACCTCTTCACTTATCCAAACATTTTGAAATGCATTTTTTACAACAAGTTGGAGGAGTCTCCAATTTCTTGCAGTAGCTACACTTATCAATGTTCTGATTATAGTCATCTTTGCAACTGGTGAGAATGTTTCCTCAATCTATACCATGAGTTTGTGAGCATCCTTTGGCAACTAATCTTGCCTTGTACCTACAAACTGATCCATTTGAGTTTCTTTTAATTTTATATACCCATCTGCAACCAATTACCTTTTGATTGGATGACATTGGAACCAAAGCCCACGTGTCCATCTCCTTGAATGCATCTAGTTCTTCTTTCATGGACTTTTCCCAATTAGGGTTTCCCTTTGCCTCCTCATATGTTGAGGGTTCTTCTGAGATTGGGTCTATTGCCAAGTAGATTGAATGCTTTGTAACAAATGGGGAATCATATCCATAACTTTTTGGTTGTTTCTTCTCTCTTGTTGATCTTCTAGGAGCTTTCTTAGAGCATTCTACACACTCCTACATATTTGCTTTGGCTCTTGTCTTCCATAGATTGTAATCCTTTTTCCTTTCATCTTGGTCATCATCTATATCACCTCTTGGATCCTGGACCTATGTATCATGCTTGCTTCCTAGTTGATGAGAATCAAAATCAAGATCATATGGTAGAGTTACCTTTTGTTTTTCTTCATCATACCAAGACTCATGTTCTTCAAACACATCCATATTTGTAGTGAATTGCTTGATTTAAGGATTATAGAGCCTTTAACCCATCTCCGTCGAGTCATACCCAATAAACACTACCTTTGTTGCCCTTTCATCTAGCTCACCTCTTATTTGTGATGGTACGTGAACATAAGCGAAACAACCAAACACCTTGCAATGTTCAAGACTAGGTTTTCTTCCATGCCATGCTTCATAAGGAGTCATACCTTGAAGTGATTTGGATGGTAGTCTATTGACAAGGTACACATGTTGTTGATGTTGTAGCATCACAACTCATATTTGTCAAACAAGGGAGCATCTCATGAGACACAAATGTCGCATAGAAGTGTTCAGTAGATGCAATGGATGCAATGGTGCTTTGTTAGAATGAGATTAAAACTCAAACTACACGTGAAATAGGAATAACGCATTGTTAACAATACACACACTTAATCACATGTTGTTAATAAACAACTAACATGCCACAACATGAAGCAAGGAAGGAACAAGCACACAAGCACATCATGATGACAACAAGGGCTCTCCGAGCATTCCACAAACTAGCATGATCTCATTATCTCCAAGAATGCTCCCCCTAAAATGAGAGGTAGTGACCTCTTTATATACAAAATGGGCAAAATCTATGCTATGTGGGATTTCGCAACTAAAAGGAGAATGAATCTCACTTATTCACTAGTGTGGCACTCACACACACCTATACAAGAGTTCTTATTAGACTAATTTAAAATTAGAAAAAGGTACAAATGATGATAAATAAGAGTGGATTCAAGAAATATATTTTGTGTCATCAACACTCCCCCCTCCTTGACTTTGTCATCCTCATCAAAGCTTTTGCAAGTGTGGAGCTTCTTTGAGAAGTGTGCTTTGAAGTCCCTTTGAGTCCTTCGTCCTTTGTTTGGAGTGCTTCATTCTTGTTCTTTACTTCAAGTTTGCTTCTTGTGTTGGAGTTAGCTGCCCTTCCTTGGTTCTTTTCACCTCTTTTATGAAGACGTGTAAATGCTAGGATGCCAAATGCTCCTTTTTTTTAAAATTAAGTAATAGAGGTACATAATGAAGATGTTATCATGTAATGTGATGAAATATACAACAGATGAATGTAATTCATCTCTTCAGTCCATGTGCATGATTGAGGACTAAGGGTGCATGGGTGGAAAACAAAAAGTTGCCTATGCACGGTCTTATGATGAGACCCTATCTTATGCATACTCTAAAAAATGCATACAAAAACATGGTGCAAAAATGGAATGGATCTTGAGCAAAGTGCTCAAGGGTGAGGTGATGATGAGGCTTTCTCTAATTTTTCAACTCCAAGAACCTTCTCTTTTTCATCAACCGTTGCCACAGATGACACCTTTGTCCACCAACCTGAAAAAAGAAAAATAAAAAAGCAAATTTTTATAATGTATGTACATGTGCCCTTTTTGTGTCTTGGTTAAACTTAGTGTGCCTAATGCTTGGCATAGGCCCTATCTGCATGCATACTTGATGTGCATCTTGAACATATGTTGTGCATTGGGCAAGATTGGGTTTGATACCCATGGATGCGAAGAGGTTTTAGGCCGCCAATTTGTCTCTGCTTTGTTGGTCTTTGCCTTGAAGTTTCTTCTTGGATCTTTTTTGGGATTTGGCTTGATTGATTTGGATCCTTTGGTTGGAAATTGTCTTTTTTGAGGATAAGGTGTAATGGGTCTAGACCATTTATGAATTTTAGTGTGAAAGGGTTGATTTTGTACAAGGCATTTCTTTAGTACCCATATCATGGTGCAATTTGGTTGAGTTCTAAGTAATTGCTTGGCACCCAAATTTGCTTGACATTACAAGGGAACTGGAATTTCTTTTTCTTGATGTAAGGGTCTTTTGGGTCTTCTATGTGAGTCTGTAGGGAGAACTCATCTTTACATGGGGAATTCAACAAGGGTTGATCTTCTATACATACAACATGTTTGTTTGATAGATCATTGGGTGGTTTGAGATTGATGTAGAGATTCAACCTTAAATTTATCCTTATTACACATTGTTGGAACTCAAGGTCAAGCACAAAGCATGGAAGCGCATCAAGGAAGTGTACATACAAGAAGAAGGAGCAAGTAGGGAGCTCCAAGAAGTACATGTCAAATTTTCATAAGAATCCCCTACAAAAATAGTGATTTTCATCACTAAAAACCATTGTAAATACCATTTTCTATTTTTGTAATTCCATTTTGTTCAAGTCAAGGAGTCCTTGAGCTTGAGGAGTATTAGAAGTATCATCCTATCAATTTTCATAATTTTTAGACTTCGTTTGAGCCCTCAAATAAGCCCTGGAACCTAATTTTTAACTAGGCCGGACACGAGGTCTGGACAGGGCCAAAACTAGTCAAAAAACTATAAAAAGAGCTGGAGAGCTCATTTTGAGGTTAGCTTGTTAGAGAATAGAGCTTTTGTAAGAGAACACATTGGCAATCGAAGCTTTCCATTGTTCCTCTCTTTGATCTTACCTTGTGCGCGTGTGCGTGTATGTGTGTGCATGTTTGTGTGCTTTCACTCACGCACTTGTGCCTTCACTTGATCGTGGTCTTCATACCGGTCCTCACGTCTCCGCGGATTGACAAGTAAAGGAGGTGGTGCTTACGCTTGAGCTACACCAAATTTTGGTGCCGTTGCCAGGGAGAGAGCTTCGACTACGAGCGTTGTGATGGTAAGATCGTAGATTTGCGACGTTGGAAGGTAAAAAAACTGTCATTTTTGTTCATTTTCTAATTTTTCTTCTTCATCTTCATCATCATCACCGTCTCCATCTTCTTCCATCTTCTTCCATCTTCTTCTTCATAGAAATTTCTCGTTTTTTAGTGCATTTTCAACATTACCTCATTAGGTTGATTAGGCTTATACCTCCAGAAGACTTCATCGGTATCTCGATTGAGAAGCAGATCTATGCTCTTATGATCCTGGGGAATCCACTCTGTCATGATAATTCTAGTAAGCACGGATTTGCCTAGGGGGGTTTTAGGTTCTTCACCCATGTTCCCTTGCTCTAGGTCACCTATATCCATTTCTGGGATCACATTCCCAAATTCATCTGTCCTGTCTGGGTGACTGGTGACTACATATATGGTTCCTTCTTTGTCCAAGTATGCTCCATTTTCAAATTTGACGACTAGATGTTCAATTCCAATGGGTTGGTCAGGGTTTTTAATCTGGACCATGGATCTTCCTAGGCCGTCCTCATAGATGCTAGCACCTAATCGGTTAGTCCTAAGGTATTCGAGTTGCGTCTTGTAAGGGCCTTCTACCCTGTGTAGGTATGGCACTCTTGAACTTCCCGTGGGTCTCTCCATACCTTGAGACATCTCAGACTCGCTAGTTTCAGAGCTAGGGTAGTAGGAATGATGGCTCAATTGTTGGGCCCAAGACCTAGCAGTGTGATTGACACTAGCCTCTGAAGATCTAAGACTTTGTCTATCTCTCCCTAGGTGTAGTCCTGATCTAAGGTTCATATGCCCTATTGAATACTCCCAATTTTCCCAAGTACAACCTCGTTGCTGAGTTTTTTTTTTTTGGTATTAATCACTTGTTCTTTTTTACTTTTCTTAGGATGCCACTTCTTGTCCAATCAATCTTCGTCGCAAGGAACACTCAAGTTTGATTGTACTTGAGTTTGGTCGTTTGATTTAAAGTCTTTCCCTTTAGGCTGTTTTGCAAAGGTAATCTCTTGGTACTTGCTCTTGAATGATTAGAGTTCTTGGACTTGATCGTGCTTAACGTATCCCTAATTGATCACAACCTCTATCCGTACTTAGCCTAAGCTAGGGATTGACAGAGGGTGTTGAGAATTTCCAACCTTGAGTTTCTTTCCTTGTGTTGTTGCCTTGGTGTGCCCAGGAAGCGTGTTCCCAAGCTTGCACTTACTCTTGCTTCGAGTACCCTTCAATGCTCTCAAAGGACCTGCAAAAATACCAATGTTAACTCAAGACTTAAATTCAATTGACAGACAGATCACTTTCATGCATGTAATTCACAGACCAAATTGCCTTTTGCCTTTATGGAAAACAATCCCAAGGGTCCCTCAGTTTTCCTACCCCGAGATATGGTCAACTTCAAAATACCCTATCTATTAATCCTAATATTAATTTTATTGTAACCAGTGGAAGTTTTGGCTGTACTCCCCACGAACTTTCCAACAAAACAAAAATCATAGCAAACGGATTTCGTATGAGGAAGTTATGCCAGTTCAGGGTTTTGGGGCTAAAACAGGATTAAAACAGGTTAACAAGCAAATAGGAATTCTCGAATTACTTGTGTCGCGGCCTCACAATGCAATGATAAACCCTAGTGTCTTTTTTCCCCAAAATTTGACCCAAAATAAACCATATATTTATGCCCTAAAAAATGGCCGAATTTGCCTGTCAATAGCGATTGAAGGCTCTGCCAATCGCCATTGATAGGTCAATCGCGATCGACGTGTCGGTCGCGATTGACAGGTCCGTCGTGGCTGTTAGTCGCGATTGATGGGTCAATCGCGATTGACACGTGGCCCAAAAATTCAGTCAGTCATGGTCAAAGGATCGTTGACTCTGTCGATCGCGATTGATGGGTCGATTGCGATTGGCAGGTCCGTCGCGAGTGTTCAGTCAGTTGTGGTCAAACAGTCGTTGACTGGGTCGGTTGCGATTGACAGGTCCGTCGGGGCTGTCAGTCACAATTGACTGGTCGATCGCGATTGACGGCTCGATCGCGATTGACACGTGTCACGTGTAGATTCTGTCGGTCATGGTCAGTCGGTTGTTGACTCAGTCGGTCACGATCGAGGTGTCGTTCGCGATTGACAGAGCCATCGGGAAGTGTCCGTCGTCGTTTGTCGGTCGCGATTGACAGGTCGATCGCGATTGACAGAAAACAGAGGAGTTTTAAAATTTTAAACACATATTTAGGAAGCTCTAGGCATGTAGATCATGATTATGTACTTTGTTTAGCAAAAGGATAATTTTTTATGTCGGTCGCGATTGACAGAGGTCAACGCCTCGGGACCTGCACAGTCAGATTTTTTACCTGCTGGAGCTGGTGCAGCTGCTGGGGATGCTGATTCCTGCAGAAAATCTCAAAAAACACAGAAAAGCACTAGCACATAAAGGCTCTCTTGCTCTCTCTCACAAGTGAAATGAGGGAAATGGTGCGGGTGTGGTGATATGACCAAAAAGCTGAAATTTTTGCGATGATGGAGGTGGAAGATGGTGATGATAATGCTGGTAATGAAGATGATGAAGAAAACAAAAGAAAAATAGATAAAAGTGAAGGAAATACCTATGACTCCAACACCTCAACTCTACGTCTTACCATCACACGCTCGTCCTCAAAGCTCAATCCCCGGCAATGGTGCCAAAATTTGGTGTAGCTCAGTGATGAGTAGCACCTCCTTTAATGTCAATCCGGGAAGACGTGAGGATGGTATGATGACCTCGAGCAAGTGAAGGCACAAGTGCGTGAGTGAGAAACACACCAACATGCACACACATACACACACACACGCACACACGGCAAGACAAAGAGAAAGACAATGGAGTTCTCTTAGATTACTTCCAAAATGCTCATACAAGTTCAAATCTATTACAACCTACCCCCAAAAATGAGCTCTCTAGCTCTATTTATAGTTTTTCACTAGCTTTTGGCCCTGTCCAGACCTAGTGTCTGGCCTAGTTAAAAATTAGGTTCTAGGGCCTAATTGGAGGCTCAAATGGAGTCTAAAAATCATGAAAATTGGTATGATGATACTTCTAATACTCCTCAAGCTCGAGGACTCCTCGGCTTGCAAAAAATGGAGTTTCAAAAAGGTAAAATGGTATGTACAATGATTTGTAGTGATGAGAATCACTGTTATGAAGATGTTGTTTTGGAAAAAATTGAATGGCCTACTTGCCAGATCTTCGATGACTACTTAGTCTGCTTGTGCCTTCTCTCCGCTCTGGCTCCCTTCTTTGGCTTCCTTGTCTTCTGAGTCCTTTGGTGCCTTGACTGCTGCCAACACCCTGCTCCAGAGTTACCCACACCAGCCAACAAGTGGCTTTGTTCTTAGATGGCTTACTGAGCATGAAGTTAAGATCATATGTGTACTTGAAAGAGCCTAGATCCATAGAAGAGTGTGTGCGGACGTGCATTGACATAGAAGATAACTTGGGTGAGGAGTTAGGATTGTCCAAACTCTATAAGGATTCAAATAGTTCTACTAGTTATACTTCAAAAATCTCCACGGAAATAGATGAGATAGCTGAGCAAGTTGCCAAGAAGCTGGGAGTCCAAAATAGACAAACAGAAAGAGTCCTCATCGAACCGATGTTATACCTGCGGAGGGGACCACATGGCTAACGTATGCCCAATGCAAAACCAAAACATTAGAGAAAGGAATGCTCCATATTGCACTATTGAGAGAAAATACACAAACCACCCGGCTCAAGATTGTCCCTACAATAGGCAGGCTGTTAGACAAACTTATCAGCAACCTTACCAACAAGGTAGGTATCAGAACCAATACCAACAGCCATATTATCGACCACAACAGCAATATCAAGCACAATATAGGCCACAACCAGTCTTGGGAAACCAACCACCAGCTCTTGCCAACGTGATTCCAGTCAAGTATGCTGTGGGTGAGGAAAATCCAAATAGAGCATTGGTGCCACTGACCCCATTGATACCAGATAATGACTCTCATGCTCATAGTTCAGACTACTCCCATGAAGGTAGTCGAGATGCTTATTACGCTGAGTCACCTGAGCATAGTGAGATTTACTCGTATCAATATGAGGCACCACCTATGGAACAAAATTGGGAGCCTGAATACTCCAATGTCATGTACACCAATGCTAACCCTAGGCCCCAATTGAGGCAAGTGAGACCACAAGCCCCTAGAGGACCTTGTTTCAGATGTCAGGGTGACCATTTCCTTGTGATTGTCCCCACCCACCATCTTCGAGTCAAGGTCAGGCTATCACAATACAAGCTTTTTGTCTTGAATGTGGCAAGGACCATCTTCCCAGAGATTGTCCAAGAAACCCCTCCAGTACACCCAAGATTACACCCACTAATGTGGTAGGCTTAGTGGCGGATTCAAGTGCCAGTAGCAGTAGTGTGGCTCCTGTACAGGCAGTTACTAGGGCACAAGCATTAAAACAAGATAAACCAGTAGAACAATTAGAGTCGAGTGAATCAGGAGAGCCTAGTAAGAGGAAAACAAGAACATGGAAAGATACCAGAGAGAAGGCCAATCGCAAGTGGAATAAAAAGTTATTAGAACTAGAAGAAAGCTTGAAAGACGCAAAAACAAAAATAGAAGACATTGCATCTCAAAACCCCTCGCATGCCGAAACTCCATCTACTCCACCTCATCCCACCCCACCACCCATTGTAAATAGACCACAACCAGGGTCTGTTCTTGCAGATCCAACCCTAGAAGGCTTGGACATGATGTTCAAGGCCTACCAGGCTCGACTTCAAGAAGGGCCAACAGCTGCAAACCTAGACAAGAGTTACCCTAGAGCGGATTTAGAGATTGAACGGATGAAAATGTGCATGAAAATGGTCGAACAAGCTCAAGCTATACTTGAGACTAGTCAAAAGTTCAATCAAATAAACTCTGTCAAATCGGAATTGCATTTCCAGGGCTTACTAGAAAGATTAGAGCAGTTGGTAAACAAACCACAAGATTCATTACCTCCACAGGTTCAACCAGTTATTGAGAGAAGAAGCTCACCACCGATGGGAGCTTATGTTCCTAATTCCACGGATGCTGGAAAATCTCCTTCAATTCAACAGTACTCTCAAGAGTTCTTGCGGGAAATACAAGAAGAGAAATGGGCCAAGGAGAAGGGTAATTCCCCTCCTATTCGTGAGATTGATGACCTTCATGATCAATTTCCCAAAGACATTCCATCTATTTACAGAGATGAAGCAGAACAACAAGAAGACGAAAGATTAGATTTTGAATCTAATACCTTAGAAGAACTGCCTCAATTTCCAGGCCCTTGGGAATTTGAATCTCTTCAGATCAGAGCTCCCACAATACTCGTAAGAAACGAAGACTCAGTGGTTCCAAGGAACACTGATGTCTTGAAGAACACTAAGGTTCAGTGTCATCTCATTGTAGAAGAGCTACTCAAAGCAAAACCTGAGCTATGGAATCATGTGAAGGATCAGGTCCTAGAACTTGATTCCAATAGGCCAAAAATAGGCTCTAAGCAAAAAGTTCTAGAGATACCTCTCGATAAAATAGGAGACATGTGTGAGGGTGAAGAAGGTAATACGTATCTTCCAATCACCTACCAAGGTTACACAACCAAAGCAATCATAGATTCAGGTGCTGGTGTTGCCATTGCGACCACCTCTTTGTGGAAGCAATGGGGCAAACCCACATTAAGACCAACTAGAATGAAGCTTCAAATGGCAGATGGCCTTTTGAAAGACCTCTGGGGTTGCTAGAAGGGATAACTCTAACCACCTGTGGTGTAGAGTTTGAGCACACATTTGCTATATGTGACTTTGAGAAAAATAATGTTTATGAGATGATCCTAGGAAGACCCTTCCTACGACAATTGCAAATAGTACAGGATTGGGGAACCAACTCCTTGTACTTACAACACTTAGGGGTCACCACCAAGGTCAATTTGAAGGATTACTCCTTCAGAGATGTACCACCCCTACAATGGAATACTATCCACAAAGTGAAAGAAGATTCCATCTCTGTGCATTCTGAAAGTTCACCTGATCCATCATGGTTGCATGAAGATACTCATTTGTGGATGTGCAAGGTCGCAGAGGAAGAGGAAAAATGCTTGAAGGCGAGAGAAGAAGGAACTTCACCAGGAGATAGACCAGTTAGAGACCCAGCCTACACACTGATGATCTTTCCAGACGGGGAATTTGAGCCTCATGGCTGGCCAGAAATCTTAGCCACCATGGACATTGCTGTCAATGAAGAACAATGGACACCTCATTGTGATGAGGAGGGTTATGACATTTTAGTGTTCATGTGTCAGCCCTTGCTAGAAGAATGTGACCCTAGTGATGTCATAGAAGAAGAGGAGAATGACGATGATCTAGAGTCCATTGTGATGGATAGTTGCTTTAACTCAGAGAAGCACTATTTAGAAGATGTAGGCGTGTTTAACCAAAAAGAAGAAGAACCTCTCACAAGCATTAAAACGGTAAATTCAAAGGATGGAAGTGAGAGCAGTCAAAAGAAAAAGAAAAGAAAAGCAGTGAAACAAGAAGAGGAGGAATCATTGTTTGAAGTACCATAAAACTTCAAGAAATATGAAGTTGACGACCACAAAATTTTGGTACGAATGCCTAAGAGAGAGGCCATCATAGGAGAATCATATGATAATAAAGAAAAGACCAAGAAAATTGTAGTGACCATTGAAGAGCGCGAAGAGAGATGCACATATATAGGAGATGACCTAAGTGCAAGAGAAGAAATGGAGCTCGTAGCTCTATTAAGGGAATATAGGGATGTGTTTGCATGGCACTATAAAGACTTGAAAGGGGTAGATCCAAGAATTTGCTCTCATACTATCCCCATGACTGCTGATGCAAAGCCCACCAAACAGAAGCCCTACACATATAATGATACATATGCAGCCAAAATAAAAGAAGAAATTGATAGGTTGATTGAAGCTGGATTCATCTATGAGATTGAGCATACTGAATGGGTGTCCCCCATTGTAGTGGTGCCCAAGAAGAACGGGAAGTTGTGAGTGTGTATTAACCTTAAAAAAGTTAATGCCGCTACTATTAGAGATAGTTATCCGCTTCCAATCACAGAACACCTATTGGAGCGTGTTGCAGGCAAGGAAGTTTATAGCTTTCTTGATGGATTTTCAGGTTACAATCAAGTAGCCATTGCCCCAGAAGATCAACACAAAATAGATTTTGCCACAGAGTGGGGAATCTTTGCATTTCGTGTGATGCCATTTGGGCTCACCAATGCACCTGCAACATTCCAAAGGCTCATGTGTCATGACTTCAAAGAGTTCTTGCGAAAGAGCTTAGAAGTATATGTGGACGATTTATGTGCTCATTCCCAAGAAAGAAGATACCACATCCCTGAGCTCAGACAAATCTTCAACAAGTGTAGACAATATCGAGTGTGTCTGAACCTAGAAAAGTGTGTGTTCATGGTGCGTCAAGGTAAAATCTTAGGTCATATTGTTTCTAAGAATGGAATCTCAATAGATGAAGATAAGGTATGAGCCATAGCGGAGCTGCCAAGGCCAAGGAATGTTAAAGAGGTACAAGCCTTTATGGGCCATTGTGGATATTACCGTAGGTTCATCCACATGTATGCGATCATAGCTAGACCCCTTTATGCCTTGTTGTCTAATTTTTAGTGGAACGACGAATGCGAGAATTCTTTCAATGAACTGAAGAAACATTTGTGCATAGCACCAATACTGACCACTCTTGATTGGAATAAACCATTCCATGTCCATGTGGATGCATCCAATCATGCCATAGGATGTGTGCTAGCACAACCCATCGGTGAAGGAAATTTAGATTTACCCATAGCTTATGCTAGCAGACAGCTAACTGCAGCTGAACGAAACTATACCACCACTGAGCGAGAGGGCTTAGGCATGGTATATGCTGTGAAGAAGTTTAGACACTATTTATTGGCCAACAAGTTCAAGTTTTTCACTGATCATCAAGCTTTGTTATATTTGGTCAATAAACCTTGCAATACTGGACGCTTAGTAAGATGGTTCCTCTTACTAATGGAATATGACTTTGAAGTTGTTGTCAGGAAAGGTAGAACCCACCTTCGGGCAGATCATCTTTCTCGCATCACTTCAGGAGAGTCACGGCAAGGAGTGTCCGATGAATTACCCGATGCTTATCTGTTCAATTTAGAAGTTGTTCCTAAATGGGCAAATAAGTTGGTACCAATCCTAACCTTTGGCCCTGCAAATAAGAATGTGAAAACATCACAAGAAGAAATTGTAAAATCACAAAAATATCACATATTGGCAGGAAGCATGTACAAACAAGATACTAAGGGTGTATTAGCTTGTTGTGTCGAGGATGATGAACACAGTAGTTGGTTGCAACAAGCTCATGAAGGATTGCTAGGAAATCACTATTCTAAACAACGAACATTGCAGAATCTGAAGTGTTTAGGAGTGTATTGGCCTAGCATGGACAAAGAAATACATGAGTGGATTAAGAATTGTCCAATGTGCAGAGAGAGACCACCAGTGGAGCATGCCACCCTTTATCAAGTGTCATTAATTCCTGATTGGAGTGCTCCATTGGTAGAGTTTATGAGATCGGGAACCTTACCCAAAGAGGCTAGTCTAGCAAGAAGACGAAGCATGGAGCAAGAGGCTCAGGACTATGCTTTAGTTGGAGACAACTTATATCGAAGAGGCAAGGATGGTTATCTAAGATTGTGCATTCACGAATCAGACTATTTGAAAGTCTTAGAAACTGCACATAGCGGTGTTGCAGGTGGACACTTTGGTCCTGATCGAGTTATCAAGACCATTCTATTCTCAGGACTTTGGTGGCCCACTCTTCATATGGATGCTCATACCTATGTGAAGAAATGTGACACATGCCAACGTGCACAATATCCAGTTAGAAAAGATGAGATGCCTTTGAGGCCGATGATGGGAGGACGTGCATTCTCGAAATGGGGTATAGACTTTGTAGGTCCTATTAACCTCCCAGCTAGAAACTCCCATGCAGAGTACATTATTGTAGCCACAAATTACTTGACCAAGTGGGTAGAAGTAAAAACCACAACAAAGAATGATGCTCAAACGACAGCTAAGTTCTTATTTGAGAACGTGTTCAGGAGATATGGGTTACCTATAGAGCTAGTAAGTGATAAAGGCACACACTTCTTGAATGAAGTCATTGAAAACCTTCTCCAAGAATTCTTGGTGATACATAAGAAGTCTGCCCCCTATCATCCACAAGCTAACGGACAAGCTGAGAGCACAAAAAAGATCCTATGTAATGTCTTGACTAAATTGGTAAATAATAAATGCTCTGATTGGGACAAACAGCTTCATCATGCTGTTTGGGCTTACCGAGTTACCTACAAAACGGTACTCAATGCCACCCCATTTCAGATGGTCTTCGGACAAAATGTTGTGCTACCATTGGACTTCCTCATCCCAGCCTCAAAATTAGCACAAGAGCATGAGTGGAATGGACATGAATTTTCCTCTAGGATCTTTGATCTAGAACGCTTAGGTGAGACAAGGCTACACGCGGCCGCAGGCATCTATGCTGCAAAGAAAAGACAAAAGGCATACTTTGATGCACACATCAAAGATAAAGGATTGAAAGAGGGAGACCTAGTGTTGGTTTATACACTAAAGCAACATGCCTGTAAGTTGGAAAAAAGAGGATATGGACCCATGATCATAAATAGAATTTCCACTAGTGGTGCTGTTCAATTGGCTACTTTAGAAGGTGACATCTTGCCAAACTATATCAATGGTTGTCGAGTCAAGTTATATCAAGAACCTCTTACAGAGGACATGCTAATGAGACTCAACACTGCTAAGAAACGAAAAGAAGAAGAGATGAGAGTCAGAGAAGAAGCACAAGCAGAGGCTAGAGAGCGCATAAGGCGAAATAAGTTAAGGTGACTAGGCCTAGATGTCAACTCAAATGCCCCAAAATATCACATGGATATGTGCCAAATCAAGCATAGCGACTTCTCAAGTCATTGACCGACGTCCCTTTGTGACCATAGAGATAGGACAAGGAAAGGGTGCAAGGACTGTGAAAGCATTGATTGACTCAGGTGCAGCAAGTAGTGCAGTTTGACTTTCCTACTACCAAGACTTGCAGTTAAACATCAATCCCATAGAAGCTTATCTCATAGGATTGGGAGGTGTGGAAACCCCTTGTTTGGGCGAAGTGGAACTTCCCATCTACCTTCAAGATGTCTCAATGAAAGTCAAAGTGCTAGTGTGTGAGGATGAGAACCTTACAGAACCACTTGTGTTAGGACAAGATTGGATTTATGACAATGCAGTCAACTTGAACCTAAGAAGTCAACTTCTTCAAGTCTGGGTCCAGGGACAATGCTTACATTAGAACTAGAAAATGGCATGCTCACAAATCCAGATGTCACATCTTGTAGTTCTCCTAGGACTAATCTTAGCAAACGAGATGTTGTATGCGTCACAAGCTCTATGTCGCAGGAGAACTCAATCATGGAAGAACAGGCTCAAAGACAAGCGGACTCCTCCTCTGGTGCAAGGACTAATGCCCCCACTACAACTCAACCAACAAGGCAAGCACAACAGAACAGGACAACTGCTATATCAAATAGACAATGGGATTTCCAAAGGAAATTAGTGCCAGGCATGAAGCAGATGTGGGTACGAAAAGGAGAGCAGCCACCAGCCTTGTCAACACAGTTCCCACATAGGCAGGCCAACAATGGGAAGACCATAACCAAGCAACCACGACCAGATCAACAAGAATGTCTGCGACAAATTTGGGTGCCTAAGAAATTAATTGCAGCTCAACAAGGGCAATTACACATGTGGGTTCCCAAGGGACTCTTACATGCACAAAGGCCTATGCTCCCCACCAGGCAAAAGGTCTTAGTCAAGAAGCCAAGGAGAGAAAAGGGAAAGAACCGAGCACAGAGACCACAGGAGGATAAACTCACTTCTTCGACAATAGTTACAGGAGCAACAACAATGGTATGGGTAGGAAAGCCAAAAGCACCGGTAGGCCCCACAGAACCAAAGAGCCAACCACGAAGTATCAAACCCTCAAGAAACCATCCAAACATGAAGCAGCCAAAGGAGATCGCTATACAGTCGAAAACCATTCTCAAATGGATCCCTATAAGGAGGAATGATCAGTTGCCATCCCGAGATACAATGGATACCTCCAACAAAGATGGCGTCAACAGCTGTAAATGACATCAAGCCTCGACGAGCAACAACCATGTGCTCTTTGCACAACCGTGTCTTTTGCACCATTCAAGTCATGCATTTCCAAAGTATGCATTAATATAGGGCCACATTACATGGCCGTGCATAGACACATTTGAGAGTCCCATGCACATGAGCACATTGACATATGTCAACTATTTTTTCTAATACTAACATCTGTCTTCTTGTTTTGTGACATTGTTCCTCAAAAAAAAAAGGGGGGGAGAAGAGAGAGAGGAAGCACTTGTTCCCAGGTTTGGCTCATGAAACATGAATGAGTCATGCTTAAATGAAGGTGGAACTGTTGATTACTAGGCATTTATCAATTTGGATAGAAGTGGGTCTCGGCTAGCAGATGATATAGTTGCTGCCTTATCTGGTAGATGTCAAGAACTTGGCATAAACATGGCACAACTATGGTTTCCTCTTACTATGGTAGGAGTGAAGAGCTTGAAGGTCCGCAACTTGAGTGATGCTTAACGACTGCATGTACGAGAGCATCCACGGAGATATCTACAAGAGGTAGTTTGGTACCCTGAAAATCCTTGTCCGTATACTAGGCGAGAAGACTCTTGCTTAGGGTGAACTAAAGAGAATATGTGAAACTAAGCTTGGTGTAGTTACCCAATGTTGTTTTTTAAAGAATATAAAGAAATTCAATTTTTAGTATTTAGCAAATGTTGCTTTGAAAAGAGGAGACCAAACCAGGCACTCAGGGACCATCAGCATGGACATTCATTGACTATGTTCCATCACAAATGCAAGGAGTACAACATGAAGAGATAAACATCGATGGACCCTTCACCATGGTAAGTATCTTTACTCTGGAGACACCATAACCATGATAGATTAGGAAACCTCTTCATCGGCACACCCTTGAGCACTTAGCTCAAGGCCGCCAATTTTTGCACCATACTTCTTCCAATGCATTTCCCAAGTAAGCATTCATAGGGCTACATTACAAGGCCGTGCACAAGGCACATATTTTACTCAACCCATGCACGAACACGTGTTGGAACTCAAGGTCAAGCACAAAGCATGGAAGCGCATCAAGGAAGTGGACATACAAGAAGAAGGAGCAAGTAGGGAGCTCCAAGAAGTACATGCCAAATTTTCAGAAGAATCCCCTATAAAAATAGTGATTCTCATCACTAAAAACCATTGTAAATACCATTTTCTATTTTTGTAACTCCATTTTGTCCAAGTCGAGGAGTCCTTGAGCTTTAGGAGTATTAGAAGTATCATCCTATCAATTTTCATAATTTTTAGACTTCGTTTGAGCCCTCAAATAAGCCCTGGAACCTAATTTTTAACTAGGCCGGACACGAGGTCTGGATAGGGCCAAAACTAGTCAAAAAACTATAAAAAGAGCTGGAGAGCTCATTTTGAGGTTAGCTTGTTAGAGAATAGAGCTTTTGTAAGAGAACGCATTGGCAATCAAAGCTTTCCATTGTTCCTCTCTTTGATCTTACCTTGTGTGCATGTGTGTGTAACACTCACACACTTGTGCCTTCACTTGCTCATGGTCTTCATACCGGTCCTCACGTCTCCGCGGATTGACAAGTAAAGGAGGTGGTGCTTACACTTGAGCTTCACACATAGAATCTCTAGATGTACAAATAGATGATGGAATGTCATGATTGACCATAGATTTGACATCATTTTCCACCGCATTGGTAAAAAGTATTTGTTGATCTTCTTCTTGATGATCCAAGTGTAGATCATCCCTGCTCATGGATTCATGAGGGAAATCCAAGTTTAGAGGAAAAGAGGGCCCTTCCACATCCTCCAAGCACTTGAAGACCTCCATTTCTCCATTCGCCAAGGTTTCGTATGACTTACTCAAAGAAATTTTAGATAAAAAAGATTGGTTTTCGATAGACACACATGTAGGATTGGACATAATAGATGGACAAGACACTTCAAACTCTTGATGATTTTGTGTAACAAACCTTTGAGTGCCTATGATCAAGTCCATCTATACCTTCCATGACAAAAATGTTTCCAAATTGCATATAATCCACCACAATAGGCAATGAAACTTGACCCATGTAATCATAATTTTCACCATTCATGAGGATAGAGGAATGAGTGGTTGGTTGAATGTTCTCCAAAATAATAGTCACTAAATCAATATGAATTAAATTCCACTCACAATTAGGGTTGATATAAACACTCATCCTTCTATGGTCATATCCTATTCTCATATCCACAACTTTGCAATTTCTCTCTAGATGTTTCACCCTTATGTGAGATTATTTCATGCATCTCATGTTTGTCTCTTTCTCTCACTTTCTTAGTTTTTTCCAACCTTCTCTCACTTTCTTCTCTCTTTTGCTTTTTTCTTTCCCATGTCTTAGTTTTGAAACAAATTTTTAGTTTGTTGGAGTGTTTTTAATATTTATTTTGGGTTTTATGTGTTTTTTGAATGTTTTTTTTTGGATATATGTAAATACATTTCTAATGGGGTTCTTCTACCAAGAATAAAAAAGAATTTCACAGAAAAAATTACATATGGTACATTCAAGCTTAGAGAGGCATGTGATGCTTATGTGCAACGAAAAAACTTGTAGCATACCTAAAGCATGCCAAAAAGAATGACAAATCACAAGTAGTTTGGAATATTTAAGTTTCACTCATGTCTCAATTTGCAAGTTATCAATAAGGTGAAATCAAATATGTGCAAGGTGAAAATGTTATCGTGGAATTTGGCCCCACACAAATTATGGTGGGTTGTATGACATTCTTTCAAGATTTTCCATGCAATATATCTTTTACCTCATTAAATTATGGTGGGTTGTATGACATTCTTTCAAGATTTTCCATGCAATATATCTTTTACCTCATTAAATCTAATGTCACATCAATTTACTTGAGCAATTACTATCGTTTGCATACAACTCAATAAGTTTTTAGAGAGCACGGCCCAAAAACATATTTTCCACCCTTGGGGTGCTTACACAAAAGCATCACAATATAGTAAAAATATTAAAGGGACAAACATGAAGCAACCCACGTATATCTAGGCATGGCAAACTATTATCCCTAGAGGTTATCCTTTAATGTTGACAAGAGTCTAAAAGCCTATTCCACTACTCTCTTAAGCAAGCTGAAATTAGTTAAAAAAAAAGACAAAATAAGTTACATATTCACATGATTTATATTTCTGTTTAGATTCGTCAAATTTAGGAATCATGCTTGTACTTACTCAGTTATTTACCTTCACTCTAGTAGATTGGTGTTCTCTTCTGCGCTTAAGTGGGAAATTGGAAATTCTTAAGCCATGCATAGCTGGGAAGACCCATAAGTCCCTCTCTATCTGATCTCGCTTTCACTTTGCTAGACACTCATTTGGCCTATAATATACTCTCTAGCTCTCTTTTAGGTGGGTATCCACACCTAATCATCTATGCCTATCATCCACTTTTAGTATATGGTGCTGGATATGGTAAAAAATCCGTAGCTCCTCTCATCCACTGAAGGGACCCTTGTTCTATGCACAGTGTCGGGGGAAGTTCCTCCCACTAGGGGAGCTATTAGAAATGGGGGGATGACTATCCCGTGGAGCTCCACCTGTGGGAGAGTTACTAAGGATTGAGAGATGTAATTAGGAGTAATTCCACAAGGGGATTGCCCTTAATTTTTTGTAATTATTCTCCTTAATCAACTGGCAGTCTTGACTGAGAACCCATTAGTAACTGGCCTTGGCCGTGCAAGGAATCCCACTTTCTTCTCTGTCTATATCAGAGTGATGTGTGCATGTTTGTGCCCCTTAGATTTCTCCACCTCCAGTAAAGAAAATATGGAAAAATACTTGTGCAGTAATAACCTCCAACCAGAAACATGTTGTTTCTCGAGCTCAAAGTATTCATACAGGAGAGATACATCTATTTTGAATCCCACCATGACTTCCCTTCCAAGAAACCATATCAACTTTTCTCCTTTTTGATGGTGCCTGTAGCACACCCATCACACATCTCAGGATATGGAGACTATTGCAATCTAGTGGGCTCATGGAGGGATACTAGCTGAGACAACCTCCCTCTGCTTTTCTTACATTCCGAAGGAGCATCATCCCCATTTTGAACTCTAGGCCTCATACAAGTGGATGGAACCAGAGCCAACTCCCTTTGCTGAACCACCCTTGATTCTGATTTCAATTATCTTTGCAAGTGCTCGAGCATAAGTCCATGTTGCCTTGTCCTCACCACCATATGCATATATAGACCTAACTTGAGCTACCACCTATTCTAGAATCTCTCCAACCTTGATGTATGCTTTATGGTTACCTATTGTTATATTGATCCTGGCATATTAATAAACCCCTCCAGCTACTGCAATCAATGCCACAACAACTAGAGTCAGCAAAGTAGGCTCCCATGATGCCTGATCATAGATTTATAGTGTTGGAGCTGAATTTCTATTATCATCGGTTGTCCAAGCTCAATCTCATCTTGAATAAACACTACAACAGTTCCATGGTTTGACTCTCTTTCCCTCTTCTAGCCTGCACTACAATTAGATTAAATCCAATTGAAGACTGGAATTCTTTCACAACAAGTTCCCTACTAGTTTGAAGCACTTTTACTCCATTTGATGAGGCATCCTTGACATTGTAATCACAAAAATTGTTTGCCACTGTCTTTCCTTGATCCAGCAAATAGATTCCACCATCCCTTGGTTATTCAAGACCTCACTTTCATCAAGAGACATCTCACAATCTTCTCGGATGACCATAGACATTCGTAGTTGCCCCTTCTTGGATTGATCCACTTCTTTTGATATCTCATTAACTCCCTATCTCCTTTCCATTTCCCATGCTTGAGGCATGTAGCATAACTTAGATGAGCCTAACATGGATAGATCGAATCCATTGCCTATATTTACTGCTCCTCTCCAAAAAGAGCTTTCTTCTTTAGTTCTTGAATGGCTTCATTAATTTCCTGCTTAAGAATCCGATATACAACTTCAAGATCATTTTAAGATTTCAAAGCTCTTCGTACCTTTCGAATGACCTTTTCAAAGCTAACCCTTGAGCATCATGTGTTGTGGCTATCTTCATTTCAGGCAATGCTTTGTCTGGTTCAATATTTTCCACATCTTCTTGAATCTCTCAAGATGCCCATCACCTTAAGCTTCTTCCTTTATCAACTCATCTTGCATGTACTCCAACATCTTCACTTGGAAGTGCAGAAAACCCAATAGATTCCACCACCTCCATATGGTGCAGCACATGGTGAATTACCATTACCTCCTCCATATACACTTATAGGTGGATAGCAAACACCACCACCATATGCAATAGCTCCATATGCTTCATTTCTTGGGATACTATATGTTATAGTTAGTGTCCATGTGAAAGGCCAAATGGCCTCCGGACACTTCCTTGCATATGATCTTTAATAAAACATATAGTGGCCTAGTCAGTCACAGACTATAAGCTCGACCACATTTGTAAGACCTAACAAGTCTATCTTTGTGCTCCCTGTGTACTGTGTTTTCTGCGTATTCTGCAGCCTCTGTGCGAAAGTACTATGTGCGGCCTTAGGAGCTCGGTTTTGTACTCCGAGGATATCGTCGTGGATCCCTCGAGAAGGAGAGTGCACTGTGGTGCATCGATATCAAAATACTTCACTGGTATTAGAACAGTTTGATGAAAAAGCTTTGTTCCTTTTGTGTGAGCGAAGCGAGCACACCCCCTCCCCCCCATGCTATCTCCAAGGCTTATGTTGCAGAGCAAAGAAGCATAAGAGAAAAGCCCCAAAATTTTCAAATTAATGGGCATAATTTTTCTTCTTCAAAGTCTTAGAGAATTCCCTCAAGCCTTGTAAATGCACTAGAGGGGTCCTCTAGTTGCATAATCCCATCTACTTGTAAACTATCCCTTGTAAATTAGTAGGAAATTCACTTTTTAGTAATAAAGTGCCGGTCTCTTGTGTGAAAGGACCAAATTTAGGGCACATGTATATAAGTCACTTTGTGACTCTTTGTAAGTACTTTTTGCTATTGTGAACAAGGAGAGCTTTGAAATCTCGAATTTGCCTCTTTCTTGCAGATTTCCATCTTCTCTTTGATCTTCTATGTGTGTGTAATGCTTGGAATGTGTGTGTAGGACTGTTGTCTACCCCTCCCCACTATTTTTGAACTACTGTAGTGTGGGTGCCAGAGCTTGTAGGAGTTATGGCATGAGTGTGGGTACTTCCCGCCATTCACTATTTTGGCCATAACTTTAAGTAAGGTTGTCAGAATCGACCACTTCCAATAGATGCGTCTCGTCGAGAGCTTCGAAAGAGTACCCTATTGACTATATTCGGAGCTTGGAGCTGAGAGAAATCCTCGATTTACTGAAAACTACTGTAAGAGGTATCGCGATAGACACTTTCAGTCTTTCAGTGAGTTTGAGAGGTGGATTAGTCTTTTCTCATACATATCAACAGAACCACTTCATTTTCCATCATGTGTGCACATGTCTTCATACACTTGGTTAGGTCGTTTGATCGGATTGACATATAAGCGTGTGTCAATTTCCCACTATATGCATTTGTGTTGCAAATGAGGTTTAGTCTCTTTGGCACAAGTCCTTGAGTCTTCTTGACTTAGGTACACACGTTTTTGGTGCCGTTGCCGGGGAACACTCAGCCAAGGTGCCTTCATGATGGTTATAGATCGAGTGTGATGAAATCGTACTTGTAGAAGTGAACTCATTTCGTGGCAAGTAGTCAATCATTTCAGCACTTATTACTTCACATCCCGGAGGTGTGTGTAATGAGTTTTTAGGTTTAGAGTTAGTAGGAAGAGAGAGAAGGAGGAGTTAGGGTTAGGTCAGGAGGAGAGGAGAGGAGAAGAGAAGTGAAGTAGGAGTAGGTCAAGATCACCAAAAAAGCCCAAAAAATTTGCCAAAGTTAGTGTAGTTCAGTTTTTGCCACCAAAAAGATATAAAAACCAAAAATTTGAATTCATTTGACACTTTCCTGCCTTCTAGTATCGTGTGCAAGTAGCGATCGGTATCACGAGTGTGGTATCGTGCACTACAGGCTATCAAAGCTAGGTGTTGAGCTCAAGGTGCAATCAAGACTTCACAAAGGTAAGATTCCACAAGATTTCTTTGGCGAAAACACAAGAAAAGTGCACCAAAACGTGATTAGTTGCACAACCGGTATCGCAGGGGGGCACTGTTTGTTTTTTGAGCTTTCTTGATAGAGACAGTAGGCTAGGAGTGAAGAGGGATGAGAGAGGAGCAAGGGGGTGAAAAAATTTTTACATTTGGAGGTATTTTGGCTTGAGTATCACGATCGGTTGAGTTTTTGGTATCGCGATACCAAAAATTCCCTTGTATCGCGATACTCGCCGAGGTATCGTATCGCGATCCACTTTTGGTATCGTATCGCTCTCTTCCCAGTCTAGTATTGCGATACCATTCCAGTATCGTATCGTGCGGGTTTTGCAGTATCGTATCGCACAATTGCTGGTATCGTATCATCAACCCCTGAAGTATCGTGTCGTGACATGTCCTAGTTTAGTAGCGCGATACCGTACCAAGTATCGTATCGTCCTTTCATTCTAACATCATATCGGGCAAGTTGGTAATATCGTATCACCACTTGCATTGGTATCGTATCGCGTGAACGGATTAGTATCGTATTGCCTCGGTTCTCAGGTACCGTATCGTGAGGACCGTTGGTATCGTATCGTCTCATTTTCAGGCGTCGCATCGTGATACCAATTTGGTATCGTATCATTTCCCAGTTGTGGTATCGTATCGGCTATTATTCAGGTATCGTATCACATCCTTCTTGGTATTGTATCGTCCAAGAAGTGGTATCGTATCGTCGGGTAGTTTGATATTGTATCGTGAGAATCCCAGGTATCGTATCGACTACTCTAATGGTATCGTATCGTCAGGGAATCCGGTATTGTATCACGTCCAAAGCAGTATCGTATCGTCTGCTACTCCAAGTATCGTATCGCCTAGATTTTTGGTATGATATCATGGCCAAGTAGCATCGCCTAGTGCAATATCACCTGGAAGTGGTATCGTCCAGAGCTATTGTAGCATTTTGTAGGGCATACTTAAGGCATTTGAAGAGCCACTCAAGGAGAGGTTTAGAGACCTAGAGAGCCTCAGGAGGGTGAATGAACTTGAGGTCAGGGAGAGTGCTAAGTAGTCGAAGAAGTGTCATATCCTCTATAGGAAGTGCCGCTCAGGTCAATCACCACTCTGTCTATTCAGATACCTCTAGTGACTCCGAGGAGGAGATACCAATGGCCTCAGAAGACATGCATGGTCCAACTCCAAGTAGAAACTTCATGACCGCAGTAGAGGGAGAGTACCGTACCTTCTTATAGTATGTTTCTACTAATGCCCAGGAGATTCCCATCTACCTGGATGGCTTAAACAGATCAGTGGCTAGGATGGTAACCTCCATGGATGCCACGATCGTGCCTAGACCTGCTGTTAAGTATGAAGGAGGAGCATACATGGACAAGGTAGGTCACATATACATAGTGACTGAATTTCCTGAGATGATCAATGAAATGGGAGAGTTAGTGGAACAAGAAAACCCAGGAAGACCAAACCCTGAGGAGCTAGTGACGACCCCTAGAGGTAGATCCCAAGTAACACGAGTCTTGAGAGGAGACTTGATACCTCAAGATGACTACCTATTGGAAGTTTATATGATCCATGGATCAGATGTATTACTTCAAACAGACTTACCGGCTCCAGGAAGAGAAGAAAGCCCTATGACATTTTATGAGCTGAAAGATCTAGAAGACGAAACTAGAATCACATACCTAGACAAAAATCAGAGAAGATATTGGTTGGTTAGTGCCTTAGACATAGCCCGATTGAAATACATGGGATTGCCTGTATTCCCTCAAAGAGATCACGCAACTTCTTTGCAGAACCCCTTTGGAAATCAACAAGAGACAGAACACAACATGTCAGGACAAACTAGCCAATGGAGTGGTTCAAACCGTACTCATGTACAATTTGTGACTCCAGGAGTGCAAACAAACAATTAGACCCACCCAGGAGCAGGGAATCAGTACCGACCACCAATAAGACCACGACCAGTAGGAGGACAACCTAGAATACCTCCAGTTAGGCCAACAGTTCCTGTCTTTCCCGTAATGCCTAGACCGCCAGAACCAATGAGAAGATTGAGACCTATCCAAGTAGCCAAATGTGTAAGAAATCATTATGACGGATTAGGAGAACCCTATGATCACATCGCTGAATTTAAACAAGTCTTAAGGGCAGAACAAGTAGATGACTTCTTTGTGCAGTATGAGTCCTTTGGACTCACCCTCACAGGAACGGCTTTGACTTTGTTCCAGCCTTTAGACCCTAATCAGTTTGGAAACATGGAGCAATTTTTTCAAGAATTCATTGGAGAATTCACTAAAAGAGGGATTAAACACAATTCTGCATCTTTAATCCATAGTTTTAAACAAAACCCTAATGAAACAGTGAAAACAGCTGCAGGGAGATTCAATCAGTATGTTGATAGATGCTCAGTGGTCGAGAGGCCCACTCAACAAAAAATGATTTCATTATTTTTGGATGGACTCACGAATGGAACCTTAAGAACTTTAGTTTACGTGAAGAGATTACAAACCCTTAGTGAATGTCCTCAAGAATGCATTGACCTAGAAGACAACCTCGCAGAGGATCTCAAGAGTACTCCCTGTCCCAATAAATCAGAAGACTCTCAGAGTACCATTACATCCAACTCTAGTAATATGGAAGAATTAGCGAAGCTACTAGTAAAGAAACTAGGAGTCCAGGGGCAAAGAACTTACCAACAACCAGCCCTAAGAGTGCCCATGTTGCGAAGGTGTAGCCTATGTGGAGGAGATCACCCCACACACATATGTTTGCGAGGAGGGACTGGCGCACACCAGACATATCCATACAACAGACAACACCAACAAGGAACTGCCTTGTACCGCCACATAGAACAAAAATACACCAACCACACTACAGAAAACTGTCCATTCAATAGGAAGTCGCGACCCTTACAACCAACACAGTATTGACCATACGGGTATCCACCAATAGAACCAGGCAGAGAGATGCCCGGATACAATCCCTATCCAACACCAGCAGGAGCACCGAGACCTTATGAACAAGCACCATATCCACCACCCCAACTAGTGTTAGGGCCAAAACTTTCACAACCTCAACAAGTGGTACCTGTGAAGTATGCTCAGCCAGAAGAAAACTTGGAAAGAGCCTTAGTGCTAGCATCGAAGACGATCAATGTAGAATCAGCAAACCCTGGATATGAGCTAACCTCAGGAGATTATTATCCCTATGAAGCCAACATGTTAGAGTATGAATCAACATATGATTCGGCTTACTCTGGATATGAGGGGTATGATCAGGCTTATGGAACGGAGGTAGCGACTCTGATGTATACTGCGCCTAAAGCACAACCACCCATGAGACCACCCATTAGACCACCCATTAGACCACCTGTGCTGAGAGGACCTTGTTATAGATGTGGAGGAGACCATTTTATTAGAGAATGTCCTCGGCCTTATAATCCACCACCCCCTAGGACTTGGGAGGGGTACTACAATGATTGTGGAAAGGAACATCTTTTTAGAGATTGTCCGAAAAATCCTAATAAAACCCAGGAAACGACACTTGTTAATGTAATCGAAGTGATAGAAGCACCGGGAAGTGATAAGGGGTACACCGTGCCTTTAAAGGCTATTACGCGAGCTCAAATGAAAGAACGAAAAGAAAACCAACCAGATCGGGAACAAGAAGACACTAAGAAGGAGAGTCTCAAAAACCGAATGGTTGAAGATTCGGAGGACTCACGTGAGAGTACTCAGAACATTAAAGCACAGAAATGGAAGGAAAGAAGAGAAAAACTCAAAGACAAATGGATGAAAAACAAAAGTCAAGATAGTAAGAAACAAACCAAAAGTATGAAAGAACAAAAAAAACAAGAAATTCAAAAAGAAGTACCCACTCCACCGCTTATCCAAGAAGCAGAGAAACCAGGATCCATTTTAGCTGACCCAAAACCAACGAACTAGACATGTGGCTGAAAGCTTACCAAGCTAGAATTAAGATGGGACCGAATGTAGAGCAACATGAAAAACTTTATCCACAAGGGGAATTAGAAAAAGAAAGGCTAGAAATATGTCAAAGGCTGATAGAGCTTGCACAAGCTACCCTAGAAAAGACTATTCCAACCCTACCAGAGACGAGAATAACAAATACTCAATATAACGAACACGTAGGAGCCTTGGATAAAGAACTTAGAGGGAAGGATGACAAGCACGAGCGCACTAGAACCCAGGATGAACCGCTGTCAACCATACCTGACCTAGAGGCAGAATGACCAAAGGAGTTATGGAATAGAATCTGAGAGGAATAATGGAAGAAAAATGGAGTATCGAAGCCTCCTTTTGAGGAAATAAACGTGGAAGTTTATCAACCAAACCCCAACCTGGAGGAAGTGTATGAGGAAGTATCGAGACTCGATATAAATAGAGAAGAAACCCAGAGCATTTCAACATTGCCTAATTACGTGGGAGAATACGAAAAGGGATCTATGATAATACGAGCACCCACAGTACATGGAAAACCCAAAGGGAAGTCAGAGAAGAGTTCACACAATTTAACAGAACTAAAGAAGACAAAAGTACAATGCAAATTAACAGTGGAAGAATTAATTCAGGTAAAACCACAATTATGGAGGCAATTAGCGAGTCAATTAGAATTAGGGCAAGAGAAGGAAGAAAAGGAAGGAAAGGGAGACGAAAACACATCTAAAATACAAATCCCAGTTGATAAAGTGGGAGAGTTTAGTGAAGGGGATGAAGGTAATACATGTCTACCTGTCACATACAATGGGTACATGACCAAGGCTATATTAGACACGGGAGCCGGGGTAGGAATCGCCACCAAGGAGATTTGGGAGAAATGGGGAAAACCTGCCTTACGACCCACACGCATGAAGCTCCAATTAGCAGACGGTCATGTGGAGAAACCCTTAGGAATACTGGAAAGAATCAAATTGAATACCTGTGGAGTTGAATTTGAACACACACTAGCAATTTGCAAATTCGAAAAAGCGAACAACTACGAAATGATATTAGGATGACCCTTCATGAGACAAATGTGGGTAGTGCAAGACTGGGGTAGAGATTCGTTATACCTGCAACATCAAGGTAATACAACCAAGATAAACTTGCATACGTTTGCCTATCGGGATGTTCCTCCTCTACAATGGAATTCCATACACAAGGAGGAAGATGACCTATCCATTCATAGTGCTGGATCGAGCGATCAATCATGGATACACGAGGATGCTCAGTTATGGATGTGTAAGGAAGCCAAGGAAGAAGAAGACAACAGATATATATGGCCAATAGGACATCCTAACTACAGACCTGTAGAGGACCCAAGGTACATGCCTCAAATCTTTCCGGATGAAACCTTTGAACCGCATGGATGGATGGAAATCCTAGCAACCTTAGATGTGTGCGTAAATGAGGAAGTCTTGACAATGAATGAGTGCATAGACGAGGAAGGCTATGATGTAAATCTTTATATGGTTGTCCTTCAAGAAGTGGAAGAAGGGGAAATCTTGGAAAAAGAGTGGAAGGAGGAATATGAGAGTATCGAAATGGAACCCGAATTTGATTCAGAAGAGAGCTATCTAGACACCATTCGAACCAAAGAGAGACAGGAACCAACAAAGATCTTAGCAATAGAAGCCGCTCCCAGAGTACAAAAACAAGAAGCCGAAATGAGTAAAATCGGACCAGACCCTGACCTGTTCGAAGTTCCTGAACATTTTAAAAGATACGAAGTAGAAGAGCGAAAGGTAGCCATTCAAATGCCTAAACAAGAGGCCCGAGACGGAGAAGTGTACGACAACAAAGAACAAACAAAAAAAATTATAGTAACAGTGGAAGACGTAGAAGAACGATGCACATACATAGGCAAAGATGCATCAGTCGAAGAAGAAGAAGAACTCATACAACTGATCCGAGAATATCGAGATGTGTTCGCATGGACATATAAGGATCTCAAAGGCATGGAACCCTGATTTGTTCTCATAGGATACCAATGACAGCAGATGCAAAACCATCAAAACAACGCCCTTATACATACAATGAGATCTATGCTGCTAAAATTAAGGAAGAAATAGACAAGTTACTAGCGGCAGAATTCATATATGAGATAGAACACACCAAGTGGGTATCGCCATTAGTAGTTGTGCCTAAGAAAAACGGAAAATTGAGAGTGTGCATTAACTTGAAAAAGGTCAATGCAGCCACCATACGGGATAGCTACCCATTACCCATTACGGACCATCTATTGGAAAGAGTAGCAGGAAAAGAAGTATATAGCTTCTTAGATGGATTCTCAGGATACAATCAAGTAGTCATTCTACGGAGGATCAACATAAAACCGCATTCACGACCGAATGGGGAGTCTATGCTTTCCGATTGATGCCTTTTGGACTCACGAATGCACCAGCTACTTTCCAATGATTGATGTGTCATGTCTTCAAGGAATTTGTGAAAAAGAGCATGGAAGTATATGTAGATGACTTATGTACATACTCCAATCAAAGACACGATCATATTCCTGAGTTGAGGAAGATATTTAATAAATGTAGACAGTACAGAGTCTGTTTAAACCCAGAGAAGTGTGTCTTCATGGTAAGACAAGGAAAGATCCTAGGACACATAGTCTCTAGGAATGGAATATCCACTGATGAGGACAAGATTAAGGTCATATTAGAGCTTCCTAGACCAAAGAACGCAAAAGAGGTGCAAGCATTTATGGGACATTGTGGATATTACCGTCGCTTTATCCACATGTATGCCATATAGCCAAACCTCTGTATGGGCTATTAACTCAATTCACTTGGATAGAGGAATGTGAGAGAGCATTCAATGAGTTAAAGAAGAGGCTTAGCACGGTGTTGGCAGTAGCCTTGGTACATCAGGATCTACAAGACGTGAAAGTCAAAGAAGGGACAGCACAAGCGAGCGAAGGGACAGCACAAGCAAACAGGGCAGTCAAAGAAGATCTGGCAAGTAGGCCAATATTTTTTCAAGACATTAATGCAAATCAGAGAGATGGACACGCAGGGAAGAAGAGCAAGTAGGGAGCTTGAAGATATGTATGACAGATCACTAGAAGAAATCCCTACAACAACAGTGATGCTTATCACTAATAATCATTGTAAATCTCATTTCACATTTTTGTAGCTCCATTTTGTGCAAGCCAAGGAGTCCTTGAGCTTGAGGAGCCTTAGAAGTAGTTGCGTACCAATTTTCATAATTTTTTGATCTCGTTTGAACCCCCAAATAAGCCCTGGAACCTAATTTTTAACTAGGCCGGACACTAGGTCTGGACAGGGCCAAAAGCTAGTCAAAAACTATAAAAGGAGCTAGAGAGCTCATTTTTGAGGTTAGATTGTAATTGAAACGAACTTGTAAGAGCTTATGAAAGTAATCTAAAGAACTCCATTGATTCTCTCTTTGTCTTGCTGTGTGTGCGCGTGTGTGTGTATGTGTGTGCATGCTTGTGTGCTTCTCACTCACGCACTTGTGCCGCCACTTGCTCGAGGTCTTCATACCATCCTCACGTCTTCCCGGATTGACATTAAAGGAGGTGCTACTCATCACTGAGCTACACCAAATTTTGGCGCCGTTGCCGGGGATCGAGCTTTGAGGACGAGCGTGTGATGGTAAGACGTAGAGTTGACGCGTTGGAGTTGTAGGTATTTTCTTCACTCTCATCGATTTTCTTTTACTTTCTTCACCATCTTCATCACCATCATCATCATCACCATCTCCCACGTCCATCTCCATCATCGCGAAAATTTCAGTTTTTTGACTATATCCCCATCTCCACCTCATTTCCCTCATTTCACTTGTGAGAGAGAGCGAGAGAGCGAATTTGCATGTGCTGTTTTTTGCATGTTTTGTGAGTATTCTGCAGGTACAGGCCGCATCATCATCCCCAGCACGCTGCGCAGGTACGGAAATCTGTGTAACTGTCTGTGTGTCGCCGAGCTCTGTCAATCGCGACCGACTGAAAAATTGCTCTAATTGCTAAACAAAGTGCATATCCATGACCTACAGGCTAAGGGCTTCCCAAAAATGTGTTTAGTTTTTTGAAATTCCACAGATTTCTGTCAATCGCGATCGCTCTGTCAATCGCGATCGACAAACCACGACGGACAGATCTGTCAATCGCGATCGACACGTCAATCGCGACCGACAGAGTCAACGACCGATTGACCACGACCGACTGACCATACGCGTGACACGTGTCAATCGCGATCGAGTCATCAATCGCGATCGACTCATCAATCGCGACCGACACAGTCAACGACGGTTTGACCACGACGGACAGACCACGACGCCTCTGTCAATCGCGACCGACACGGTCAACGACTGTTTGACCACGATCGACAGACCCTCGCGACCGACCTGTCAATCGCGATCGACTCATCAATCGCGACCGACAGAGTCAACGACGCTTTGACCACGACTGATTGACTTTTCGTAACCCCTGTCAATCGCGACTGACCTGTCAATCGCGACTGACAGCCACGACGGACCTGTCAATCGCGATCGACACGTCGATCGCGACTGACCTGTCAATCGCGACCGACAGACTTTGCGAACGCGTTAGAAGGGCAATTTAGGTCAAATTTTGAAGGCAAAGTGATTGGGTTAAATTGTGATTAAGTGTGGGACAAACTCTAGGGTGTAGTATTGCATTGTTAGGCCGTGCCACAGCTACTCGAGTATTCCTGTTCGACTGCTAGCTCGTATTGAACCCTGATTTAACTCCCTAAACCCTGAACAGTCATAACTTTTTCATACGAAATCCAATTTTTGAGCTCTTGGGCTTGTTGGAAAGCTCATAGCATATACTACACGCCCTCAACTGTTTTTTATAAAGATAATGCATTGATTTTCAGAGAGGGTAAATTGAAGGTGACCATACCCAGGGGGATCAAAGCCAGGGGTCTTTAGAATTATTTTCCTAAAAGTCACAAGGCAAATGTGTGTTTGTGTCACATGAATGAAAGTGGTTGGTTCTGTCCTTTGAATATAAGCATTGAGCTAACCGTGGATCTTTTATAGGTCCATTGAGAGCAACTGAGAGCTTACAAAGCAAGGCTTCTTTGCGAGCTTGAGAACCGGGTTCTTGAGCACCATAAAGCAAGGGATCAACAAGTAAGGTTGGATTATTCTCAACTCCCTCTGTCATTTCCTAGCTCAAGCTAAGAACGAGTAGAGATAGGAGTGAGTCAGGGCAACGATAGGCAGTTATCAAGTTGAAGACTATTAAGGAACTCAAGTTCAAGCTAAAAACTTAGTTACTGTACTGTCGATAACCTAAAGAAAAAGAACCTAACGTGGAACGATCCACCTGAAATTACGAAGAACACTCAAGTACTCCGACGACGTGATATCAGACAAGACCATAAACACAATAATTAACTAAAAAGAATCAAGTGACTGGTACCAATTGACTGGCAACGAGGTTGTACTCTGGAAAACATTGGGATAATCAGTTAGGCATATGAACCTTCGATCAGGACGACATTTAGCAAGGGAAAGACAAAGCCTTAGGTCTTCAGAGGCTAGTGTCAATCATACTGCAAGGTCTTGGGCCCAGCAGTTGAGCCACCACTCATACTACCCTAGCTCTGAGACCAGTGAGTCAGAAATGTCTCAAGGCATGGACAGACCTGCGGGAAGTTCAGGAGTGCCTTATTTGTACAGGGTAGAAGGCCCTTACAAAACACAGTTGGAATACCTTAGGACCAACCGATTAGGTGCTAGCATCTATGAGGATGGCCTAGGAAGATCTGTGGTCCAGATTAAAAACCCTGACCAATCCATAGGACTAGAGCACCCAGCTGTCAAATTTGAAAACGGTGCATACCTGGACAAGGAAGGAACCATATACGTAGTCACCAGTCATCCAGATAGGACAGATGAATTTGGAAATGTAATTTCAGAAGCGGACTTAGGTGACTTGGAACAAGGAAACATGGGAGTGGAACCTAGAACCCCTCGAGGTAAATCAGTTCTCACTAGGATTATCACGCCTGAGTGGGTTCCCCAAGATAACAAGTGCATAGATTTGCTTCTCAATCGAGAAACGGACGAAGCCTTTTGGAGGTATAAACCGGATCACCCAATTGATATAGGAACAATCATGATCTATGAGTTTAAGGATCCGGATAGCCCAGGCAGAGTGACCTACCTAGATCATGCTTCAGAACGGACCTTTGTGGTGACAGAAAATGATAGGCATGCTTACACTTGGAAGGGTGAATTTATTTTCCCCCAACCAAGATCAAATGTATCCTATGGTCACCCCGGGGCTGGAACTTCCCAAGCTCATGGTACGCAAAGAGACAGAAGTAGAGATAGACCAGAAGTAAGTTTTGCCAACCCAGTGGGCAGAGAAAGAACGAGAACAGAGACGAATAGGGTAGAACCTGAGGTGCATAGAGCCCACAGGAACCAAAGAAATGTAGATGGATTCCCTCTGCCGAGGCCTAGAGAGCACACAAGAACTTTGAGGCCCACCCAGCTAGTTAAGTCCATGAAGAATTACTTTGACGGCACAGGAGATCCCTATGATCATGTGGCAGAGTTCAAGCAAGTCTTGAGAGCTGAACAAGTGGAAGATCTGTTCACACAGTACAATGCCTTCGGTCTAACCCTTAGGAACACGGCACTTACATGGTTTCAGCCATTAGATGAGCGTCAGTTCAGGAGCATAGACCAACTCCTAGAGGCATTCATTGTAGAGTTCTCCAAGAGTGGCATAAGACACAACACCTCCTCACTGATTCACAGCTTCAAGCAAACCCCTCAAGAGACTGTGAGGCTTGCAGGAAGAAGATTTAGACAATATCTTGAAAGGTGCCCTATTTCGGAGCTACCCACATCTGCTAAACAAGTAGCCTTATTCCTTGATGGACTACTGAGTCCAAAATTGAGATCCTACGTGTATCTGAAAGACCCTAGGACCATAGAAGAGTGTGTACGCATATGCATTGACATTGAGGATAACCTAGGGGAAGAGCTAGAGCTTTCCAAAATCTATAAAGATTCAGATAGCGCATCTAGCCACTCTTCCATGCAATCTACATCAATCGAGGAACTTGCTGAGAAGGTAGCTCAGAAATTAGGTGTGACTAGCAAACAAATTCCAAGGTTTGCTCCTGTAAAAAGGTGCTATACATGCGGTGGTGACCATATGGCGAACGTCTGTCCCATTATGGCTCAACCCCAAGTAAACCCTAGTAGCCAGTACTGCACCATAGAACGGAGATACACCAACCACACCGCGCAAGATTGCCCATACAACAAGCAGACTGTTAGGCAACCCTACCCGCAGCCCTACCAACAAGGCAGATACCAAAACCAAAATCCACTACCACAATATGCTAGACCCCAACAAACCTACCAACCACAATATCAGGCCCAACAGAGACCCCAACCAGTACTAGCGCAACAGCCCCCAAACCCCACTAACGTGATTCCAGTAAAGTATGCTGTTGCAGAAGAAAACCTGAATAGGGCCATAGTACCAGTAACCCCATTGATTTCGGAAAATGACCCAAGTGACCATAGCTTTGATTCTACACATGTCGATAGTCCCCAGGCTTACTACATGCAGTCTCCAGAACATGGTGAGTCTTACTATAGTGAGGAACCAAGTGAACCTAGTTGGGAGTCAGATTACACGAACGTCATGTATACAAACCCCAACCCCAGGCCTCAACCTAGGCAAGTAAGACCTCCATTCCCAAGAGGACCGTGCTACAGGTGCCAGGGAGATCATCTCATCCGTGATTGTCCCTTGCCCCCACCAACACAACCCCAGTCAGTGACTATCCAAGGTTTTTGCCAAGATTGTGGAAAAGAGCATCTTTTACGAGATTGCCCTAAGAACCCCAATAATATGCCAAAAATCACTCCTATCAATGTGATTGGTTTGGTTGTAGAGTCCTCAGGAAGCATCACTTCCACTGCACCAGTGCAGGTGGTCACTAGAGCTCAGGCCTTGCAGCAAAACCAAGAGACAAACCAGGGTAAGAACTCAGAGGCTAGTGAAACCGAGAGCATAACAAAGAAAAGGACTAGAGCATGGAAAGATAGTCGAGAAAGAATGAAACGACAATGGGCCAAAAAGATGAGTGAGCTTGAGGAAAGCATAAGAGAAACCAAAGCGAGGATAACTGAACTCACAGCTCAAACTCCCCCTCACATCACCCCGCCTCCACCACTCCCATCTCCATCCGACTCACCACCTTCCCCATCGCCTCATCAAATCCCACCAACCCCTAGAGTAGGATCAGTCCTAGCAGATCCCACTCCTGAAGACCTAAACATGATGCTTAAAGCATATCAGGCCAGAATCCAAGAAGGGCCAAACGTCACGGATCATGACAAGTGCTATCCTAGAGCTGACCTAGAGATGGAAAGAACCAAACTATGCGCGAAAATGGTCGCATTGGCCCAGACTATGTTTGAAGCCAGTCGCCTTTTCAATTACTCGGGCTCAGCCAAGACGCAATTACACTTGGATGGATTCCTAGAAAAGTTAGAGAGGATAATCGCCAGATCTGACAAGGAAGAAAAGAATCAGGAGAAAGAAAAAGCAAGCAAAAACCTGAGCCATTCCCCATCGGAAGTTTATGCAGCCAATTCCACTAAACCAGACAACTTCCCCTCCTTAGAAAGATTAGAGAGGCTAACTGCACAGCCAGAAAAGGAGCCTATCCCTCAAAAAAGGGAAAGGGCAAGAGAACGGATAAGTCAGCCTCTTCAGGAAGCTCATGTGCCTCCTCAAGGAGCCGATCTTCCTCCCCAAGAAGCTTGTGCCTCAGCTATCTATGACACCGAGGAAAGAGCCAACGATAGAATACGCCCTCCTTCCCAGATAGCATATGTACCTAATTCTACGGAGCCAGATACTTCTTCTTCGATGAATCGGTTTGCACCAGACTTCCTACGAGAGATTCAAGAAGACAAATGGGAAAACGAAAGCGAGGTCGCCCCTCCTTTTGAACTTGTGGACGATGCACACGACCAATTCCCACAAGACATCCCATCTATTTACGGGGAGCATGAGAGTGTTCAGTCTCACGAAAGATTGGACTTTGAGTCTAATTCCATACAGGAGTTACCCCACTTCACAGGCCCATGGGAAGCAAAGTCCTCATGTATGAGAGCACCCACAGTCATGGTAAGGAACGACGACTCAGTCATACCTAGGAACACAGAGGTAGTGAAGAACACTAACGTGCAGTGTAATCTCAAGTTAGAAGAGCTACTCAAAGTTAGACCTGAATTATGGGAACATGTAGCCAAACAAGTACCAGAGATAGCCAAACCTCGTTCCCGGGTAGGATCCCATAGGACAGTGCCAGAAATTCCCTTGGATAAGATAGGAGATATGTGCGAAGGTGAAGAAGGGAACACCTATCTTCCCATTACCTACCAAGACTACACCACAAAGGCAATTTTGGACTCAGGTGCAGGAGTTGCAATTGCCACCACCTCCTTATGGAAGCGTTGGGGCAAGCCAGCACTCAGGCCGACGAGAATGAAATTGCAGATGGCCGATGGCCACATAGAGAGACCCCTAGGATTGCTAGAAGGAATAACTCTCACCACTTGTGGTGTCGAGTTTGAACATAGTTTTGCTATCTGTGACTTCAATAAAAATCATGCCTATGAGATGATTTTGGGAAGGCCATTTATGCGACAATTGCAAGTGGTACAGGATTGGGGAACCAACTCCTTGTATTTGCAACACTTGGGGGTTACGACCAAAGTCAATCTCAAAGATTATTCTCACAGAGATGTCCCTCCTATCCAATGGAATCCCATCCATAGAGCCAAAGATGACACAGAATCGGTGCATTCCATAGGATCTGGATCCTCATGGATGCATGAAGATACCCACTTATGGATGTGCAAGGTAGCAGTAGAAGAAGAGAAGAGAGAGAAAGCCAGAGAGGTAGGTGCGAAAGAAACCCATAGATCAACCCAAGACCCAGCCTATGCACCTGTAGTTTTTCCAGACGAAGAATTTGAACCCCATGGCTGGGCAGAAATTTTAGCGACAATGGACGTAGCCATCAATGAAGAACAATGGACACCTCACTGTGACGAGGATGGCTATGATATTTCAGTCTTTTCCATAGAGCCAATCATGGGAGAGGCAGTTTTAGAAGAATGCGAACCTAACCCTGATGCATTTGAGGATGCAAGTGACTCCGATCTAGAGTCAATCATTATGGACCCACCATTTGCATCAGATGAAGAATACTTCCATGAGGTAGAATTTCAAACCCAGAGGCATGGAGAGCTGACAAATGACGTAAGATTAGCAACACATGTGACCCCTAAAGAAGAAGGAAAGAAACGAAAGAAGAGAGAAGCCTTACCAGAAGAGGAAGAATCTTTGTTTGAGGTCCCCGAAAATTTTAAGAAGTATGAGATAGATGACAGGAGAGTCATGATAAGAATGCCTAAACGAGAGGCACAATCAGGAGAGGCCTATGATAACAAAGAAACCACCAAGAAAATAGTAGTGGCCCTAGAAGAAGGAGAGGAGAGATGCACGTATATAGGCCATGACCTGACAGAAGAAGAAGAGCACGAATTGATTGCCTTGCTAAGAGAATACAGAGATGTATTCGCTTGGAGTTACAAGGATTTGAAAGGGGTTGACCCAAATATATGCTCACACACCATTCCCATGACCTCAGATGCTAAACCCTCTAAGCAAAAGCCATATACATATAACGATAATTACGCTGCTAAGATCAAGGAAGAGATAGATAGATTGGTTGAAGCTGGATTTATCTACGAAATTGAGCACACCGAATGGGTATCCCCCATCGTTGTGGTGCCCAAGAAGAATGGCAAGCTGCGTGTGTGCATTAACTTGAAAAAGGTTAATGCCGCCACGATTCGAGATAACTATCCGCTTCCCATCACAGAACATCTCTTAGAAAGAGTGGCAGGCAAGGAAGTGTACAGCTTCCTTGATGGATTTTCGGGCTACAATCAAGTAGCCATAGCTCCAGAGGATCAGCATAAGACAGCCTTTGCCACAGAATGGGGCATTTTTGCTTTTAGAGTAATGCCATTTGGGCTTACCAATGCACCAGCCACCTTCCAGAGGCTGATGTGCCATGTGTTTAAGGAGTTCCTGAGGAAGAGTTTAGAAGTCTATGTTGATGACCTTTGTGCTCATTCCAATGTTAGACAAACCCATATTCCGGAACTCAGACAAATCTTTGACAAATGTAGAGAGTACCAAGTCTGCCTGAACCCAGAAAAGTGCGTTTTTATGGTTAGGCAAGGCAAGATTCTAGGACACATAGTGTCAAAGAATGGCATATCTACTGACGAGGAGAAAGTGAGAGCCATAGCAGAGTTACCTAGGCCAAAGAATGTCAAGGAAGTACAAGCTTTCATGGGGCATTGTGGCTATTATCGACGATTTATACACATGTATGCTGTCATTGCAAAGCCCATGTACGGACTTCTGACAAACTTTGAGTGGACGGATGAATGTGAGAATTCCTTCCAAGAACTTAAACGAAGATTATGTTCAGCACCAATCTTGACCACACCAGATTGGAATAAACCATTCCATGTTCATGTTGATGCATCCAATTACGCTATTGGATGTGTACTTGCACAACCTACTGGTGAAGGCAATATGGATCTTCCAATTGCCTACGCCAGCAGACAATTGAATGCGGCTGAACGGAATTACACCACAACAGAGCGCGAAGGATTAGGCATGGTATATGCAGTCAAGAAATTTAGGCACTATTTGCTTGCAAATAAGTTTAAATTTTTTACGGACCATCAGGCATTGTTGTACTTAGTAAACAAGCCATGCAATACAGGAAGATTAGTGAGATGGTTTCTCTTGCTAATGGAATACGACTTCGAGGTTGTGGTAAGAAAAGGAAGGACTCATTTGAGAGCAGATCATCTCTCTAGGCTCACATCGGGAGAAGCCCCACAAGGAGTGCCAGATGACCTTCCTGACGCTTACTTGTTTAATTTGGAAGTGGTGCCGCAGTGGGCCAAGCCAATAGTACCAGTATTGACATACGGGCCTAATCATCCAGTGGTGAACACACGGAATAGAGAGATCGTAAAAGCCCAAAAGTACCATATCATGGCAGGCAGCATGTACAAGCACACAGATCAAGGGATCTTGGCTTGTTGCGTGGAAGAGGATGAGTACGCTAAATGGTTGCAATTAGCACATGTAGGTGCGTTAGAGCAACACCATTCGAAGCAACGAACGTTGCAAACTCTAAAGAGATTCGGAGTGCACTGGCCAACTATGGAGGCGGATGTCCAAAAGTTGTGCAAAGAATGCCCAATCTGTTGCACTAAACCACCTGTGGAACATGCCACTCTCTATCAAGTATCCATTGTGCCAGATTGGAGCGAACCACTAGTATCATTCCTGAGGACAAACACATTCCCTCCAGACATGACTCTAGCTAGAAAGAGGAGTTTGGAACAAGAAGCCCAGGACTATTCACTCATAGGTGGTAATCTATATAAGCGCGGTAAGGATGGTTACCTGAGATTATGTGTCCATGAGAGTGAATATCTTAAGATCTTAGAAACTGCTCACCAAGGTGTAGCAGGAGGACACTTTGGACCAGATCGGGTGATCAAGGCAATATTGTTTGCGGGCTTCTGGTGGCCCACCCTTCACATGGATGCACATACCTATGTGAAACGGTGTGATATCTGTCAAAGGACTCAGTATCCTATACGCAAAGATGAGATGCCACTGAAACCTATGATGGGTGGACGTGCATTCTCTAAGTGGGGAATAGACTTCGTAGGTCCTATTAATCCCCCAGCGAAAGGTTCTCATGCGGAATACATCATTGTGGCAACAGATTATCTCACCAAGTGGGTAGAGGTAAAAGCTACAACCAAGAACGATGCTCAAACAACGGCCAAATTCTTGTTTGAGAATGTATTCACGAGATATGGACTACCCATAGAGCTTGTAAGTGATAGGGGCACTCATTTCTTGAACGAAGTGATTGAAAATCTACTCCAAGAATTCTTGGTAATACACAAGAAGTCTGCCCCTTATCACCCTCAAGCTAATGGTCAAGCTGAGAGCACTAATAAGATTTTGTGCAATGTGCTGACAAAATTAGTGAACACTAAACGCTCTGATTGGGACAAACAGCTACACCATGCTGTTTGGGCATACCGAGTTGCCTACAAAACGGTACTCCAAGCCACCCCCTTTCAGATGGTATTCGGCCAAAACGCTGTGCTACCCTTGGACTTCCTAATCCCTACATTGAGAGTAGCACAAGAACACGAATGGACAGGTCACGAACTCTCCTCTAGGATCTTTGACCTTGAACGATTAGGGGAAACAAGACTGAGAGCCGCTGCAGGGATATACGCAGCCAAGAAGAGACAGAAGGCATACTTTGATGCCCACGTGAAGGATAAAGGCTTGAAAACAGGAGATCTCGTCTTAGTCTATACACTAAAACAACACGCGAGGAAGCTAGAAAAGAGGGGCTACGGACCTATGATCATCAATAGGATCTCCACGAGCGGAGCAGTACAATTGGCCACATTAGAGGGTGATGTTCTCCCAAATTATATTAGCGGTTGCAGAGTCAAGTTGTATCAGGAACCCCTCACGGAGGAAATGCTTAGCCGACTCAACACTGCTAAGAAACGCAAAGAGGAAGAAAAGAGAATTAGAGAAGAAGCTCAAGCAGAGGCGTTAGAACGCATCAGAAGGATGAAACTACGAAGGCAAGGTAGAGTTCAGCCTGAAGCGAATGACTATGCAGACCAAGGATTTCCCATGGCCATGTGTGAAGTCGCAGGAACAAGCTCGCATAGGATAGTTGATAGACGTCCTTTCGTAACCCTAGATATAGGACAAGGAAAAAGTGCAAGGACTGTAAGAGCCTTGATTGACTCAGGTGCAGCCACTAGTGCTGTTAGAATGTCTTACTGTCAAGAGTTACAGTTAACCGTCCAACCTATGGAAGCATACCTCATAGGATTGGGAGGCGTGGAGACCCCTTGCATGGGCGAGGTGGAACTCCCCCTCTACCTTCACGAGGAGGCAATGACCGTTAAAGTACTAGTGTGTCAGGATGAGGATCTCACTGAGCCTCTTGTCCTGGGTCAAGATTGGATTTATGACCAAGCAGTCAATCTAAACCTAAGAAGTGGACTTCTCCAGGTTTGGGTCAATCATAGTCGAGTTACGGTAGAATTAGACAATCAAGCACTCAAGGAACTAGGAAAGGCACAGACTCCTGGTCCTTCCAGGGGTACACATGAAGATGACCATGCTGTTCTTGTCCAAAACTATGTGTTGCAGAGGAATGATATTCGCAAAAAAGGAGTCAGGGATGCAAAGGAACTCCCTTCTTTTCCAAAGGCTAGAAAGAGGCAGCAACCCAAGGTGGATCAGAGGCAGAAGAAGCAGGGTACTACCTATGTCAGCGATCAAAAGTACCTGCGCAGCAGAACAGCCCAACAAATAGATCAGGTATGGGTGCGGAAAGGCGAACGACCAGTTGCACCACCGTCAACTACAGGGGCAAAGCCTCTTATTAGTGACCAACAACGCAACGCTAATAAGAAGTTTTTCAGAAAATCTTCTGCTAAAGTAAAATCTATTTGGGTGCCCAAGAAGTCGATGAAGGCAAGCCCACAATCAAGACAAATTTGGGTGCCTAAGGCTTGCTTGATGGCACAAATAGCTACGCTGAGGCCACAACTTAAACAGCATAACGCAGCGACGCATACTACCAGATTTCACTCGTTCTCGACACTCATGTACACACCAAAACCCAAGAGCGTACATGTAATCAATTGTAAATGGGTCCCAAAAAGGCCTCATCTGCAAACCACGACATCGAGAAGGCTCTGTAGAGACTCTCCGAAACCGAAGGCAAAGCCCGATCACTGCATTTGGCAGCCTAGGGCCTGTAATAAACCCCCCGACCCCAAATTGTAAATTCATAACCCACTTACTAACTGCAATAGTTTCCTAGGACAACACAATCACTAACTACACACACTGCCTTCATGCACTTACTAACCACTAACTCACCATCCATCTCATGTTAATGTTGTAACGGGGACAACAACAGATTTATTTTGTCCAGTCCGATGTTAACACTTGGTTCTATATTCTCACAGAACCACTCAGCAAACAGGCCATGGCAGAAGTAGGTACCAGCTCTCAAGCCGGATCTGGCCCCCAGATAGTGGACATAGAAACACTTCTCCTTGAGCCACGCCTCACTGCAAGACCGCAAGAGCTTCAAGATGTGCATGTGCTCCCCATCCAGGATCCTCCTCAAGGACACACTTCTCAAGTGGGTAAGCATGCGCATTGGTTCAGTGATGTTGCTGGACCACTGGGCGATGGAACCTACTTCTGGGAAGCAGAATTGGAGTTCAATGGCAAATGGGGTCGATACCACTTTTTCACACGCGAATTTGAAAGCTACCAAAATGCTGAAGTCATGAGATCAGTTTGGGTCAAAGCAGGTGTGGAAAGTAACCGGATTTCAGGACTCACTTACCAAAGCCGGATTTTTTACGATGCTCTTATCTGATCAGTACCATCACGCCAAGCAGAGCCAAGGGCGGCGACAGCACCTTTGTGTTGCCATCACTGCTGCCGGGTAATGAGCTCAAAAGATTCAAGTTGACCCTCAATCTAGTAAGAGAAGCGTTGGCTATGTATGGCATGCACATTCCCACAGAAAAGGAAACCATGGTCCCAGGTCGAATGAAGCATAAGGATTTGAATAAGTTGAAGGATATGGTAGCCATGACACCTACCATTGCGCTTCACCTGCGAACCATCATGCAACACTTTGCGTTTCCCGCACAAGAACGATTCACAATGCCCCCGAAAAAAATATGGTTCAGTTTATATCTAGCAGAAACCGAAAGCTTGCCCATCAATGTGCCACACTGGATCATAGACCAGATCCACCTAGCACATCAAAGGTGGAACAAGAAACAGAAGAACGTGCTCCACGGGTGTTGTGCTTTGACCAGAATAATCTACAGATGCTTGGCTTATGATGTGCCTGTTCAGCGGGCACTCGTATGGTCCCGAGTCCAAGAATTCCAAAGAAGACTATCAGCAGCAGGTCCCCCATCAAAGAAGATGAGGGGGGGAGTCCAACTACCCTGTGCCCAACCAAGGGGAGCTACCGCTACACCAGAAGTCACCCCTCCCCAGACACGACGAGTTAGGCCATTCACAATCCGGTTACCACGACCAAGCACGGAGGGGCCTAATCTGGTGTTTCCACCCATTCCATCCGATTTGGAATTTCCGCAGGGATTTACTCTTGAGGACCTCACGGATGAAGAGATTGCCAGATTAATCTATGACTCTAACCTCGAAGCGGAAGCAGCGAGAGCTCAGGAACCACAACCCAAAACAACATCGGCCCCCACCCAACCCCAAACTGTAGAAGTCGATGTAGATGAACAAGAGGCAGGAGGAGATGAAGAAGCAGCCAACGAAGAACAACAGCAAGAATATGACGAACTCTCCGAGTTAGCAAGTGCCCCAGCATATTCGACACAAATCAAGAGACTATATCGAACCATGCGACTGGTTCAGGAACAGCATAAGATGTCTCTAGAACAGGGCAAAAGACTCATGAACGACTTGCTAGCGGAGGAAGGTGTGGACGAGTTGTTCATTGAGTCCATGAACCTTCATGCCGACGCTGTAGGACTGGACGAGGCCATCCATGAGGCAATGGCCTACATCCACAGGTTTGAAAAAAGAGTTCCTACTCGTCCCAGGAGATCCGGAAAGCAAATTCACATCGATACATCAGCACCAGGCGGGTCAGCTCAAGCAGAAGAATATCACGAAGCACCGTTGTCACCCCCATCCCCACCTCACACTACACAATTCACTCCACCACAGGACACTGACACTACCACATCCACTACCACTACCGTTGTCATGGGCATCCCACTCTCCCCGGGAATCCAATTCGGGGGGGTCACCATGCCCACCTTCACCACCCTGTTCACCGATGTCACATCCACTCCACCAACGATTCCCATCTACACAGTCACTCAAACAGTTGACACGATGGAAACATCACCTGCCACAGCACCGCTCCCTCCCCCCATGCCACCTTCATCACCCATACCCCCTCCACCCACATCTCCACTTACATCCACAGCATCCACCTCTCCCATTCCCGCCCCCATTCCCCCTGCATCTTCACCTTTCCCCGCATTATTTAATGTAAATAACATATTTTTTGCATTAAACCAATGTGTATACCAGCTCCAGCATGAGTACAAAGCTTTGGACAACCGATATAAGCAACTGGAAACGCACCATCAAAACTTACAAAGACAGTTTCACATTCTACACACAGAAAATGCAGAACTGAATCAACGTTACACGACGCTTGAGCAAGCTCACCAAACATTATTGGCGGCACCCCAACCATCAACAGAATCAGGTGCCAAACAACTAGAAGCTTTGCTCGAGGTATACCAAGCCGATAATCTCAAAGTCCGGCGTAACCTGGCACTTCTCAGAAAACACATGGCGGCCGCCCTTGAGGAAAACAAGAGATTGCAGCAGCAAAATGAAGCAAATCTAGAAGCTGCAATGGAAGGCTCCCCACACGAAATTAATCCAGAGCAGTTTAAAGCTGTGCCCTCAGAGACAATGAAGACCATCTTGGACAGCTATGCAGATCTATTAGAAGCTCATGATGACTTGGAAAGGGAACGGGATGCGCTGCGCAATCAACTCCAAGAGCAACAGACAGCACCCAAAGTCACAGAAACGACCACGACTTCAGAGGAAGTCAAGGCATTGAAAGAGCAGGTGGCCGGATTACAGGCAAGATTACTCACACATGAAAGGCAACCCTCTCCAGTTGTCGAACCAGAACCCGAGGATTTGGTACCCATCGAGGTAGATGAGACGTATGAGGAACCTTACGTTCCTATGCCAATGCCAGGTGGTGAGCAAACCGCAGAAGGAATGGATACGTTAGAAATCGAAGTACCTGAGTGGCTCCAAACACTAGAGAAAACGGCATCAACTCACGAAGATCGAGTGGCAGTTCAAATCCAATCTATGGCAAAGATAGAGGACACTATTATTAAATCAGAATACTTCCGCAGCATGTCCCACCATAGATGGATCGGAACCAATGATGATCAATACGTGCCCTATTGTATACTCCTGGCGGACTACAATGCAGAAATCCAACATAAATGTGGCAAACCTCCAACGTTTGCTACACAATTTGGGCCAGATGACATCCCAGAGAGTGCTAGAAAAGGATCCATTCATCAACCCACTTGGAGGATCCGACTCCTCGAAACCTATCCAGAGATGGTTCGCACCTGGACGAATATGCCTCTTTTTATTAAATATAACCCTTGTTATGTTCCTGTACTCCGCAGACGTACATGGCCAGAGTTTACCATTGCAGTCAAGAATATCAAGGGATGCGCCAAATGGTTAAACTACGTCTATCTAGCACCCCCGCAAGGGCCTCCCACCGTCAATTACATGATCTCCACTATACGGCACTGGAGCCTCCGATTAAAGAATACCCCTGATGTAATGGCCCAGATGTGTATGAAAATTTTTGAGTTAATGCTTATTACATTCAGGACATTCAAGAATATCAAGGACCCACACTTCTCAGGCGTCGGATTCCTTACAGGAAACCAAGATTTAGTGTATGACATGAGCACCACTCCTTCCATAGAGGTGATATACGCTTGGCACGCCAGAATAAAATACCTCCCGGCCTGCTTTAAACAAACATTCGAAGAGATGTTCATAACAGGGTTCTGGGAATACCACTCAGAAATATTTGTACCCAGACCCTCACATCTCCTCCATTTATTTGCTGTGGAGCGAACCATTCACTCAGAGCAGTTACGGGTGCCACATCCAGATGTCCCAGGGCCAGTCAATTGGGATGCATTGCTGACAGATCTAGCAAGGGGACTCAGGTTAGAAGAACACCACCTCGCCGCCGATGTGGTACAATACTACGTACAAAAAGCAGCTAGACAAGGGTCTGTCAGGGGCGACAGACGCGAGAGTGGGGGGGGTGTTGGCAGTAGCCTTGGTACATCAGGATCTACAAGACGTGAAAGTCAAAGAAGGGACAGCACAAGCGAGCGAAGGGACAGCACAAGCAAACAGGGCAGTCAAAGAAGATCTGGCAAGTAGGCCAATATTTTTTCAAGACATTAATGCAAATCAGAGAGATGGACACGCAGGGAAGAAGAGCAAGTAGGGAGCTTGAAGATATGTATGACAGATCACTAGAAGAAATCCCTACAACAACAGTGATGCTTATCACTAATAATCATTGTAAATCTCATTTCACATTTTTGTAGCTCCATTTTGTGCAAGCCAAGGAGTCCTTGAGCTTGAGGAGCCTTAGAAGTAGTTGCGTACCAATTTTCATAATTTTTTGATCTCGTTTGAACCCCCAAATAAGCCCTGGAACCTAATTTTTAACTAGGCCGGACACTAGGTCTGGACAGGGCCAAAAGCTAGTCAAAAACTATAAAAGGAGCTAGAGAGCTCATTTTTGAGGTTAGATTGTAATTGAAACGAACTTGTAAGAGCTTATGAAAGTAATCTAAAGAACTCCATTGATTCTCTCTTTGTCTTGCTGTGTGTGCGCGTGTGTGTGTATGTGTGTGCATGCTTGTGTGCTTCTCACTCACGCACTTGTGCCGCCACTTGCTCGAGGTCTTCATACCATCCTCACGTCTTCCCGGATTGACATTAAAGGAGGTGCTACTCATCACTGAGCTACACACGGCTCCAATTCTGAAAATGCCAAATTGGAACAAGCCTTTTCATATTCATGTTGATGCTTCTAACTACGCAATAGGATGTATCTTAGCCCAACCAGCTGATGAAGGAAAATTAGATCATCCAGTTCCTATGCGAGCAGACAACTGAATCAAGCTGAAAGGAATTATACCACTACCGAGCGAGAAGGATTTGGAATGGTCTATGCAATGAAGAAATTTAGACACTGTCTCCTAGCCAACAAATTCAAGTTCTTCATAGACCATCAGGCTTTATTGTACTTAGTCAATAAACCTTGTAACACGGGAAGATTAGTAAGATGGTTCTTACTATTAATGGAGTTTGACTTTGAAGTGATAGTAAAAAAGGGGAACACCCATGTAAGAGCGGATCATCTTTCAAGGTTAACACATGGAGAACCACCAAGCGGAGTACCCGATGATCTGCCAGACACGTATTTGTTCAATCTGGAAGTTTGTCCAAAGTGGGTAGAGAAATTAATTCCTATACTCACCCATGGCCCACAACATTCAATCAATAAGGATAGCAGAAAGGAAATTCTCCAATCAAGAAACTTGCATATTATTGCGGGAAGTGTGTACTATAAGGAACCCAATGGAGTTTTGCTAAGATGTGTTGAGGAGGACGAACAAACAAGGCTAATTGAACAAGCACATGTGAACAAATGGAGAACACACCAAGCGACTCATGGAACCATCAGGGAATTAAAGAGATTAGGAGTATACTGGCCTGAGATGCCCAAGAATGTCCATGACTATGTAAGTAATTGTGCAGAATGCCAGGAGACAATCCCAGAGGATCATACGTCCATACCTTTCTCAACGATAGCACCCAAATGGAGCAAAACATTAGTGAAATTCCTAAAGACAAGAGAACATGAGGAAGGAGTTAGCTTGGCTAGAAAACGATCCTTAGAGGAGATGAGCAAAGACTATGTTCTCATGGGAAGAAACTTGTTTAGAAGAGGAAAAGAAAACCAATTACAATTATGTGTTCATGAAGGAGAGTATTTACCCATATTAGAGATGGCACACGCCGGTGCAGCATGAGGTCATTTTTCAGCCGACAGAACAACAAAAATGATTCTCTTCGCAGGCTTGTGGTGGCCAACTTTACATATGGACGCTGAAACATATGTGCGAAGTTGTGAAACATGCCAAAGGGCTAAATACCCAATTCGGAGAGATGACATGCCATTGCGACCTATGGTTTGTGCGAGAGCATTCTCTAAATGGAGTATTGACTTCATAGGACCCATTAATCCACCGGCCAAAGGATCGCATGCTGAGTACATCATAGTAGCCACTGATTACTTGACAAAATGAGTAGAAGCGAAGGCTACTAGAAAGAACAATGCTCAAACCATAGCTAAGTTCCTTTTTGAACATATATTCACTCGTTTCGTATTACCAATTGAGATTGTGAGTGACCGAGGAACGCATTTCCTTAACAAAGTAATCGAATCCCTAATGAATGAATTTTTAGTGATCCACAAAAAATCAGCCCCATACCATCCCCAAGCCAATGGTCAAGCGGAAAGTTCCAATAAGGTATTATGTACAGTATTGACAAAGATTGTCAATAATGGGTGGTCTGATTGGGACAAACAATTGCATCATGCAATTTGGGCCTTCCGAGTGGCATACAAGACTGCCATTGGAACTACCCCATTCAATTTAGTGTACGGGTAGAATGCAATTTTGCCAATTGATTTTTTAATCCCAGCATTGAGAGTAGCCCAACAGTATGAGTGGAACGGACATGAATTGTCCCAAAAACTAGACCAAATCAAGAAGTTACATGAAACTAGGTTACAAGCGGTAGCGGGAATCTATGCAGCCAAGAGAAGACAAAAGGCATATTATGATACACATATAAAAGACAAGGGACTTAAAGAAGGAGACTTAATCCTGGTTTACACCTTAAAACAACATGCCAAGAAGTTACAAAAATGCGGATATGGACCTCTGATTATCAATAGGATCTCTACTAGTGGAGCAGTTAATCTGGCCACTTTAGATGGAGACGTTCTTCCTAACTATATAAGTGGATGCAGAGTGAAACGGTTCATGGAGCCATTGACGGATCAAATGTTAACACGATTAGTAGGTGCTCAAAATAGGAAGAAAGACGAGGAACGGATTAGAGAGGAGGCTCGACAAGAAGCACTAGAATGCATCAAGAAAAGGAAAGAATGGATTAGGCAAAGGGATGAACGGTATCTCCAAGGAGAAGAGCCTATCCCTATGGCTAATTACCGAGTCCATGAATCTGACACGACAAATTCCTTCATGTCGCAACCTTATTTAAACCTAGGAATTGGCAAAATAGAGTACAAATTGATAAATGCCTTAATAGACTCAGGAGCAGGACTTAGTTGCATACGTAATACGGTTATAAAGGATCTTCAAATGATTATGAGTCCCACCAAAGCCCAACTGATAGGAATTGGAGGTCAAGTCATCGAATGCATGGGAGTAGCTCACGTATCCCTGCACCTAGGAAATTCTTCCATGGAACAAAGAGTCTTAGTGTGCAGAAGAGTTGATCCTAGGACAGGATTGGATGATTGAAAATGAAGTTAGTATCAACCTAGCTCAAGGCTACATTTCAACAAAGATAGGACACAAGGAAATCTTTAGTCTATTAGGAGAGAAGCCTTTACCACAACCAAAAATCATCGAAAGTGCAGAAGAATGCAGAGAAGAGCTAGTGGAACATGACTCCTGCCCCAATACTTCTGAAACCAGAATAGAAGAAGCAGGAAGCTTAAACCCTAAGGTGTCCAAGAAAGAGGTGACATCACCCCATTCAGTGGATGAACGGCCGGACAACAAGGCAACCAATTTTCATGAAGACTTTCATATGACAGAAGGATTATCAATGGGGAAGACAACATTCAGATACTCGCATCAAGGGAACAACAAATCCAAATGGGTACGTGTCGGAAGCAGCCAGAGGCATAGAAGATGCGGAAGCATGTAACGACGGAGCAGGGAGCCAGTCAAATCTTTTTTCAAAGAATTATGTTTTCAAATACTTTCCAAAAACCTCCAACAGTGATTTTTATCACTATTGTAACATATGTAACATAGAAAACCCCATTTTGTAATCCATAGCTCCATTTTGTGCAAGCCGAGGAGTCTTCGAGATTGAGGAGCTTAGGTAGAACAAGCGTATCAATTTTCGTTATTTTTAGACACCGTTTACCCTTTCAAATAGCATTTAGGACCTATTTTTTAACTATGCCGGTCACTAGATGTGAAACCGGTCAAAACTAGTCTAGAAACTATAAAAAGAGCTAGAGAGCTCATTTTTGAGGTTAGCTTGTTTGAGGTTAGAGTTCTTTTGAGCTTGTAATAGTGTTCTTGAGTAATAGAGTTGATTTTTCACCTTCCATTGTGTCTTGCTTGTCTCTTCGTAGTGTGTGTGTATGTGTGTGTGCATTTCTATGCTTCTCACCTTCACTCTCACTTCATCTCACATTCACGATCTTCATATCACTCCTATCTCTTCCGTGAATTGACAATTAAGGAGGTGAAGCTTCTTAACGTGGTTCTCACCTTGTGCTAAAGCAACACCAAATTTGGCGCCGTTGCCGGGGATCGAGTCTAGGAGGAATGTGTGATGGTAAGAGTATAGCAAGAAGTGGCGTTGGAAGGTAAAATTTTCAGTTTTTGTTGTTGTTTTTACTTAGTTTTTAGTGTTTTTCACCTCCCCCACACTCCATCTTCATCACCGCATCATCATCTTCATCTCCAAAAAAATCAGAAAATTCACCATATCCACCCATTCTCCTCATTTCCCCTCATTTGTGCTTGCGAGAGAGTGAGAGAGAGCTTTTGTGCTTGTGTGTACTTTTGTTTTCTTGAGTTTTACAGAGCTCCAATGCATCAGGAAAGCTTGGAAGAGGTAAAATTTTCAGTTTCTGTCAGAAATTTCCGACTGTGTCAGACCATCGCCATGGTCTGCAAAGTTCAGAATTTGAAGAAGGCGACCACACCAGTGTGTAGAGCACACTTGCGCCTCTAGGAATCCATACTTGCATTGCAAACAATCATACTTTGGTGGACCATCGCGACGGTCTCAGACCATCGCGATTGTGTCACACCATCGCGATAGGCTCACGCCATCGCAACGGCTCGGCCGGACCATCGCGACGGTCTCAAGCCATCGCGACGGTTCATTTGGACCATCACGACGGTTCGCGGACCATCGCGACTGTTCGGTTGACCCCACACCATCGCGATTGGCTCACGCCATCGCGCCGACGGTGCCACGTGGCAAGTTGGACCATCGTGACAACTCAAATTTTGGACCATCGCGATTGGCTCACGCCATCGCGCCCGGACCATCGCGATTGGCTCAAGCCATCGCATCTGTGACCATCGCGATAGTTCACTTTGGACCATCGCAATTGTTCACGTTGACCGTTGACTGACGCCATCGCGATTGTCCGCCTGATCGAGCCATCGCGACGGTTCACACTCACGCCATCGCGATTGTACACTTTTGGACCATCGCGACCGTGCACTTCAGACCATCGCGATTGCTGACCTTCACGCCATCGCGATCATTCACGTCTAGACCATCGCGACGGTTCACCTTCACTCCATCGCGACGGTCCCAGACCATCATGATTGTCTCACGCCATCGCGATTGTGCACCCCCATCGCAAATTTTAGGGTTTCATTTTTTGGCCAATTTTGGGGCTATTTTTGGGAAATTTTTGGGTGATTATACTCATAGGAGACCCCTTAGCTCATATTTGGAGAAAAACCTGTTTGTCAGTTTTTACCCCCCAGGGCCTGAACGGTCATAACTTTTTCATCCGAAGTCCGTTTTTTGAGCTTAATAGCTCATTAGAAAGCTCTTGACGAGTTTTTTAGATACGTCTATTTTTAGATAAGCTATTTTGAGGTAGACCTAGTTTTGGACTAGGAAGCCAGGGGGCAAGCATTAAAAAGTTGGGCAAAAGGGAAGGGACTTAAAAGGTGTATATACTCAAGTGCTTGATCATCCAACTGTGAATTGGTCTAATATTGGATTTTTCTAGGTCTAGCAAGGGCAATCAAAGACAACCAAAGCAAGGCAGTGAAGGGCATAAAGCTTGGGAAGCGCGGCTTCTTGGCCATCAGAGCAACCAGAAAAGCTGACTCGAGGTTGGAAGATTACTCAACCCCCTCAGTCAATTCTTAGCCTAGGATAAACTGTAGTATTGTGGATTAAAGACGATAAGAACGCCTCAAGTTCAAGAGAATTAAATTTATCAAGTTCAAGACTAAAGTAAAGGTGTGTGACACGAAAACCTAAAGGAAAGAACATAAGTCTGACGGAACGGGAACTCAAAGTACCACAGGAAGTCGAATTCCTGACGCATACATTAGGACAAGAATCTAAAGAAATCTAAAAAGAATCAAGAAAGTAATAACAAAGAATCATTGACGATCTGAGCGTGTACTGAGTGTGCAAGGAAGGAAATTAATGAACCTTAGATCGGGCAAACATATAGGAAAGTCAGACCGACGAAGCCTTAGATCATCAGAGGCAAGTGTAAGAACTACTGCACGATCGTGGGCTCAACAATTGAACACTAGTTATCCCTACGAGAGCTCAGATACTAGCGAATCAGAAATGGCATTTAGCACAGAAAGACCAGAAGGAGGGTCGAATGTAGCCTATTTAGAAAAACCAGAAGGACCCTATAGAACGCAACTAGAGTTTCTCCGAACCAACCGATTAGGTGCTCGCATCTATGAGGATGGTTTGCGAAGGCAAGTGGTGCAAATGCACAACCCCGATCAACCCATTGGATTGGAACATCCAGTGGTGAAATTCGAGAGAGACGCGTACATAGACAAGGAAGGAACAATGTACATATTAAGTACGCAGCCAAACAATACGAATGAGTTTGGCGTAATTCAATTAGAGACGGAAGCTAAATCTCAAGGAAAAGAACCATTAGAAGAGCCTAGAACACCTAGAGGGAAATCTGTACTGACACGAGTACTAATCTCGGAATGGATCCCTCAAGACAACAGAAGCATAGAGTTGTTTGTAAATAAAGAAACTGATGAAGCCTTTTGGAGATACAAGACAGAACTACTTAGTGAGGTAGGTATCATCACGATATACGAGTTCAAGGACCCGGATACACCTGGAAAGGTTGTATACCTGGATGAGACTTCAGAAAGAGTATTTGTGGTGCCTGACCACGCTAAAAACACATACACATGGAGAGGTGAATTGGTATTCCCTCCATCTAGAACGAACATGAATACAAGTCAACAAGGGGCAGGAACATCATCAGCCCATGGAAATCAAAGAGAGAAAAATAAAGAAAGACCCGAAGTAAGCTTCACTCATCCCGTAGGGAGAGATAGAACAACCACAGACACTAATAGAGCGGATAGACAAAGAGATCATGGAATACCAGGTGGTAGAGATGATTTTCCTCTACCTAGACCACGTGAACATGCAAGAATGTTAAGACCCACTCAATTAGTAAAATCAATGAAGAATTATTTTGATGGGACAGGAGATCCCTATGACCATGTCGCAGAATTCAAGCAAGTACTAAGAGCAGAACAAGTTGAAGACATGTTCACGCAATACAACGCATTTGGACTAACGTTAAAGAATACAACTTTAACTTGGTTCCAACCTTTGCAACAAAGGCAATTTAGAGACATCCATCACGTTTTAGAGTCATTCATCACTGAATTCTCTAAAAGTGGGATTAGACATGACACGTCTTCGTTGATTCATAGCTTTAAACAAACCCCTCAAGAAACAGTAAGACTGGCAGGACGTAGGTTTAGACAATATGTTGAACGATGTCCAATGCAAGAGCTACCCTCACAAGCTAAGCAAGTGTCATTGTTTCTAGATGGCTTGTTGAGCTCTAAACTACGCTCCTATGTGTACCTAAAAGAACCCAGAACGCTAGAGCAATGTGTGAGAATATGCACAGACATTGAGGACAACTTAGGAGACGAGTTGGAACTCTCAAAGGTCTATAAGGACTCAGACTGTTCATCTCTAGCATCCACAAAATTGTCTAGCTCAATAGAAGACCTAGCAGAAAAAGTGGCTCAGAAACTAGGAGTTTCTAGCAAACCTAGGGTACTAAGGAACAAGCGTTGTTACACTTGTGGTGGTGATCACATGGCAAATGTGTGTCCCAATGCACCACAACCACAAGCCAACCCTAGTGGCCAATATTGTACAATTGAGAGAAGATACACGAATCATACGGCTCAGGACTGCCCATACAACAAACAAACCGTGAGACAGAACTACCCGCAAGCATACCAGCAGCCAGGTAGGTATCAAGGCCATTACAATGCTCAGCCTTATTAGTATAGACCTCCTTAGAACTACCCATACCAGGCTCAACAGAGACCTCAACCCGTCTTAGCTCAGCAACCACCCCCACCAGCGAATGTCATCTCAGTCAGATACGCTGTTGCAGAAGAGAACCTAAGTAGGGCCTTAGTGCCTTCTTCACCTTTCATCACATAAAGTGACCCGAATTCGAACAATTTTGACTCTACGCATGTAGATAGTCCACCCGCATATTACACAGAGTCACCAGAACACGTAGAAACATATCATTATGATAGTCCACCAGTGGAACCTAGTTGGGAGCCCGACTATGCTAATGTGATGTACACAAACCCAAATCCACGACCCCAAGTAAGACAACAGAGACCATAGGGCCCTAGAGGACCATGCTTTAGGTGCCAAGGAGATCATTTCATAAAGGATTGTCCACATCCCCCGATATCAGGACAATCACAGTACTATAACATCCAAGGCTTTTGTGCTGATTGTGGCAAAGAGCACATAATCAAAGATTGTCCTAAAAATCCAGTTAACGCTTCGAATGTGACACCGATCAACGTGATAGGTATTGTGAACAACGCAGATGGATCCAACCCTACATACGTGCCTATCCAAGCTATAACAAGAGCCCAGACGCTCTTACAGAACCAACAACTTAATCAGGAGAAAGTAGTCGGAAGTAGTGAAGTTGCAGAATCTAGCAGTAAAAAGACAAAATCTTGGAAAGATTCTAGAGAAAGAATTAAGAGAAAATGGAGTAAAAAGATAACTGAGTTGGAAGGAAGTTTAAAGGAATCTAGAGCCAAAATCCTTGAATTGACTTCACAGGACTTGAATCAAGAGAATCCAGCTCAAAAATCAGGATCAGTTTTAGCGGAACCCATACCAGAAAATCTAGACATGATGTTTCGTGCATATCAGGCTAGATTAAAAGAGGGACCTCAGGTAGCTGAAATGAGTAAAAACTACCCTCGAGCTGATCTAGAAATTGAGAGAACTAAACTTTGCATGAAGATGGTAGAATTAGCACAAGCTTTGTTTGAAGCCTCTAGATATCTTAATTGGAATAACATGGCAAAACCGGAATTACATTTTCAAGGACTAATGGAGAGGCTAGAATACTTGATAGAGAGCAAAGAGAAAAAGGATCAGCATAGGAACCCTATTGTCCCAGAGACACAGGAAAGGAATGCACCATCCCTGTCTCAAGTACCCAATACAGAAAGTCAAGACAATTTGTCTTCCATACATAGGTACTCACATGAATTTTTGAGAGAGATCCAAGAAGAGAAAGGGAGAAAAGAACAAGGAACTCATCCTCCTATTCAAGAAATAGACGACTTGCAAGAGCAATTTCCCCAAGACATTCCCTCCATTTACGATGATGTAGAGGAAGAACAACTGAGTGAACACACAGGGTTTGAATCTAATTCTTTACAAGAATTACCTCAGTTCACAGGACCTTGGGAAGAAAAGTCTATTAGTATGAGAGCACCCACGATAATAGTGAGGAATGAAGAATCAGTAATCCCTAGAAACGCGGAAGTGATCAAGAACACTAAAGTACAATGTAATCTCACTCTAGAGGAGTTGTTGAAGGTAAAACCAGAATTGTGGAAACATGTAGCAAATCAATTCCCAGAGCTTGCTACTACTTCCTCACAAATAGGATCACATAAGAAGGTACCAGCAATACCTGTAGAAAAGATTGGAGATGTAAGCGAAGGAGAGGAAGGTAACACTTATCTTTCGATAACCCATCGGTGCTACACCATGAAAGCCATCTTAGATTCAGGAGCCGGAGTAGCCATCGCTACCACCGCTTTATGGAAACGTTGGGGTAAGCCAGCATTAAGACCCACCAGGATGAAGCTACAAATGGCTGACGGACACATAGAAAAACCATTAGGCTTACTAGAAGGCATATCTCTCACCACTTGTGGTGTAGAATTTGAGCATACTTTCGCCATTTGTGACTTTGCAAAAAATCATGCATATGAGATGATATTGGGACGACCATTCATGCGTCAGTTGCAAATTGTACAAGATTGGGGAACTAATTCTTTGTACTTGCAACATTTAGGAGTGACTACCAAAGTCAATCTTAAAGACTATTCACATCGAGATGTACCCCCAATACAATGGAATACCATCCATAAGACACCAGTAGAAACAGAATCCGTGCACTCATTAGAATCAGATCCTTCTTGGTTGCATGAGGATACTCATTTATGGATGTGTAAAGTAGCCAAACAAGAGGAAGAACGATTAGAAGCAAGGACCTTAGGTGCAGAACAAAATCCACGAACCCTTCAAGATCCAGCTAATGCGCCTGTAGTATTCCCTGACGAAGAGTTTGAACCCCATGGTTGGGCAGAAATCCTAGCAACCATGGATGTAGCCATCAATGAAGAACAATGGACACCCCACTGTGACGAGGATGGCTATGACATATCAGTTTTCACGATAGAGCCAATCATGTGCGATTCAATTTTAGAAGAGTGTGAACCTAACATGATGCATTTGAGGATGCAAGTGATTTTGATTTAGAATCAATTATCATGGACTCACCCTTTGCATCAGAGGAAGAATATTTTCACGAAGTAGAAACTCACCCTCAGAAACAGGAAGAAATTACAAATGAGGTGAGGTTAGCCACTCAAGTGACTAGCAAAAGTGAAGGCAAGAAAAGAAAGAAGAAAGACACCATGACAGAAAAAGAAGAATCTTTGTTTGAAGTACCCGAGAATTTCAAGAAATATGAAATCGAAGATAGAAGAATCATGGTACAAATGCCTAATAGAAAGGCGAATGACAGACAAGTATATGATAACCGAGAGAAAACCAAGAAAATAATCATAGCCATAGAAGGAGAAGAAGAAAAATGTACATACATAGGGCATGATTTGACAACTGAAGAAGAAGAAGAGCTAGTTGCCCTATTGCGCGAATATAGAGATGTTTTTGCTTGGAGTTACAAAGATTTGAAAGGAGTAGATCCAGACATATGTTCTCATAGAATCCCTATGACTCCAGATGCAAAACCTACGAAACAGAAACCTTACACGTACAATGATAACTACGCTGCGAAGATTAAAGAGGAGATAGATCGGCTGATAGAAGCAGGATTCATTTATGAAATTGAGCATACCGAATGGGTATCCCCCATTGTGGTAGTGCCCAAGAAGAATGGAAAATTGCATGTGTGTATTAACCTTAAAAAAGTTAATGCCGCCACGATTAGAGACAGTTATCCTCTTCCTATCACGGAACACTTATTGGAAAGAGTTGCGGGCAAGGAAGTTTACAGCTTCCTTGATGGTTTTTCAGGCTATAATCAAGTAGCCATTGCTCCAGAAGATCAACACAAGATTGCATTTGCCACCGAATGGGGCATATTTGCATTTCGTGTAATGCCATTTGGCTTAACAAATGCACCCGCCACTTTCCAGCGACTCATGTGTCATGTTTTTAAGGAATTCTTACGCAAGAGTTTGGAAGTATATGTCGACGACATATGTGCTCATTCAAATGTAAGACAGACACATATCCCAGAGTTAAGGCAAATATTTGACAAATGTCGAGAATATCAGGTTTGTTTGAACCCAGAAAAATGCGTTTTCATGGTCAGACAAGGCAAAATTCTAGGACACATTGTGTCAAAAAATGGAATTTCTACGGATGAAGAAAAGGTGAAGGTAATTGCAGAATTACCTAGACCAACTAATGTGAAAGAGGTACAAGCATTTATGGGCCATTGCGGTTATTATAGGAGATTCATACACATGTATGCAATCATAGCCAAGCCTTTGTACTCTCTTTTAACCAAGTTTGAATGGACAGATGAATGTGAAAATTCATTCAATGAACTTAAACGACGCTTGTGCTCAGCACCTATATTGACTACACCAAATTGGAGTAAGCCATTCCATGTACATGTGGATGCATCCAATTACGCCATAGGATGTGTGTTAGCATAACCCACAAATGAAGGTAACATAGATCTCCCCATAGCTTACGTGAGCAGACAATTGAACGCAGTAGAAAGAAATTACACCACGACGAAACGAGAAGGATTAGGGATGATCTACGCAGTAAAGAAGTTTAGGCACTACTTGTTGGCCAACACATTCAAGTTCTTTACAAATCATCAAGCCCTATTGTACCTAGTCAACAAACCCTGTAACACAGGACGACTAATACGTTGGTTTCTATTACTCATGGAGTATGATTTTGAAGTAGTAGTCAGGAAAGGAAAGACACATCTTAGAGCTGACCACCTTTCGAGATTAACCTCAGGAGAAGCTCCTCAAGGAATAGCGGATGAATTACCAGATGCTTATTTGTTTAATCTTGAGATAGCACCAGAATGGGCTAAGCCTATAGTCCCTATTCTCACATATGGACCCAAGAATCCTAGGATAAAGATCAAAGAGGGAGAGATTACCAAGTCTCAGAGATACCAAATAATGGCAGGAAGCATATATAAACAGGATAATCAAAAGATTCTTGCTTGTTGTGTAGATGAATCAGAACATGCGAATTGGTTGCAATTAGCACACATAGGTGCATTAAAGCAACATCATTCAAAACATCGAACATTACAGACTCTGCATAGATTAGGAGTATATTGGCCTACGATGGAAGCAGATGTCTACAGGTTGTGTAAGGAATGCAATGTTTGTTGTGAAAGACCACCAGTAGAGCATGCTACATTATATCACGTGTCTCTCACACCAAACTGGAGTGAACAATTAGTGACATACTTGAGGACGAAGACATTCCCTCAAGGAATGACTTTAGCACGACAACGCAGTCTAGAGCAGGAAGCTCAAGATTATTCAATTATTAGCGATAACCTATACAAAAGAGGACGAGATGGATATCTAAGACAATGTGTTCATGAGAGCGATTATCTGAGCATACTAGAGACTGCACACCAAGGTGTTGCAGGAGGTCATTTTGGACCTGAAAGGATAATCAAAGCCATCCTCTTTGCAGGATTATGGTGGCCCACTCTTCACATGGATGCTCATACCTATGTTAAGAGATGTGATGTGTGCCAAAGAACTCAGTTTCCTACTCGCAGAGATGAAATGCCATTGAAACCCATGATGGGAGGACATGCATTTTCTAAGTGGGGTATAGACTTTGTAGGACCCATTAACCCCCCTGCAAAAGGTACACATGCTGAATACATTATTGTTGCCACAGATTATCTTACGAAATGGGTAGAGGCAAAAGCCATGAAAAAGAATGATGCACACACAACTGCAAAATTCTTATTTGAGAATGTCTTTACAAGATATGGATTGCCTATAGAGTTAGTGAGCGATCGAGGCACTCACTTTCTAAACCAAGTCATTGAATATTTGTTACAGGATTTTATGGTGATTCACAAGAAATCTGCACCATATCATCCTCAGGCCAATGGTCAGGCTGAAAGCACTAATAAGATCCTTTGTAACGTACTGATGAAACTCATGAACAACAAATGTTCAGATTGGGACAAACAGTTACACCACGCTATTTGGGCATATCGAGTGGCCTACAAGACCGTACTCAATGCAACTCCCTTTCAGATGGTTTTTGGTCAGAATGCTGTGCTTCCTTTGGACTTCTTGATACCGACCCTTAAGGTTGCACAAGAACATCAGTGGACCGGCCATGAATTATCAGCAAGAATAATGGACTTGGAACGACTAGGAGAAACCAGGCTAAAGGCAGCAGCAGGAATATATGCAGCGAAGAAGCGACAGAAAGCATATTTTGATGCACATGTGAAAGATAAAGGCCTAAAAGAAGGAGATTTAGTTCTAGTATATACATTGAAACAACACGCACGGAAGTTAGAAAAGCGAGGTTATGGACCTATGATCATTAACAGACTCTCGACAAGTGGAGCAGTACAATTAGCCACTTTAGAAGGAGACGTAATGCCTAATTATATTAGTGGCTGTAGAGTCAAGTTATATCAGGAACCTCTTATTGAGGATATGCTTAGACGACTCACGTTGGCAAAGAAGCGTAAGGAGGAAGAAAATAGAATACGAGCGGAAGCTCAGGCGGAAGCAATAGAACGCATTAAGCGCATGAAGCTAAGAAGACAAGGACTAGGGAGAGAGCAGTATAACCATCTGGAAACAACACCCAGATATCCCATGGCTATGTGTGAGGTAAAGTCACGAACTCATCCTAGCATAGTGGACAAGAGACCATTCATTACAGTTAGGCTAGAGCACGACAACCCTTGCCAAGAGCTCAGGGCTTTAATTGACTCAGGTGCTGCGACTAGTGCGATTAGATGGTCCCACTATAAGGATTCAAGAATAGAAATGCGGCCAATTGAGGCATACCTCATAGGGCTAGGAGGCATGGAAACCCCTTGCATGGGTGAGGTGGACCTTCCTATCCTCATTAAGGAAGTGACCATGACAGCGAAGCTACTAGTGTGCCATGATGACAACCTGATAGAACCCCTAATCCTTGGCCAAGATTGGCTGTACGATCACTCAGTGGACCTAAATCTTAGACAAGGCTCCTTACAGATTGGAACCTTAGAACAGAAGCGAGTGATACCGCTTGACTTCCCTAACGACATCCCAACTGAGGTTTGTAACCCTAGACCCTATGAAATGCATGCGACGGAAGACCGAGAGATCTTGGGTCAGATCAGTCACGTTACGTCTACACCAACCCACTCGGGCTTGGCTATGGACAGTTGTAAATCAGAAGGACGACAGGAGATCTTCCCTGGGGCTTCCTGCAAACTAGAAGGGGCAGCTACCCAATCGCTAGGGCAGATGGACACAATCAGCGGTCAGGTGGGTTGCATCAGCGGCCAAATGAGCACAATACCTTGCGGTGCTCATCCTTCCAAACTTGTTGCGGACTGGCCTAGATTAAAGATAAATAACGAATCGCTTCCTAATGGGCAGGTCACGCAAGTGTTGGATCTCCCTTCTTTTCCAAAGCAGAGCGTCCACTGGACCTCTCAAACCCAACCATGAAGGAGTCAACCACAACAGAGGAACCCAGACCGACAACACCACCAGACAAGGCAAAGAAAGCAGCAGTATCAACATCACAGAACAAGCGGCACGAGACAAATATGGGTGCCAAAAGGATAGCAACCACAGGCTATTGGCAACACTGCAGACGAGAACAGGACAAAGTTTCAACAGAAGCAGAGTCAGCATCCAAAGTCCCCTCGATCTTCTTCCCCAAGTACAAATACTCGGCAGATTTGGATCGCCAAGAAGTATCTTATCAATCGACCCACACCCATGCAGATTTGGGTACCCAAACAATGTATTATAGCCCAACCCTCAAGCCATGTAATATATACCCCTCAGAAATCTTTCCATCCCTCAATACCACCAAACCCGATACCACTTTTTGTCCCTCAGCAGAAACACACCACCCACTCAAAGACTCTTACGAAATGGATACCGAAACGTATCCAAACGTCTTCTTGTACCCCCTTATCTAACAATTCTCCCCCCCCGTTTAAACTCCACCCTGGTAATAATTCACCCTCAACCAAACCTTGTATAAATTCACACACCATAACCCCACATCATGCATTATAAAAGCTCATCAAGAAATGTATGCATAATCTGACAATGTAGGCGTCTAGAGACCTGCATTAGTTTTGCAAAAAATCATAGCATCAATCACTTCACAACACCTGGCTACACGGGTTACACATCGGTTATGGAAAGGGACTGAGGTCTCACCTTAATGGGATCATAATTAATTTCCATACTAATGTGCTAATCTTTTGTAGCAGATCTTTTCCATTAGCTCGTCAGTCATCATGCAAACCGAAGAAGGACCATCAGAAGCTGGCCCAAGCACACCAATGGCCAATATTGGAGAATTGCTCGCAGAATCTTATCCTACGATGCAACCACCAGAGTTTCAAGGTTTTCCAGGTCCCATGCCAATCGACGATCCTCCTAGAGGATATACTGAGAAGATTCATCGTAATTCTCACTGGTTTCAAGGCCTAGCAGGACCATTAGCAGACGCTGATTTCATATTTGAGGCCAATTTGGCATTCGATCTTTGCACATGGACCAAGTACCAGTTCTTTTCAAGAGAATTTGAAGGACTATAGAATACACAAGATTTAACGCACGTTTGGGCACGAGCGGGATTTACAGAATATTTTAGTGACCCTCTGCCTAAACCCGATTTTTACAGATGCTTTTACCTAGTAACCACCTTGACAGCTTCAGAGAACAAGGATCTACCCGGAACATTCATGTTACCATCCTTGGTAAATGACCCTCCATTCAAAAGGTTTTATTTGTCCAAAGATTTAATTCGTGCAGCTCTCAAAATACATGGAACACATACTCCGATAGAGAGAGAACGGCTAGTCCCAGAGCAGATGAAATGTGGTGATGTTACTAAGTGGGAGGATATTTCAGCTATAACCCCTGAGCTCTCCAAGCCATTGCGGATATGCATGCAGCATTTTGCTTTCCCAGCTTAGGATCGTTTTACCATGCCCCACAAGAGAATCTGGTTTGGTTTATACTTAGCATGTACTGGACCTCAAACGGTTGATCTAGCTAGCTGGATAATTGATCAGCTCTATTTGGCACAACATAGATGGGAACGAAAGAAAGTCATCAATGGATGTTGTGCACTTACAAGGATTATATACATGTGTTTGGCATATGATTTACCCATAGAGCGCGCCATGACTAGTGAGGAACTGAAGGCATTTAAAGGAACCACAAAGAAAGCTAGAAAGGCTAGCAAAGGCAGAGCCAGAAAGCGGATGAGAGGCACTATCCCATGCCTACAAGTCCCAGAATCACCCTCGCCACAACCATCTCCAGAGCAGTCACCGACAGCAGCCACTCCCACAGTACAACCTATTTGTATCAGATTATCAAGACCAGTTGTAACGGAGGGCACCACCAGTACTGTTGCACCCCAAGCAGCCACAGCCACAGAACCTATCACCACAGGAGCTGAAATTCCCACCACCATTGGTGCGGAAGCGTTCTCTTTTCCAATACCCCATTTAGAAGCAGAACAAACAGCACCACTGGATCCAACTTTTGATTTTGAGATGCCCGATGCATTCTCCAATGAGTTCCAGTTTTCAGAAGGACAATTGTTTTCTCAAGAATTTGAAAGGCCTAGCTACCCTACCACACCCAGGGATCAGCCACAAGGACAGATTGTGTCTAGCTCTGATGACGAAAGAACAGCAACCGATGACGATGAAGGAGACGACGAAGCTAGCCAGGGAACTCAGGAATCCCAAGAGCATGAACAGACAGATGGTCAAGGCCAACAAAGAGACACACATGGTGATACAAGTACCTATGAAGATGAAACTTACGAAGCAGCAGCTTACACACTAGCTATCAAGAAGCTGTATAGAACTATGGAAAAAGTTTGGGCACGCAAAAAGCTGACAGAGGAAGAGAGTCAAGCAATAATAGAACAAGAACTTGTCACAGGTGGATTCGAAGATGCATACATCAAAGGATTCAGAGAGTTAGTCAAATCAGTAGGCTCCAACAAAGCCCTAAGATACTTGCAAAGAAAGCCACTACCACAGTTTGACCCCCGTAGAGTACGACTACTTTCAAAGCCCGGCGAATACATTCGTGTACCAACAGGAGCACAGTCTTCAGAACAAACCAGGGAGGCACGCCTCGTCCTCGAAAGCTCGTTGGTAGCAGAAACCATCCTTGTAGATTCCCCACCCCGCGCTACAAATGTACATACCTCAGTAGTCACTGAAGTATCGACCACCCCAACCGCTCCTCCATCACCGCCAGTCCATCCACCCTCCCCTATTCACCCTCCTTCTCCCAGACCAACATCTTCATTCACCGTTGGCGTAGCAGAAATCGTCTTTACGACCACTCACCCCACAATTCCTGCACCCATTAGACCCAGTCTACCCCTTCACACATCCACCTTTCCATTCAACCCATTCCTCCATCCATCTTTCCGGTCCTTCCCCACACCTCCACGACCCCTTTTCCCATTCCCACTGCCATTAACCTTCTCCCCAGTCTCACCTCCCCGACCCACGGTAACCCCTATTTCCCCTTTCCACCAAGCTGCACCAGCCAGCCCCCCTGTAAATTACTCAACCTTTGTAAATCCCATATTTACACCAGCACAAGCACCCACGGTCACACCCATATTCACGGTCACTGCACTGGACACGTCCAATGACATGGACATCTCACCACCCTCTGGACCATCACTAACTTCACTCACGGCACAAACATATTTAGGCACCTCACAATTTTCCACAATCACCACAGCATCCACCTTCCCACCCCCATTCCCCGTTCCCTTTGCATCTACACCCACTGCATCTTCATTTAGCACCCCATTAATACTATCACCCACTGTAGATAATGCATTTCGACAGATGTTCATGTGTATGACGCAAGTAAGAGATGAGTTCACATCTCTTGGCGATAATTATCAGCAGCTGCAGAGGACAACCACTGACTTACAGTCACAGCTTAATTTATTATCTATTGAAAATGCCTCTCTGAACACCCGATACCAGGAATTACGCGAGGCATATCACAAATTGGAACTAGAAAGCGAAGAAAAGACCAAGGAAGCCACTGCTGACCTGGATAACTTATAAAGAGCCCAGACAGTCCGCAATGCAACGCTAACGCGAAATATGGGCTTACTACGAAGACACCTAGCAGCCGCCAAGGAAGAAAACCAGCGCTTACAGGACCAGAACCGAGAAAACTTAGAAGCAGCGCTCGACCACCCAGACCAACCACTGAGTCCTAGTCGTTTCAAAGCCATTCCCTCAGACTCCATGAGGATGCTGCTAGAAGATCATGTAAGATTGCTAGATGAATACGACCGCATGAACGAGGAGTTACAGAAACTCAAAGAAGATCACAAATTACTCAAGTTACGAGAACCGGCACACCAAGACATACCAGCACCTGTGGACCCCTCTCCTGACATCTTAGAGGAACTCAACGCATTACGGGCCCAGGTATCAAACCTTGAATCAAGGATTGCAGTATATGAAGCACCACCAAGGCCAGATTCCCCACCTGAGCTACCAACTGAGGAAGAAACTGTCACCATCCCGGTGGAGGAAACGTTTGAAGAGGCGTACGAGCCACAACCCATCCTAGGCGGACGCGTCACGGCCGAAGGCCAGATGACTTACGAAATCCCGACTCCCGCGTGGATGAAGACAATTGAGGAACTTGGAACAACGCACTCAGCTAGAGTAGAGGCACAATTACATGCCATGGCGATGATAGAAGAAAGAATTTTACAATCTCCATTCTTTGCTCATTTGGCCCCGCGACGATACATATCTGGGCACGAGCTACAGTATAAACCATATTTTATGTTAATGGCCGAATACCAGTTAGCCATTGAGAAAGAAACAGGTAAGAAACCATCGCATGCGACTCAGTTCGAGGAAGACGATTTGCCACTAGATGCGCAGCAAGGAGAGATCTATCAACCAGAGTGGCGAAAAGATTTACTACAGAAGTATCCAGAAATGATGAGTACATGGGTAAAGGCACCTTTGCACTTAAAGTACAACCCATGTTGGGGACCAGTACCACGACGCCGCTCCTGGACAGCCTTTGCTATTAAGGTACAAAACAATAAGCAGTTCCAGGACTGGTTGAATTACCCCTATTTTAAGCCACCCATCGAGTTACCAACTGTAGGCTACATGATGGCTACAATTCGCCACTGGCTCCCTAGATTAAAGCATATGGATGATATAGCGGCGCATATGACTGTCAAAATCTTTGACATGATGCAAATGATTTTTAAAGTCTTCCGACGCGTCAAGGCACCTCATGTAAACACCCCGGGCTTTGAGCATGGAAACTTCAATTTGGTATATGATATGAGTACAACGCCATCGCTACGGGTGTGTTATGCCTGGCATTGCAGAATAAAATATCTACCAGCGTGCTTCAAGCAGACATTCGAAGAGATGTTCACAACCGGCTTCTGGGAATACCATTCAGAGGTATTCATAAGCAGGCCTACACATTTATTACACTTATTTGCCTGTGAACGAATGGTCTATTCCACACACTATCAGCTCCCGCCACCGGAAGAACCGCAACCAATAGACTGGGAGAAACTCGAGGCAGATCTGGCCCGAGGCATTCGTATCTCCGAGCACACCCTCGCTCAAGACCTCCTACAGAACTATATCCGGCAGACCTCACAACAAGGTTCTGTCAGGGACGACAGAAGCGAGAGGGAGGGGGGTGTTGGAAGCAGCCAGAGGCATAGAAGATGCAGAAGCATGTAACGACGGAGCAGGGAGCCAGTCAAATCTTTTTTCAAAGAATTATGTTTTCAAATACTTTCCAAAAACCTCCAACAGTGATTTTTATCACTATTGTAACATATGTAACATAGAAAACCCCATTTTGTAATCCATAGCTCCATTTTGTGCAAGCCGAGGAGTCCTCGATCTTGAGGAGCTTAGGTAGAACAAGCATATCAATTTTCGTTATTTTTAGACACCGTTTACCCTTTCAAATAGCATCTAGGACCTATTTTTTAACTATGCCGGTCACTAGATGTGAAACCGGTCAAAACTAGTCTAGAAACTATAAAAAGAGCTAGAGAGCTCATTTTTGAGGTTAGCTTGTTTGAGGTTAGAGTTCTTTTGAGCTTGTAATAGTGTTCTTGAGTAATAGAGTTGATTTCTCACCTTCCATTGTGTCTTGCTTGTCTCTTCGTAGTGTGTGTGTATGTGTGTGTGCATTTCTATGCTTCTCACCTTCACTCTCACTTCATCTCACATTCACGATCTTCATATCACTCCTATCTCTTCCGCGGATTGACAATTAAGGAGGTGAGCTTCTTAACGTGGTTCTCACCATTGTGGTAAAGCAACAGTACGTAAGGATCAAGTGCAGAAATCGGCGATGCCAACACCAACTCATGAGGAGAAAAAGGAGAACAAGAAAGCAGCATCACTGAAAACCGCAACAAAACGGCTCTTGCAAATATGGCTCCCTAAGCCGTTGATTGAAGCTCAAAGGGTATGACAATAGATATGGATTCCCAAGAGGGTCAGAAAAACAGCCAAGCAAGAGATATGCAAACAGACGGATACATTACATTGCGACATACAAATAGTGAGGACAGAACAAACTCATCATAGAAACATGAGGAGCGAAAACTCAATCACTAGGACATCAGAAGCAAAACATGAAGTTCAACGGACCAAAGAAAAGACAAGGAATGTCATGACAACGAAGTGGATTTGGAAGCAAAAGATACCACAAAGCATGGACCATCAGAACAACAAAGATTCCAATTACACTCATGAAGTATCAAATGCATCTAAACTATGCATAATAGGGCCACATTACAAGGCCAAGCACTCGGCACATGAGTTACATGATAAAAGTAGTGGTGCACATTCTTCAATGAGAATTAGGGCATAGCTTCCACTTTCTTAGGAATGGACCTACTATGTACATAAATAAATGCTTCGGCTACACTAATGATTGTCTTCTTTCAAGAACAGAAATAAAAAGATGTGGCCAGAGATCTCACCTATAGAACCATGGGAAACGGAGTGATGGAACGACAACAAATCACTGCAATGTGAAGGGCTTTGGTGTGCAGAACAAGAGGAGGAAGGAGGAGATGAAGGGAGAGAGAAGAGAGGAACGACGCGCGGATATGTGTGGGAGCCTCGAAACCCACATAATGATCTCTCTTGAGGCAATGCTCTATATATGATGTATATATATGAATTGGGGGTAAGGTCATATGACCCTTACATCCCCAACAATCTCCCACGTAAGGGTCAATGTGACCATAAGTGGTAACATATACAAAGAATGATGTAGGACTATATAATAATGTACAGGAAGAGTGCGGATCTCTACCCATACCAGATCAACCTACACCAACCGCCTCGAACAAGGTGTATCCATGCACCTCAAACTGCTCTAGACTCATATTGACAAGAGTCGAGCTCATATCTGACTGGTGCAAGAACTGATGAAGTTCTTGGAAAGCTCCCACTCACTCTATGCCTGTGTCAATCATCAAACGACTGACAACTCCAAGTGCAAATGCTCCAATCGCAACTGCAATGTCTGGTCTCGAGCATAACAACTCGTACATCAGAATCCCGAATGCTGACGAAACCTGTGCTATCCTGGCTAACCTAAGCATGTCAGCAATGTCTATATCCAAGGCATCCAAAGCACCATCATCAAGACCAACATGTCCTGGCATATCTGTGTCAACATCTAGCATGAGCGAATCCAAGAATGACTGCATGATAGATGACTCATCAATATCTAGATCAATCATCCTATCAACCAAGGATGTGTCTAGTTGTGCATCCTGAGAGCTAGTATGCTCTCTTATACACTGTGTATCATAAGAGCTATCCCACTCTACCACACCAAGTATATCATCATGCTCCATATGAGCTAACTACACAACATCAACACCAAGGTCAAATTGATGATCACTCTCTAACTGAGTATCATCATAATGCTCTACATGAGCATCCACATCATGCTCTAAAGCATCCAAATGATCATCCGAAGTATGCTCCATAAGAGCATCCATATGATCAACAAAAGCATGCTCTATATAAGCATCATGAGCATCCAAAACATGCTCTACATGTGCATCCATCTGAGCATCTGAATCCTACCATACATGTGCATCATGAATGTCAATAGACCTATGTGTAGGTAGACAAAATGAGACATGATGAGTCTCACATCGCACATAAGGCTGAACTCCCATTGAGACGAGACTGTCTCTCACATGAAGTACCTACAATGGATACCTATGCCCAATCCTAGCACCTCTGACAAGCATAAGCTGTCCCAACTGCAACTGAAAATGATGCTCACCAAAGAATGCATAACATCTGCCCTCTTGTAACTGGCTAACTGAAATCAAGCTCATAGGGAATGAAGGCACATAGCGTACATGTCTGAGTATAAGTGATGCTCCACTAGGTAGCATAAGGCATACATCTCCTGCACCCTCAATGTCATATATTGTACCATCAGACAACTGCACACATCCATGACTCTCACCTAAGAATCGACAAAACCACCCACGATGTGGAGTAACATGAAAAATGGCTAATAATAAAAGATACAAGTACCAACCAAGATCTATAATCAACTCTCACAGGATGATGTGCAACCGGCAAGTAAATCTATAACCAAGTGGCATAAGCAAGATATAGACCACAATGCCACTATACATGCATGATCGAACTCATGATGACATAAACCTCAAAAAAGAGTTACCACAATGTCATCTTACATGCCAAACACGTGACAATATCATGCTCTACTCTCATATGGAGGAGCTACCACAATGATCATACATGTACAATGCTTTGAAGCTCTGAAAATAAGAACTTGCACACCAAAAATTCTCTCTCGAAGAAGTTCCAAAGCAAATTCAACCTCCAAGTGCCAGTAGGGTTCTTATGGCAAAAATCTACTGCTTTGAGTTTTGCTATTTCAAAGGTGATAACCTCTGAATCTGAACTTTTGCTCTTCAGCAAACTTCAAGATCTGATTCTTGGCTATGTAACGAGATAAAGAACACCTCAATCGGAGGTGTGGCTCAAGATACACACAGAAGAAGCACCTGCTGTCAATTTCACTTTCACCTGCAACACTACTACACTGTATTTTGCAGTTTCGGCGACCTTGCACTAAGAATCTGAATCTGAGTTCTTCTACAAAGTTATAGCTATCTTTACAAGCTACGCATAGCAAGTTGAATCATTGCATTCTGATATGTACAACTCAAGTTATGATACAAAAACTGAGCTGCTATCGTAGTGAATATAGATTCGCCTTCTACAGCAGTCTATATTTTTTGTGTTTTCAGCAGTCTAAAACTCCGAACCAGGTTCTGCTCTCTTCTGTGAAGTTGTAGCTCTCTATGTTAATTACGCACAGAACTTTAAAACGCATCAATCCGAGCTTTGTAGCTCGAGTTATGACCGAAATACTGAGCTGCTGTTGAAAGATGCCGACCTGCACTTTTACCTCTTCTCACATAAGCTTCCATTGAAGCTTCTTGCACACCAGCCTTCAGCATGCTCTGATACCAATGAAGGGCTTTGGTGTGCAGAACAAGAGGAGGAAGGAGGAGATGAAGGGAGAGAGAAGAGAGGAAGGACGTGCAGATATGCGTGGGAGCCTCGAAACCCACATAATGATCTCTCTTGAGGCAATGCTCTATATATGATGTGTATATATGAATATGGGGGTAAGGTCACATGACCCTTACATTCCCAACAGAATGCACTACACAACTTCTATACTTTCCTTTGAAGCTAATGCACTTTTCCTTACAAGTGCAGATGGCTTCTGAAGATTCTGACGCAACAGTACAAGAGGAAGTATTGGAATTTCCCCTACAAAGTATCACCAAAGCAAAGGGACATTGGTTCAGGGAAGATAAACCGGCTGGGGAGTACCTCTTCCTGGCAACTATCAAAATAATGGACACAGATCACCAATTTCCAATCATGTCCCAGGATTTCAGAGTACTACATGGACTCCCGTCTACAATAGACATCATGAAGAAAGCGGGCATACACAAATATTTTGAACTGCCGATCTATAAGCCTGACTTCTACAAATGCACTCAAGTTATGAATACACTCCAGCCTACACTACATGATCCTTTGGTGCCCGAGGCTAGAGTAATGGATGGCGTAGGTGAATGGGTAGTCATCCAATTCACACATGATTTGATTAAGGAAGCGTTTGCATGGGAGAAGGACGGTATCACTGTCGTAAAGGAAGAGAGTCGTGGGGCCAAGAACAAAACATTCACAGACATTAACAGAGTTGACATAGAAGAGGAAGTCAGGCTCATCCACCAGCACTTCTGCTTCCCAAATATGCATCGCTATACGGCTCCTCAAAAGATTATTGTTTAACTGCTCTCACACGCAATCAAGCAGATTGGAAATCAAATCAATCTGACTCCTTACATACAAGAAAGACTATTCGAGGCAAAGAAACAATGGAACAATAAGAAGTTCCTCAATGGCAGCGTCGCTTTGACAATATTGATTTACCACGCTTTAGGTATTAGAGAGCACCTTCAGGAAATGCCATCATCAACCGCTATGGCGAAGTATGCCAAAGTCGCCACTGTTCCTAAAAAGAAAAGAGGAGTCAAGATAGTGGGAGATGCAGAAACTAGCTCTCAAACCAGAATGAGAGGAACAAAGAGACTCAGGGAAGTCAAGCAAGTAGAAGAGGAAGTTCCAGCCACAAAAAGGACACACGTACTTCCCAAGACAACGATTGAAGAGCACAGGCCAATTACAGAGGAAGATTTAACTAGGGCCCTGGAAGAAACGCATCAATATATAGAAGGGCAAGTCAATTTACCAGTGCAAGGGCATCATTATCAGCAGGCCCACCAAGAGATGCAAGTGAAAAAGAAACTCACAAAAGTGCACCGTTACAAAGAAATCGGGTTGGATAATTCAAGCTCATCTTCGGATGCACAAGAAGAACCTGACACTTCATTATTGAATGTGGACATTCAAAGTGAATCAAAAGATGATGGACAATGGGAGGAGTTGAATGCAGTTGACTACACGGAAGCAGACAAAGGAACAAAGATAAATGACAACTCTGTCCACCCAACTAGAGACACCAAAAGCAAGGAGGCATACCAAGAAGGGACACATGTCATCAAAATCAATGAGACTTCCCCCATCCTTATCAAAGAGGCAACACCCATAAGTGAGGTGTCAATAAAGATACCCATGAAAGAGACTAAAGCAGAGACAATAGAAGAAGAGGAACCCTTCACACCAATAAGGGTCGTGGCAGAACCCTCCCCCATGGATGTCACATTTAAAGGGAGTGCCACAAAAGCTATTGATTTGGATGAAGAAGAAAAAGTACAAAACATACAATTACAAATTAGACAACCACACAACAAAACTGTTCATGTCGAGCAAGGAAAAGATGTACAAACCGGAGAAGCTCCTAGCATACCTAGGGCATGCTTGAATGTCGACATCGCTCAGCTCAAGCCAGTGGTGCAGGACATGATCAGAACCGCAATGGACACACAACAATTAATGCTTGAGGCTGATGAAGACTACGATGAAGCGATGAAGGACAAGCATGAGCTTCAAGAAAGGGGGTAAGAATCTTTCGGCATAAATGAAATTAGAAAGAGAGCACATAAAAAATAAAGAAAAGGAAGTCCAAGAAGCCAAACAGCAGTGCAACGATTTGATGACAGAAAACGACAAATTAAAAGAACAACTGCAAGAGGTACAAAAGAAATATGAAGCTAGCGAGGCCGAGAAGGCACGAATGAATGCCAGGAGTAAAATACTAGAATCACAAATAAAGGTATACATGGAGGAGGTAGAAAACCTAAGGAACCGAAACAAAGAGCTCATGACAGCTCTTCTGAGTGATCAGCCAATAGAAGTTCAAGGAGGACCCGAAAAGGATATCAAAGAATTGGAAGTGAAGATAGCTAAATTAAAGATCAATTAGAACCAGGACATTTCATGGGAAGGACGGACCAAGGCTAGGAAGTATCCATGAAGTGCAAGAAGATACTTGGCAAGTAATAATCCTCCCGCTGATAGCGTGCGTTGTCAACAAAGTAAACGGGCTCAAAGCAATACAATAGGTCAGATATGTGAAGACAAAGACAAATCAAAAGACCAAAAGTTAGAAAGAGGTAGAGGCTGAAAAGTTTAAGGGGGTGACTAAGAACAGCACATTCCTAGTCACTGATGGCGTGCATGGAAGCCCTACTGAATACAACAACCCAGACTTGTGATATAAGGAATACCAAGGGGCAAGCTGAAGCAAAGGACATACCTCGGATAAGATAACCGATTGTCTGACAGTCCTTGTTGCCGCTTCGACTGCTGGGTGCATGTATTCAGAACTCTTAAAAAAATTAAGGACAAGAAGTAAAGCCTGTCAAGGGACGACAGAGACAAAGAGGGGGAGAGTGTTGCAGAGCAAAGAACCATAAGAGAAGAGCCCCAAAATTTTCAAATTAATGGACATAATTTTTCTTCTTCAAAGTCTTAGAGAATTCCCTCAAGCCTTGTAAATGCACTAGAGGAGTCCTCTAGTTGCATAATCCCATCTACTTGTAAACTATCCCTTGTAAATTAGTAGGAAATTCACTTTTTAGTAATAAAGTGCCGGTCTCTTGTGTGAAAGGACCAAATTTAGGGCACATGTATATAAATCACTTTGTGACTCTTTGTAAGTACTTTTTGCTATTGTGAACAAGGAGAGCTTTGAAATCTCGAATTTGCCTCTTTCTTGCAGATTTCCATCTTCTCTTTGATTTTCTATGTGTGTGTAATGCTTGGAATGTGTGTGTAGGACTGTTGTCTACCCCTCTCCACTGTTTTTGAACTACTGTAGTGTGGGTGTGAGCTTGTAGGAGTTGTGGCGTGAGTGTAGGTACTTCCCACCATTCACTATTTTGGCCATAACTTTAAGTAGGGTTGTCAGAATCGAGTGGAACCACTTCCAATAGATGCGTCTCATTGAGAGCTTCAAAATGAGTAGCCTATTGACTATATTCAAAGCTTGGAGCTAAGAGAAATCCTCGATTTACTGAAAATTACTGTAAGAGGTATCGCGGCAGACACTTTCAGTCTTTCAGTGAGTTTGAGAAGTGGATTAGTCTTTTCTCATACATATCAGCAGAACCACTTCATTTTCCATCATGTGTGGACATGTCTTCATACACTTGGTTAGGTTGTTTGATCGGATTGACCTATAAGCGTGTGTCAATTTCCCACTATACGCATTTGTGTTGCAAATGAGGTTTAGTCTCTTTGGCACAAGTCCTTGAGTCTTCTTGACTTAGGTACACAACTTATGAATAAGGCAACGACCAAGGCATAGACCTTGGCATACCTTGTCATCCGAGTCACCAAAGTCACCATTGGCATCATTGGCTATGTGTGAGGGAGGACCTCAACAATCAAGGAAGATAGAGGTTCCTGGTACTTCTCGGGAGGTCACCCATCCCAGTACTGTTCCCCTCGGAGCTCACTTAGCCATGGCAATCTCTTGCGACTAAGCTACTCTCTTGTGGTGTCTAAAGAAGGGGAAAGACTAAGGTTAAAATTACCTTGAACATGTTTTGGTCCCTCAAAGCTTCGTTCTTTGCTTTCGAAGCCTATGATTCCAAGCTCTTGGAGCTTGCATTAGCCCATATAAGGCTTTCCTTAATCTGCATGCATGTTTAAAGACAATGTGAGTGTTCAAATCTAGGGGTTTGAGCCATGCATACCTCTTTAGATATCCATCCATTGAGAAATATAGTTTTCAATCCATCATTTTTCTTTCATTTTTTGGTAACTACAATGTTCATAAGTACTCTTATTTTTGGCACCTTTGCCACAAGAGAGGAGATCTCCCCATAGTCAATATCTTGGATTTGAGCATAGTATTTGGACACAAGCCTAACTTTGTACCTATTAAGGGTTCCATTAGAGTTTTTCTTTACCTTGTAGATCCATGTAGATCCAATGAACTTCATGGTGGAGTCTTGGGTACCAACTCCCAAGTGTTGTTTTTTTGCAAGGCGTCAATATCTTCTTCCATTGCATGCATCCATTCTGGTTTTTCCCTTGCCTCTTCATAAGATGAGGGCTATTCAGAGTTCAAGTCCTGAGCTATATAGATAGAATGTTTAGTTACCAATGATGTGTCATAGCCATTGTAGATCTCCTAATGGTTTGTTGAGAGGATTTTGCAATGTTTCTCAAATCTTGTATCTTGGATTTACCCTTGGAGTTCCATGATTTGATCTCCCTCCTAGGAGTCTTTTGATCATCTTCAAATTCACTTGAAACTTCAAGTGTATGTGTACCCGTGTTTGAGCGTGTTGGAATGTCTTCCTCCAAATCATATGGTAGCTTGATCTTCTTGCAATCATCTTCAAAACAATAATTTTTTCCCTCAAACACTACATCTTGAATAACTATGAAGCCTTTGGTGCTAGGTTTATATATCCTATAACCTTTTTTATTAATGTCATAGCCTATAAAGACACACTTCTCTAGTTTAGGATCAAATTTACCTCTGATTTGAGATGGTATGTATGCATATGAAATGCACCCAAATATCATGCAATGATCAAAGCTTGGTCTCCTTCCATTCCAAGCTTCATAAGGAGTCATACCATCTAATGATTTTAAGGGTAACCTATTTATGAGGTATGTGGCAGTGGATAGTACCTCTTCGCATAAGTGATTAGGTAACTTCTTCTCATTCAACATGGACCTTGCTGCTTCCACAATGGTCCTATTTCTCCTCTCTGGTGCTCTATTTGATTTCCCTATCTTTCAAGTAGGAGTCAAATTCAAGGGAGAAATATTATCCCCATCAATCTGACCTTAGTCTTTTTAGGGTTTTACTTGTTTGATTTTCCACAAGAGCTAGATACTTCTTAAAACATGAGAACAGTTCATCGTTATGCTTCATGAAATAGAGAATGGTCCATTTGCTACAATCATCTATGAAAGAAACATAGTATCTTGACCTTGAGATGAATGGATCTTTGCTTGGTCCCCAAGCATTTGTGTGGAGAAGCTCCAAAATATCTACATGGGTGTACCCCTTATTTGCGAATGGTTGTCTGTGACATTTCCAAGATTGACATGCACTGCACTTGTAGATCAGGTTTTGCTATAAATATTAGGTAGTCCAAGCACACTTTCTCTACTGATTTGCTTTAGGGCTTTTTCTCCAATGTGAGCCAATCTTTTATGCCAAACCTCTAACTCAGATATGTTTTGGGTAACATAATTGAACAATGTTATGTTCCTAGTGCCTTGGATTTCAAAGGTGAACAATCTACCTATTTTTTCTCCCTTGACATCCTTTTGAAACCTTGATATGGATCCTCTCAATCGGCTTCATGCTTTTTGAACCTCACCTACAAACATTTCTCCATAATTTGACCTACACTTATTAGGTTTTTAGTAATACTAGGTACATTGAGGACTTTGCTCAACAAATTCATATTACTATTGGAAGTCTTTACATTCCATATCTTACCCATAGGGTAGCTCTTCTACCCAAGAGTATATATACACTTTTTCCGAATAACTACTGGTTGAATCTACCTAATATTCTTCCATGATTTTAGGAGTTACGTTTGAAATTTGAATTCAAATAAGGTTGTGGGTTCTGGCTTTTAATACATCCATGATATCCTCTCTTATTTAGCCTTTTAATTTTGGCAAAACTAATATCTTGCGTTAACCTTAGAATCATTCAAATATTTCATATGTATACATAATAGTCAGCTCAAAACTCTTATGAAGTCCAATGCACAAGGTCAAGCACTTAGGCTTGCCATTTGCACCAACAAATAAATTGTTAGATTATCATGAGAAGACATCAACCGTGTAATCTTAAAAATCATTTTATAATTTCCAAGTTGAGCAAGGATCTCTTAAAAGAAAGGGAAAGATTTGTGTGCCTTGTTTCAACAAGGGAAATTCAGAAAGCAAGTCATTTTCAAAAATCATGATGCGCCATGTGTAGGACATCACGGTGTCGAGAAAACATTAAAATCATTCAAACACACATTTTTGTGGCCTAGAATGGCTAGAGATGTGCAAAATTATGTTAGTTAGTGCTTCAAGTATCAGGTAAATAAAGAAAAGATGATACTTCCTCCAAGTTTATTATAACCATTGGAAATACCACAATAATATTAGGAAAAATGCTTCCATCGATTTCATAATGGGTTTACTTAGGACACCTTGTCAAAATAATTTTATTCTTGTAGTTGTTGATCGAGTAAAATGGCACACTATTCCCAACAAAGGAAATAGTCGAATCTCCACAACTTTCAAAATTGTCCATTTAGGATATTTTTAGATTGCGTGGTTTGCCTAAGTCCATAGTTTTAAATAGAGATTCTAGATTTACTAGAAACTTTTGTAAACACATGTTCAATAGATTACAAGTTCAAGTCAAGATGAGCAGTGGAGAGCATCGAGAGATTGATGAACATAAAAAATAATATATCAAATCTTAGAAGCTATGCTTTGAGCATATGTAGAAACAAACAAACAAATTGGTATAGTTCTCTTCCCTTGGTAGATTTTTTCCTACAATATTTCGAACCATAAATCTACTCAATTGGCGGGTTTTGAGGTGATTTGTGGCTATGTTTCACTTAGTCCAACTAATATCAGGTTACCAAGGACATCCCCTAGCGCTTCATAATTTCTTACAAATATGCATTTTACGTCCTTGATCATTAAGGGAAATGATATTTAGAAGGTGAGGAGGGTGTTATATTTCATTTAGGCCTACATGGCCTACCATTGCTACCTGCATTGGTCAAAGACCCTGAATAGGTAAAGGATCGGAGCTCGAGGGAGCCAAGGCTCTAGCATGAGTCATGTGATTTACTGAAGTTATTCCATCTTCTCAAAGTGTCTATGTGATGAGTGGTCGGACCTTAAAGAGGACTCTACAAGTGCATGAGGGCAAGGGCTATTTAAGGTTGGGAGGAGAGTGGAAGGTAGCTAATTGGGACCTCACAATGGATATACCAATTACTATGCAAGGAGCTACATTCCAGATGACTTTTGTGATATTGGATCTCATCATATCATAAGCAAATTACCACCTACTTATAGGCGACCATGAATCAAAAACATCAAAGTAATGTAAGATTCATCCACCTATCAATTGTCTTTCACACAGGGGACAATCAAGTATACAATCACTTTTTGTGAATTCGGCAAGTGTCAAGTATGCAATCACTTTTTTGTGAATTCGGCAAGTGTCATCACTTTCTATCACATTTGATGAATTTGATAAGATTCATCAATGCCAAACTCCAAAATTTGCACAACTCACACATCTTGTAGACATATCAACAAATTATGAAGAAAAAGCATTTTTGAAGGCTAATAAAGACTTGTGTCACTCTAGCACAATGGAAAGTACCTGTTACACTTATGTGTTCCTCGTGTAGCTTTGATGTGAACCTTTTCCCTATACATGGGCACTTTTTACTCTAGTGCTGGCTAGAGGTTTTTTCCCCATGTTACCATATACTTGATACTCTCATATGTGGTGGTACTTTGTACTTAGGGATATTATCCAGCTCTTACTTTAGTTCAGTTCATCGATCAATAGAGAGAGCTATTCCAGCCATCGTCTTCTCCGTGTGTCTTGCTGCGTTTGTGCTCTTTGTGTGTGCTTCTCGTGTGTCTCTCACACTTCTACACACACCCAACAGTGGTATCAGAGCAGGTTCAACTTCTTCTCAAGTTTCGGTTTTTCGCGTCCCGGTGCGCGCGCACTTTAACAGTGCAAATCGACTTCAAAGCATAGAAGTGTGAATTTCAGCAGCCCGAAAACATTTCCATCAGGCGCGCTGGGGTTTTACCCCCATTTCGAAGCCATTCATGCAGTCAAAATTGCCATCAGAGTGACGGTTTGTGAGCTGAAATTTCAGCACTCATTTCAGTTTTTGTCGAAGTGAAGATTTTGTCACATTCTTGTTCCTTACTGAAATGGCGGGCAGCAATGACTTGTTTGGCATGCTTGAAGCTGAAGATAAGCTTGATGGGACCAACTATCCGATGTGGTCTTACATGATGAAGCACGTTCTTGTTGCAAAACAACTTTGGAACATAGTAGCAGATGTAGATCGAAGACCGACAGGTGCTTCTACTTCACAGTCTACTGTCACAGATGGAGCTTCTTCTTCGAGTACTATGGTTTCTCCTTCTCCACCTACACAAGAGCAGCTTAGATGGGATGGAAAATATGCTCAAGCTCATGCTTTGATTGCGCTTTCAGTGAAGCGTCATATAGTTCCACACATTCGGTCATGTTCTACATCACCACAGGCATGGGACACTCTTGCTTCTTTGTATGCCGTGCGTAATGAAGCACGTGTTGCATACTTGAGGAAGCAACTTGAGGATGTATGTATGGCTGAAAATGAGTCAGTGGATGTGTATGTGACACACATCAAGGACTTGAAAGAGCAATTGGCAAACATAGATGAGATCATTCCGGATGCATCACTCATTTCTACATTGTTGAAAGGATTACCGGAATCCTTTCAAAGCTTTGCTACTACACTCCGTTTGGTTGCAAAAGGAAATCCTAATATGTATGCATTTGATGAGGTTGTGTCTCTTTTTTTGCAAGAAGAGCAATCTAGAGTGAATAGGAGTGGTTTGATTGAGGGAACGCAAGCACTTGCTATCTCACAAAAGGGGAAAAGCAAGTATGGTTCAACTTTTGGTTCATCAAAACCAAAGCCTCAAGCTTCCTCTTCCACTCATTCCTCTAATGATGTTGATTTGCAAAAGAAGAAGAGATGCAAATATTGCCGGAAGGCTGGTCATACTATTGATGAGTGTAGAAAGCTTGCTAAACGCAATGAAAAGAAGAAGGAATCCGGCATGTCTATTGTTGAAAATTCAGCAAATGCAAAGAATGATGAAGCTAACATGGCTCAAGATTTTTGGGCATGTGTTGTTACATGCCATTATGATGCTTCTTTACATTCTAAATGCATGGTTGTGAGTGAGGCTGATTCGGATTGGTTCTTTGATAGTGGTGCTTCAAAGCACATAACATCATGCAAAAGATTTTTTGCCTCTTTGAAAGATGCACCTAAAGGAGGACATGTGGTGTGTGCAAACAATGCCTCTTATCCTATCATTGGAGTAGGAGAAATTGAGCTTACAGCTGCAAATGGAGGTGTGATTCTCTTGAAAAATGCATTGTATGTGCCCGGTATCAAGAAGAACTTAATTTCAGTTCCGTTGATTGCCAAAGCTAAACTTCATGTACACTTTGTTGATGATAAGTGTATGGTTCATGATTTCAGCAATGGCGATGTTATCGTGATGTCCGGTACATTATGTGATGGTTTGTATCGCATGGATACATACAAGAGGGCTGCCTCGAATGCCTTGGTTTCTCATACTTCTTCCATCGCTGATAGTCCATTGAAAAGCATGCATGTGAAGGTTGCATTCTTGGAAAAATGCATCGTGCTTCTTTTCCAAAAGATAGTCACACACACACTACAAGAAAATTGCAACTTGTTCATAGTGATGTATGTGGTCCCGTCAAGACTCCATCTTTTGGGAAGCATGTATATTTTGTTACCTTCATTGATGATGCTACTCGCCATACATGGGTGTATCCTATGAAAGCAAAGAATGAGGTATTTTTTTGCTTCAAAGCATTTTTAGCTATGGCTGAAAATTTTTCTTCACAAAAGCTTTTGACTCTACGCACGGATCGTGGTGGTGAATACATGTCACATGAGTTTAATGCTTTTCTTCGTGAAAGAGGTATTTCACACCAATGTACGGTGCCATATACACCTCAACAAAATGGTGTTGCCGAGCGTAAAAATAGAACTCTACTTGAAATGGCACGATGTATGGTTAAAGGAAAGCATCTTCCTCATAAATTTTGGATGGAAGCGGTCATGTGTGCAAATTATGTGTTGAATCGCTGCCCTACAAAAGCATTGAGAGTCATCACTCCTTATGAGGCTTGGAATGGTCATAAGCCTATGGTTAGTCATATGCGTGTGTTTGGTTGTTTGGCATATGCTCTTGTGCCATCACAACAACGTCACAAACTTGATGACAAGGCAAAGAAATGTATATTTGTTGGTTATAGTGCTGAAAGTAAGGGATATCGGTTGTACAATCCATTGACGAACACAATTATTGTGAGTCGAGATGTGGTATTTGCTGAAAATTCAGTTTTCCCTCTACTTGAATGCAAAAAAATGCCAACAATTAGCTCACAAGATGTGTTCGATACACTCATGCCTTTGTTCCAAAATGGTGCGCTTGACTATGGCCATGTAGACCAGCCAACTGAGGTTCAAAGGGCTGAAAAATTCCAGCCAAATAGGGCTAAAAATGCAGAGAATTTCCAGCCAAACATGGCTGAAAAAATTCAGCTAAAAATTGCCAAAACTGTTGGATATTTTCAGCCACATATGGCTGAACATTTGCGTCCAAATATGGCTGAAACTGAGCACGAAATTCAGCCCACGCATGATGTACATATTGAAGATGTTTTACATAATGAACGCATGTCTATCAAGAGTGCACAATCTATGCCAAAGTGGCTGAAACAAACTTTGCAAGACAGCAAATTGAGTGCACCTTTACTTGGTAGAACAAGATCAAGCTCTCACCATGCATCAAGTAATTTTGTGGATTATTCTCTTATTGCTACAGCATGTAATGAAGAGCCACTTTCTTTTGAAGATGCATGTGACGATCCACAATGGATGAGTGCTATGCAGTCAGAAATGGATTCCATACATAGGAATGGTACTTGGGAGTTATGTGAATCGCCAAAAGGAAAGAATGCCATTGGTACAAAGTGGGTTTATAAGATTAAGAGAAAATCTGATGGTAGCATTGATCGCTACAAAGCTAGATTGGTTGCCAAAGGATATGCGCAACAATATGGCATTGACTATGAGCAAACTTTTGCACCTACTTCACGCATGACTACCATTCGTACCGTGGTTGCATTGGCTGCCCATCGAGGTTGGAAAGTGCATCAATTGGACATAAAAACAGCCTTCTTGAATGGAGATTTGCGAGAAGAGGTCTATGTGAAGCAACCTCCTGGATTTGCTATGGAAGGGAAAGAGCATATGGTTTGTCGCTTGCATAAAGCTTTGTATGGTCTCAAGCAAGCTCCACGTGCATGGTATGACAAAATACATAAGCACTTGATTGCTCTTGGCTTCACATGTAGTCCGATTGAAAGAACACTCTATGTACACAAAAATGGGGCTGATCTTATAGTGCTTGTTCTTTATGATGATGACATACTCTTGACTGGGTCATGTGATGCAAAACTTGACATTCTTATGGCTGATTTGCAGCATACTTTTGATGTCACTTATCTTGGTCTTTTGAGCTACTATCTTGGCATCCAGTTTGTATCCGTTGAGGGGGGAATTGTTATTCATCAAGCAAAGTATGTTGAAAAACTACTTCAGCGTTTTGACTTTGAGGATTGCAAGCCAGTTTCCACACCAATTGAGACAAGATTTAGATTCTCAGTTGAGGATTCCAATGATGCATTTGACACTTCTCTTTATCAGCAGGCTGTGGGATGTCTTATATATGCATGCAACACAAGGCCGGATATACAGTATGCAGTTTCCCAGTTGAGTCGATTCATGCATAGCCCTGGCACTAAGCATTGGCAAGCGATGAAACGTGTGTTTAGATATCTTCGAGGCACTTTGAGCTTAGGTCTCTTTTATGGCAGAGATGTTTAGCCATGTGTTAGCAGTGGACAAGGGAGAGAAGGCACAAGCAGACAAGGGAGTCAACGAAGATCTGGCAAGTAGGCCAACAATTTTCTTCAGAAAGAAGCACTTATGAACATTCACGCAGATTTAGCACTAAGGCAACCTTAATCTTTCAAAACCTCTACACCCATTAAAAGTGATTATCATCACTAAGCACCATTGTAAATATCATTTCATCTTTTTGTAGCTCCATTTTCTGCAAGCCAAGGAGTCCTTGAGCTTGAGGAGCATTAGAAGTATCTACCTGCCAAATTTCGTATTTTTTAGATATCGTTTGAGCCCTCAAATAAGCCCTGGAACTTAATTTTTAACTAGGCCGGACACTAGGTCTGGACAGGGCCAAAACTTAGCCAAAAACTATAAAAAGAGCTAGAGAGCTCATTTTTGAGGGTAGATTGTAATTGAAACAAACTTGTAAGAGCTTTTGAAAGTAATCTGAAGAACTCCATTGATTCTCCCTCTTTGTCTTGCCGTGTGTGCGCGTGTGTGTGTATGTGTGTGCATGCTTGTGTGCTTCTCACTCACGCACTTGTGCCACCACTTGCTCGAGGTCTTCATACCATCCTCACGTCTTCCCGGATTGACATTAAAGGAGGTGCTACTCATCACTGAGCTACACCGACAGACCCTGTCAATCGCGACGGATAGACCCTGTCAATCGCGATCGACAGACCTCCACGATCGACTGACTGCCACGTAGGACCCTGTCAATCGCGATTGATACCGTCGATCGCGATCGACAGCCACGACCGACACCTCTGTCAATCGCGATTGATACCGTCGATCGCGATTGACTGAAATTCCACGATTGATTGACTTTTGCGCGTAGCCACGTGTCCATCGCGACTGATAGGCCCCCGATTGATTGAAATTTCGGCGAAAAAACCGGAAAACGTGTCGATCGCGATTGATACTGTCGATCGCGATTGACAGCCACGATCGACTCTGTCGATCGCGATTGACACTGTCAATCGCGACTGACAGCCCCGACGGACACCTCTGTCAATCGCGATTGACAGACCTGTCGATCGCGATTGACAGGCTTTTCGGCCAAAATTTAGGGTTTGATTTTGTTCTAAATCGGGTATAATTTTGGGGCAAATAGTCAATCCATTGGCATAATTGGAGGTTCCTACACTTGTGTTTTGGGAGAAAATCTTAGGATCTGTCGGTCAGATTGAATCTTGTTTTAACCCCCTAAACCCTGAACAGTCATAACTTCTTCATACGAGATCAATTTTTCGAGCTCTAGGGCTTGTTGGAAAGCTCGTGGCATATACTACACGCCCTCAACTGTTTTTTATAAAGATAATGCATTGATTTTCAGATAGGGTATCTTGAAGTTGACCACACCCAGGGGGATCAAAGTCAGGGGTCTATAGAATTGTCCTCTTAAAAATCACTATGCAAGCTAGTGTGTGTGCTACAGGAATGAAAATCATTGGGTCTGTCATTGGAATTTAAATCTTTAAGCTAACTCTGGAACTTTTACAGATCCTTTGAGAGCATCGAAAGGCGTTCTAAGCAAGAGTAAGTGCAGGCTTGGGAACACACTTCCTGGGTAGTCAAGGCAACCGAGCAGGAAACAAAAGGTTGGAAATTCTCAACTCCCTTTGTCAATTCCTAGTTTAGGCTAAGAATGACGAGAGGTAGGAGTAAGTCAGAGCGACGATAGGCAGGCATCAAGTTGAAGACTACCTAAAAACTCAAGTTCAAGCTAAAAACCTAATCTCGATACTGTCAATAACATAAAGGAAAAGAACCTAACGTGGAACGATCAACCTGAAAGTACGAAGAACATTCAAGTATTCCTGACTACAAAATATCAGACAAGACCTTAAACACGAGAAATAACTAAAAAGAATCAAGTGACTGATACCAATTGATCGGCAACGAGGTTGTACTCTGGGCAAAAATTGGGCTAATCAGTTAGGCATATGAACCTTAGATCAGGACGACACCTAGTAAGAGAGAGACAAAGCCTTAGATCTTCAGAGGCTAGTGTCAACCACACTGCTAGGTCCTAGACCCAGCAGTTGAGCCACCACTCGTACTACCCTAGCTCTGAGACCAGTGAGTCAGGGATGTCTCAAGGCATGGACAGACCTACGGGAAGTTCAGGAGTGCCTTACCTGTACAGGGTAGAAGGCCCTTACAAAACGCAGCTGGAGTACCTTAGGACCAACCGATTAGGTGCTAGCATCTATGAGGACGGCCTAGGAAGATCCGTGGTCCAGATTAAAAATCCTGATCAATCCATTGGACTAGAGCACCCAGCTGTCAAATTTGAAAACGGTGCATACCTGGACAAAGAAGGAACCATATACGTAGTCACCAGTCACCCAGATAGGACGGATGAATTTGGAAATGTAATCTCAGAGGCGGACTTAGGGGACTTAGAACAAGGAAATATGGGCGTAGAACCTAGAACCCCCCGTGGCAAATCTGTTCTCACTAGGATTATCACACCTGAGTGGGTTCCCCAAGACAACAAGAGCATAGAGTTGCTCCTCAATCGGGAAACTGACGAAGCCTTTTGGAGGTATAGATCCAATCAACCAACTGATATAGGAAATATCATGATCTATGAGTTTAAGGATCCAGATAGCCCAGGTAGAGTGACCTACTTAGATCACACTTCAGAACGGATCTTTGTGGTTACGGAAAATGATAGGCATGCTTACACTTGGAAGGGTGAATTCGTTTTCCCCCAACCAAGAGCGAATGTGTCCTATGGTCACCCTGGAGCTGGAACATCACAAGCTCATGGAATGCAAAGAGACAGAAGCAGAGATAGACCAGAAGTAAGCTTTGCTAACCCAGTGGGCAGAGAAAGAACGAGGACGGAAACGAATAGAGTAGAACCTGAGATGCTTAGAGCTCACAGGAACCAAAGAAACGTGGATGGATTTCCGCTGCCGAGACCTAGAGAGCACACAAGAACCTTGAGACCGACCCAGCTAGTTAAGTCCATGAAGAATTACTTTGATGGCACCGGAGATCCCTATGATCATGTGGCGGAGTTCAAGCAAGTCTTGAGAGCTGAAAAAGTGGAGGATCTGTTCACACAGTACAATGCCTTCGGTCTAACCCTTAGGAACACAGCACTTACATGGTTTCAGCCATTGGATGAGCGGCAGTTCAGGAGCATAGACCAACTCCTAGAGGCTTTCATTGTAGAGTTCTCTAAGAGCGGCATAAGACACAATACCTCCTCATTGATTCACAGCTTCAAACAGACCCCCCAAGAGACTGTCAGATTGGCCGGAAGAAGATTTAGACAATATCTTGAAAGGTGCCCAGTTTCGGAGCTACCCACATCTGCTAAACAAGTAGCCTTATTCCTTGATGGATTGCTGAGTACGAAATTGAGATCCTATGTGTATCTGAAGGACCCTAGGACCATAGAAGAATGTGTACGCATGTGCATTGACATTGAAGATAATCTAGGGGAAGAACTAGAGCTCTCCAAAATCTACAAAGATTCAGATAGTGCATCTAGTCACTCTTCCACGCAGTCCACATCAATTGAGGAACTTGCCGAAAAAGTAGCTCAGAAATTAGGTGTAACTAGCAAACAAATCCCAAGGTTTGCTCCTGTGAAAAGGTGCTATACATGCGGTGGTGACCATATGGCGAATGTCTGCCCTATTATGGCTCAGCCCCAAGTAAATCCTAGTAGCCAGTACTGCACCATAGAACGGAGATACACCAATCACACCGCACAAGATTGCCCATACAACAAGCAGGCAGTTAGGCAACCCTATCCGCAACCCTACCAACAAGGCAGATACCAGAACCAAAATCCACCACCACAATATGCTAGACCCCAACAAACCTACCAACCACAATATCAGGCCCAACAGAGACCCCAACCAATGCTAGTTCAACAGCCTCCAAACCCAGCTAATGTGATTTCGGTGAAGTATGCTGTTGCAGAAGAAAACCTGAATAGGGCCATAGTACCAGTAACCCCATTGATCTCAGAAAGTGATCCGAGTGACCATAGCTTTGATTCTACACATGTTGATAGTCCCCAGGCTTACTACATGCAGTCTCCAGAACATGGTGAGTCCTACTATAATGAAGAACCAAGTGAACCTAGTTGGGAGTCAGATTACACGAACGTCATGTATGCAAACCCCAACCCTAGGCCTCAACCTAGGCAGGTACGACCACCATTTCCTAGAGGACCATGCTACCGATGTCAGGGGGATCACTTCATTCGTGATTGTCCCTTGCCTCCACCTACACAACCCCAGTCAGTGACCATCCAAGGCTTTTGCCAAGACTGTGGAAAAGAGCATCTCTTACGAGATTGCCCAAAGAACCCCAATAACATGCCAAAAATCACCCCTATCAATGTGATTGGATTGGTTGTAGACTCCTCAGGAAGTGTCACTTCCACTGCACCAGTACAGGTAGTCACTAGAGCTCAGGCATTGCAGCAAAACCAAGAGGCAAGCCAGGAAAAGGGCCCAGAGGCTAGTGAAACCGAGAGCGTGACAAAGAAAAGGACTAGAGCGTGGAAAGATAGTCGAGAAAGAATGAAAAGACAATGGGCTAAAAAGATGAGTGAACTCGAGGAAAGCGTAAGGGAAACAAGAGCCAGAATAACCGAACTCACAACTCAAACTCACTCTCACACTACACCACCACCACTCCCATCTCCATCCGCCCCACCACCTCCCCCACCGCCTCATCAACTCCCACCACCCCCTAGAGTAGGATCAATCCTAGCTGATCCCACTCCTGAAGACCTAAACATGATGCTCAAAGCATATCAGGCCAGAATCCAAGAAGGGCCAACCATAACCGATCATGAAAAGTGCTACCCTAGAGCCGAGCTAGAGCTTGAACGAACTAAAATTTGCGCAAAGATGGTGGAATTGGCTCAAGCCATGTTCGAAGCTAGCCGCCTCTTTAACATCTCTAGCTCAGCTAAGACGCAGTTACACTTTGATGGACTGCTAGAAAGAATAGAGAGGCTAATTGCACAATCAGAAAAGGAACCTGCCCCTCAAAGAAAGGAAAGGACAAGGGAACGGATAAGCCAGCCTCTTCAGGAAGCCCATGTGCCTTCTCAAGAAGTTTATCTTCCCCCCCAAAAGGCACATGTGTCTCCCTCGAAAGCTTACGTACCTCCACAGGTTGCCTACATCCCTTCTCAGAGAGCGTATGAGCCTGATCGGAAGAGTAATAGAATAAGTGATCCTCCCCAGGAAGCTTGTGCTCCAGCCATCTATGAGAACGAGGAGAGAGCCAATGATAGAATAAGCCCTCCTTCCCAGGTTGCTTATGCACCTAATTCTACAGAGCCAGACACTTCTTCTTCTATGAATCGATTTGCACCAGACTTCCTACGAGAGATTCAAGAAGACAAATGGGATAACGAAAGTGAAGTCGCCCCTCCTTTTGAACTTGTGGATGATGCACACGATCAATTCCCACAAGACATCCCATCTATTTACGGGGAACATGAGAGTACCCAGTCTCACGAGAGATTGGACTTTGAGTCTAATTCCATACAAGAACTACCCCACTTCACAGGCCCATGGGAAGCAAAGTCCACGTGTATGAGAGCACCCACAGTCATGGTAAGGAACGATGACTCAGTCATATCAAGGAACACGGAGGTAGTAAAGAACACCAAGGCACAGCACGATCCCACTTTGGAAGAACTGCCTAAGGATAGACCAGAAGCGCGAAAATATGTGGCCAGTCAAATAACTGAAGCTGCAAAACCTCGTTCCAAGGTAGGATCCCATAGGACAGTGCCAGAAATTCCCTTGGATAAGATAGGAGATATGTGTGAAGGTAAAGAAGGGAACACCTATCTTCCCATCACCTACCAGGAGTACACCACCAAGGCAATTTTGGACTCAGGTGCAGGAGTTGCAATTGCCACCACCTCCTTATGGAAACGTTGGGGCAAGCCAGCACTCAGGCCAACGAGGATGAAATTGCAGATGGCCGATGGTCATATTGAGAGACCCTTAGGATTGCTAGAAGGAATAACTCTCACCACTTGTGGTGTTGAGTTTGAGCATAGCTTTGCTATATGTGACTTCAGCAAAAATCATGCCTATGAGATGATTTTGGGAAGACCATTTATGCGACAGTTGCAAGTGGTACAGGATTGGGGAACCAATTCTTTGTACCTGCAGCACTTAGGTGTTACGACCAAAGTCAATCTCAAAGATTACTCTCATAGAGATGTACCTCCTATCCAGTGGAATCCCATCCATAGAGCCAAAGATGATACGGACTCTGTGCATTCCATAGGGTCAGGATCCTCATGGATGCATGAAGACACTCACTTATGGATGTGCAAAGTAGCAGTGGAGGAAGAGAAGAGAGAAAAAGCCAGAGAAATAGGTGCGAACGAAACCCATAGACCCATTCAAGACCCAGCCTACGCACCTGTAGTTTTTCCAGACGAGGAATTTGAACCCCATGGCTGGGCAGAAATTTTAGCAACAATGGACGTAGCCATCAATGAAGAACAATGGACACCTCACTGTGATGAGGATGGCTATGACATTTCAGTCTTCTCCATAGAGCCAATCATGGGAGAGGCAGTTCTAGAAGAATGCGAACCTAGCCCTGATGCATTTGAGGATGCAAGTGACTCCGATCTAGAGTCAATCATTATGGACCCACCATTTGCATCAGATGAAGAATACTTCCATGAAGTAGAATTTCAACCCCAGAGGCATGGAGAGGTTACAAATGATGTAAGATTAGCAACACATATGACACCGAAGGAAGAAGGAAAGAAACGAAAGAAGAAAGAAGTCTCACCAGAGGAGGAAGAATCTTTGTTTGAGGTCCCAGAAAATTTTAAGAAGTATGAGATATATGACAAGAGAGTCATGATAAGAATGCCTAAACGAGAGGCACAATCAGGAGAGGCCTATGATAACAAAGAAACTACCAAGAAAATCGTAGTGGCCCTAGAAGAGGGAGAGGAGAGATGTACGTACATAGGTCATGACCTAACAGAAGAAGAAGAGTACGAATTGATTGCCTTGCTAAGAGAATACAGAGATGTATTCGCTTGGAGTTACAAGGATTTGAAAGGTGTTGACCCGGACATATGCTCACACACCATCCCCATGACTGCAGAGGCTAAACCCGCTAAGCAAAAGCCCTATACATATAACGATAATTACGCTGCTAAGATCAAAGAAGAGATAGATAGACTGGTTGAAGCTGGATTTATCTATGAAATTGAGCACACTGAATGGGTATCCCCCATCGTAGTGGTGCCCAAGAAGAATGGCAAACTGCGCGTGTGCATTAACTTGAAGAAGGTTAATGCAGCCACAATTCGAGATAACTATCCGCTTCCCATCACAGAACATCTCTTAGAAAGAGTGGCAGGCAAGGAAGTGTACAGCTTCCTTGATGGATTTTCGGGCTACAATCAAGTAGCCATAGCTCCAGAGGATCAGCATAAGACAGCCTTTGCCACAGAATGGGGCATTTTTGCTTTTAGAGTAATGCCATTTGGGCTTACCAATGCACCAGCCACCTTCCAGAGGCTGATGTGCCATGTGTTTAAGGAGTTCCTGAGGAAGAGTTTAGAAGTCTACGTTGATGATCTTTGTGCTCATTCCAACATTAGACAAACCCATATCCCTGAACTCAGACAAATCTTTGACAAATGTAGAGAATATCAAGTCTGCTTGAACCCAGAAAAGTGCGTTTTTATGGTCAGGCAAGGCAAGATTCTAGGACACATAGTGTCAAAGAATGGCATATCTACCGACGAAGAAAAAGTGAGAGCCATAGCAGAGCTACCTAGGCCAAAGAATGTCAAGGAAGTACAAGCTTTCATGGGGCACTGTGGTTATTACCGACGATTTATACACATGTATGTTGTCATTGCAAAGCCCATGTACGGACTTCTGACAAACTTTGAGTGGACGGATGAATGTGAGAACTCCTTCCAGGAGCTTAAACGAAGATTATGTTCAGCACCAATCTTGACCACACCAGATTGGAATAAGCCATTCCATGTTCACGTGGATGCATCCAATTATGCCATTGGATGTGTACTTGCACAACCTACTGGTGAAGGTAATATGGATCTTCCAATTGCCTATGCCAGTAGACAGTTGAATGCTGCTGAACGGAATTACACCACTACAGAGCGAGAAGGATTAGGCATGGTATATGCAGTTAAGAAATTTAGACACTATTTGCTGGCAAATAAGTTTAAATTTTTTACGGATCATCAAGCATTGCTATACCTCGTAAACAAGCCTTGCAATACAGGAAGATTAGTGAGATGGTTTCTCTTGCTAATGGAATATGATTTTGAGGTTGTGGTAAGAAAAGGGAGGACCCATTTGAGAGCTGATCATCTTTCTAGGCTCACATCGGGAGAAGCCCCACAAGGAGTATCAGATGACCTTCCTGATGCTTACTTGTTTAATTTGGAAGTTGTACCGCAGTGGGCTAAGCCATTGGTCCCAGTATTGACATACGGGCCTAACCATCCAGTGGTAAACACACGGAATAGAGAGGTTGTAAAAGCCCAAAAGTACCACATCATGGCAGGAAGCATGTAGAAGCACACAGATCAAGGGATATTGGCTTGTTGCGTAGAAGAGGATGAGTACTCTAAATGGTTGCAATTAGCACATGTAGGTGCACTAGAGCAACACCATTCAAAGCAACGAACTTTACAGACCCTAAAGAGACTCGGAGTGCATTGGCCAACTATGGAAGCTGATGTACAAAAGTTGTGCAAGGAATGCCCAATCTGCTGCACTAAACCACCTGTGGAACATGCCACTCTCTATCAATTATCCATTGTGCCAGATTGGAGTGAACCTCTAGTATCATTCTTGAGGACAAACACATTCCCTCCAGACATGACTCTAGCTAGGAAAAGGAGTTTAGAACAAGAAGCCCAGGATTATTCTCTCATTGGTGATAATCTATATAAGCATGGTAAAGATGGTTACCTGAGGCTATGTGTCCATGAAAGTGAGTATCTTAAGATCTTAGAAACTGCTCACCAAGGTGTAGCAGGAGGACACTTTGGACCGAATCGGGTGATCAAGGTAATACTATTTGCGGGCTTCTGGTGGCCTACCCTTCACATGGATGCGCATACCTATGTGAAACGGTGTGATGTATGTCAGAGGACTCAGTATCCTATACGCAAAGATGAGATGCCACTGAAACCTATGATGGGTGGACGTGCGTTCTCTAAGTGGGGAATAGACTTCGTAGGTCCTATTAATCCCCCAGCTAAAGGTTCTCATGCGGAATACATCATTGTTGCAACAGATTATCTCACCAAGTGGGTAGAGGTAAAGGCTACGACAAAGAACGACGCTCAAACAACTGCTAAGTTCTTGTTTGAGCATGTGTTCACAAGATATGGGCTACCTATAGAGCTTGTAAGTGATAGAGGCACTCATTTCTTGAATGAAGTGATTGAAAATCTACTCCAAGAATTCTTGGTAATACACAAGAAGTCTGCCCCTTATCACCCTCAAGCTAATGGACAAGCTGAGAGCACTAATAAGATCTTATGCAATGTACTGACGAAATTAGTGAACACTAAACGCTCTGACTGGGACAAATAGCTACACCATGCTGTTTGGGCATATCGAGTTGCCTACAAAACGGTACTCCAAGCCACCCCCTTTCAGATGGTATTTGGCCAAAACGCTGTGTTACCCTTGGACTTCTTGATCCCTACATTGAGAGTAGCACAAGAGTATAAATGGACAGGTCATGAGCTCTCCTCTAGGATCTTTGACCTTGAACGATTAGGAGAAACAAGACTGAGAGCCGCCGCAGGAATATATGCAGCCAAGAAGAGACAGAAAGCATATTTCGATGCCCATGTGAAGGATAAAGGCTTGAAAGCAGGAGATCTAGTCTTAGTCTATACACTAAAACAACACGCGAGGAAGCTAGAAAAGAGAGGCTACGGACCAATGATCATCAATAGGATCTCCACGAGTGGAGCAGTACAATTAGCCACGTTAGAAGGTGATATTCTCCCAAACTATATTAGCGGTTGCAGAGTCAAGTTGTATCAGGAACCCCTCACGGAGGAAATGCTCAGCCGACTCAACACTGCTAAGAAACACAAAGAGGAAGAAGAGCGAGTTCGAGAAGAGGCTCAAGCAGAAGCTTTAGAACGCATCAGAAGGATGAAGTTACGAAGGCAAGGTAGAGATCAGCCTAGGGCGAATGACGATGCAGATCAAGGATATCCTATGGCCATGTGTGAAGTTGCAAGAACAAGCTCGCATAGGATAATTGATAGACGTCCTTTCATAACCCTAGATATAGGACAAGGAAAGAGTGCAAGGAACGTAAGAGCCTTGATTGACTCAGGCGCAGCCACTAGTGCTGTTAGAGTGTCTTACTGCCAAGAATTACAGTTGACTGTCAATCCTGTGGAAGCATATCTCATAGGATTGGGAGGCGTGGAAACCTCTTGCATGGGCGAGGTGGAACTTCCCCTCTACATTCAGGATGAGGAAATGACTGTTAAAGTACTGGTGTGTCAGGATGAGGATCTCACTGAACCTCTTGTCTTGGGTCAAGATTGGATCTATGACCAAGCAGTCAATCTAAACCTAAGAGGTGGACTTCTCCAGGTTTGGATCAATCATAGTCGAGTTACAGTAGAATTAGACAATGGAGCACTCAAGGAACTAGGAAAGGCACAGACTCCTGGTCCTTCCAGGGGTACACATGAAGATGACCATGCTGTTCTTGTCCAAAACTATGTGTTGCAGAGGAATGATATTCGCAAAAAAGGAGTCAGGAATGCAACGGAACTCCCTTCTTTTCCAAAGGCCAGAAGGAGGCAGCAACCCAAGGTGGATCAAAGGTAGAAGAAGCAGAGTACTACCTATGTCCGAGATCAAAAGTACCTGCTCAGCAGAATGTCCCAGAAAATAAACCATGTGTGGGTGCGGAAAGGCGAACAACCGGTTGCACCACCGTCAACTACACGGGCAAAGTTTCTTATTAATAACCAACAACATGACATTAATAAGAAGTCTTGCAGAAATTCTCCTGCTAATGTGAAATCTATTTGGGTGCCCAAGAAGTCGATGAAGGCTAGCCCACAATCAAGACAAATTTGGGTGCCTAAGGCTTGCTTGAGGGCACAAGTAGCTACGCCGAGGCCACAACCTAAACAGCATAACGCAGCTACGCATACTGCCAGTATTCACTCGTTCTCAACGCTCAAGAACACACCAAGACCCAAGAGCGTGCATGTAATCAATTGTAAATGGGTCCCTAAAAAGCCTCATTTTCAAACCGCGACACCGAGAAAGCTCTCTAGAGTCTCTACGAAACCGAAAGCAAAGCCCATCCACTGCATTTGGCAGCCTAAGACCTGTAATAAACCCCCCGACCCCAATTTGTAAATTCATCCCCACTTACTAACTTCATTAGTCTCCTAGGACTACCCAAGCATTAACTACACACACGTGCACCGAACACTTACTAACCCATTATTCGCTCCCGACCCTCATGTTAATATTGTGATGGGAACAACAACGGTCCTCCCTTGTCCTGTACAATATTAACACCTGTTTGTACATTCTCACAGAGACAGACAGCAAGAAGTAAAATGGCAGATACAGTAGGAACTAGCTCCCAGGCAGGCTCCAGCCCACAAGTGGTGGACATCGAAAGTCTTCCAGTCGAGGAGGAGTTAAAGGAAAGACCAGCGGCATTACGGGCATTGCACGCCATACCAATTCAGAATCCTCCGCAGGGTCACACAATGCCGGTGGGCAAAACCTCACATTGGTTCAGTGACGTTGCTGGACCTCTGGGTGAAGGCACATATATGTGGGAGTCCGAGGTCGAATTCAACGGACGATGGGGCAGATACCATTTATTTACCAGGGAGTTTGAAAGGCTACAGAATAACGAAGGACTGAAGCCGATCTGGAAGAAGGCAGGGCTATATGACTACTTCAAGTCCCAACTGCCAAAGCCAGATTTCCTAAGATGCTCATATCTAATTGGTACCCTCACCCCCAGCAAAGACAAGAAAGGATAAAGCTCCTTTGTGCTCCCATCACTCACAAGGGGCAACGAGCTGAAGCGTTTCCGCTTAACTATCAATCTGGTAAGAGAAGCACTCGACATGCAGGGTATGCACATTCCAACAGAGAAAGAGACAATGGTTCCAGACAACATGAAGAATAGGAATCTGACGAAGTTGAAGGACATGGTTGCAATGACACCCACGATCGCCATCCACTTACGTATGGTCATGCAACATTTTGCCTTCCCCGCGCAGGAGAGGTTCACAATGCCTCCCAAAAAGATCTGGTTTAGCCTCTACCTGGCGGATGCTTTTGAGTTGACCATCAATATGCCCCACTGGATTATCGACCAGATTCATATGGCTCATCAGAGATGGTATAAGAAGCAAAAATCTGTATTGTATGGTTGCTGTGCACTCACAAGAATTGTATACAGATGTCTCGCCTATGATGTACCGGTGCAAAGGGCTCTGATCTGGTCCAGAGCACAGGAATTTCAACGCAGATTGTCAGCCGTAGGGCCTCCCTCAAAGAAGATGCGAGGCACCGTCCAGATGCCTTGTGCACAAGCTCGCGGTGCAACCCTGACGCCTGAGACAACACCAAGACTCCCCCGAAGAGTGCAACCATTTACTATCAGGTTACCCAGGCACAGCACAGATGGCCCTAATCTTGTGTTTCCACCAGTACCGACTGATCTGGAATTCCCGCATGGGTTCACTCTGGAGGATTTAACGGACGAAGAAGTTGCAAGAATCATAGAAGCTGTAAATGCAGAAGTTGAAGAAGAGCAAGCTAGTGGACAGCAAACTGCCCCAGACCAAGCACAGCCTAGCCAACCAGACGTAGTCAACGTGGACGATGAAGAAGAAGCTCATGGGGAGACACAGGGCGGACATTCAGAAGCCGAAGAACAAGAGTATGATCCAGAAGCCCTACAAGTTCTGGAAGGTGCCCCCGCCTACACTAGCGCATTAAAGAAGCTTTACGAAACAATGAACCGAGTTCAAGAGCAACACAGGCTCTCATTAGCTGCAGGTAAAGCTCTCATGAACCAGATTCTGGAGGAGGAAGGTGTGGACGAGCAATACCGTGCCACCTTGGAAATGATATCAGATGCTTTAGGAGTACCGGAAACGGTGCACACAGCACTAGTGCACTCACGAAGAACAGAGAGAAGATATGGAAGACGCCCCCCACGATCGGGAAAACGAATGAATGTATTAGGATCAGGACCACGAGGCACCCCCACAACCACGGGCACAGCACACACAGTTCACGACACCGAGGAAGCCCACACATCGAGTGCACCCCCATCACCTCCCTTGCCACCTTCTCCCCCACATCCACCTCACTCACCTCCCTCTACCACTGTAACCTCCACTGTCACCACCTCTGAAACCACTACACACACCAACGCACAAACCATCAGCCCACCCACACACTCTACTTCCACTGAAAACACGAGTCTAACTACAGCCACGTTACACCTCACCACCCCGAGCACACTTCCTAGAAGTTCACAATTACACACACCTCTATACACATTCACCACCCTCACCGCCACCACAATCCCCATGTTCACGGTCACTCCCACCACGATCCCCACTTTCATGGAGGTGTCACCCACCTCTGCACCTCTCCCATCCCCCATGTACCCCCAATCTCCCATTCCCCCACCTCCCTCCTCACCCGTCCCCAGTACTGCATTCACAACCCCCTTTCCCTTTCCCTACCCCTCTGCATTCAATACTATTCCTCTCGGTAACTTATTTAATAATATGCATCAATGCATGGCCCAACTTCAGCAACATTACCAACACTTGGACAACCAACATACAAGGCTCTTCCGAAGCCACGAGGATCTCCAAGCAAGATGTAGGGATCTTGAAGAGCAGAAGCAGCAACTAGTACAGCAGCACATGACATTACAGGAGCAATACGCACAATTAGAAGCCAACCCACCTCAAGCAGATGATGAAGAACGACGACATATGGACGAGCTGCTACATTCTCAGATCACGGAAAACCTGAAACTTCGGCGGAACTTGGGCCTCCTCCGCAAGCATATGTCGACCGCGTTAGAAGAGAATAAAAGATTACAGAAACAGAACGAAGAAAACCTGGAAGCGGCCATGGAGGGTTCCCCACAGGAGATTGACCCAGAACGATTCAAGGCAATTCCCTCTGAGAATATGCAGGTGGTGTTAGAAACTCATGCAGATCTAATGGAGGCCCATGCCGCTTTAGAAAAAGAAAGAGATGAGTTACGAAGACAGTTGGCCACCCGACAGACAGAACCCAGCCAGAGCATAACCGCAGAAGAAACAGCTGAAGAGGTCACTAAACTCCGGGCCGAACTTGAGGAATTATGCAGCAAGGTTATGCAATATGAGCGTCAGCCCTCCCCTCTGGTCGACCCCGAGCCTGACGATCTGGTGCCAATTGAAGTAGAAGAAACATTCGAGGATCCCTATGTACCAATGCCAACACCCGGCGGTAAGCGCACAGAACAGGGCATGGACACAATTGAGATCGAGGCACCGGAATGGATGCAAAAGTTAGAGAAAGTAGCCACGACGCATGATGACAGGGTGGCCGTCCAAATTGCATTGATGTCAAAATTGGAAGAGGTGGTAATAAAATCTGATTATTTTCAGAATCTTTCACACCATAGGTGGATCGGCCCATCGGATGATCTGTATGTACCTTTTTGCGTGCTAATGGCGGATGATAATGCGGAGATCAAGCGCCACACCTCAAGGGAACCCACCTCTGCCACCCAATTTGCACCCGATGACATCCCAGAAAGTGCCAAGCAAGGACATATCCGCCAACCAACGTGGAGAATTCGGCTGCTCGAAACCTACCCGAAAATGGTAAGAACATGGAACAACATGCCATTGTACATCAAATATAATCCATGTTATTGCCCTGTGTTTCGAAGGAGATCCTGGCCGGAGTACACACATACAGTGCTGACGATTAAAGGATGTGAGAAGTGGCTAAATTACGTGTACTTCGCACCCCCTAAAGGCGCACCTACAATTGGCTATATGATCTCAACGATCCGACATTGGGGGGTCCGTTTCAAGAATGTTCCTGATATCATGACTTAGATGTGCCTGAAAATTTTCGAACTTATGCTGGTCACCTTCAGGACCTTCAAAAATGTCAAGGAACCGCATCTCTCAGCACTAGGATTTAATGAAGGGAACCAGGACCTTGTATACGACATGAGCACAACTCCATCGATCAATGTGGTGTATGCATGGCACGCTCGCATCAAATATCTACCGGCCTGCTTCAAACAAACGTTCGAAGAGATGTTTGTCACGGGATTTTGGGAATATCACTCCGAGATATTCATTCCTAGACCATCCCATCTCTTGCAGTTGTTTGCAGTGGAACAAGCTCTCCACTCCGAAAAGCTATGCATGCCACATCCAGAGGTTCCTGGGCCGGTAGACTGGGATGCTCTTCTGACAGACTTGGCCAAAGGGTTGCGAATTGCTGAACATCATTTAGCGCAGGACGTCGTCGAGTACTACATCCAGAAACCCTCTCAACCAGGGTCTGTCAGGGACGACAGACGCGAGAGAGGGGGGGGTGTTAGCAGTGGACAAGGGAGAGAAGGCACAAGCAGACAAGGGAGTCAACGAAGATCTGGCAAGTAGGCCAACAATTTTCTTCAGAAAGAAGCACTTATGAACATTCACGCAGATTTAGCACTAAGGCAACCTTAATCTTTCAAAACCTCTACACCCATTAAAAGTGATTATCATCACTAAGCACCATTGTAAATATCATTTCATCTTTTTGTAGCTCCATTTTGTGCAAGCCAAGGAGTCCTTGAGCTTGAGGAGCATTAGAAGTATCTACCTGCCAAATTTCGTATTTTTTAGATATCGTTTGAGCCCTCAAATAAGCCTTGGAACCTAATTTTTAACTAGGCCGGACACTAGGTCTGGACAGGGCCAAAACTTAGCCAAAAACTATAAAAAGAGCTAGAGAGCTCATTTTTGAGGGTAGATTGTAATTGAAACAAACTTGTAAGAGCTTTTGAAAGTAATCTAAAGAACTCCATTGATTCTCCCTCTTTGTCTTGCCGTGTGTGCGCGTGTGTGTGTATGTGTGTGCATGCTTGTGTGCTTCTCACTCACGCACTTGTGCCGCCACTTGCTCGAGGTCTTCATACCATCCTCACGTCTTCCCGGATTGACATTAAAGGAGGTGCTACTCATCACTGAGCTACACCATGCTTGCATGCTTTTACAGATAGTGATTGGGCTGGTTGTTATGATACTCGCATGTCCACTAGTGGTAATTGCTTTTTCCTTGGAGACTCATGCATATCTTGGTTGAGTAAGAAGCAACTTACAATGGCGACATCGAGTTGTGAAGCTGAGTACATGGCAATTTTCACAGCTATAGTGGAGTGTATATGGCTGAGACGCTTATTGATGGATCTTTGCATGGAGATTGATGCTGCTACGCATATTCTCACAGATAGTCAGAGTGCTTTGGCTGTTGCACGAAACCCAGTGTTTCATGCACGGACCAAACATATTGAGGTGCATTATCACTATGTGAGAGAGCGCCTTCATGCAGGAGATATTGATTTGGTATATGTGCCTACACAAGATAATGTGGCAGACATATTCACCAAAGCTCTTCCATGGGAAAATTTTGAAGCTTTTCGCAAAGCTTTAGGCTTATTACCTTGTGGGGGCTGATCTGTCACTCCCTGTATGTGTTCACATCATTCACTCTAGGGGGGTTTGTTACACTTATGTGTTCCTCGTGTAGCTTTGATGTGAACCTTTTCCCTATACATGGGCACTTTTTACTCTAGTGCTGGCTAGAGGTTTTTTCCCCATGTTACCACATACTTGATACTCTCATATGTGGTGGTACTTTGTACTTAGGGATATTATTCAGCTCTTACTTCAGTTCAGTTCATCGATCAATAGAGAGAGCTATTCCAGCCATCGTCTTCTCCGTGTGTCTTGTTGCATTTGTGCTCTTTGTGTGTGCTTCTCGTGTGTCTCTCGCACTTCTACACACACCCAACAGTACCAACGTGAGGAGCTTCACCTCATAATTGTCAATCCACGGAGAGTTTAGGACAATATGAAGATCAAGACTGAATGATGTCTCGGCTTGCACAAAATGGAGTCACATTTGCGATAATTGGGTGTATGTACATATGTTACATTGTTTTAGTGATAAAAATTATTGTTGCCAAGATGCAATCTTCTGAGTATTTTTAAGTGCTTCCTCTTCTTCTATGACGAGAACCAGTACTCGAACCTTTACCTTGAACACTCCCCTCCTCCTCATTTTTGTCAGCCTTGACATAACCTGATTTAGCATGAGTAATGTAGTTAGTGAACAGGTCTATTGCTAAGGTGTGTTCTGTAATGCAAAGTCCCCGGATAAGATCACGTTCAAGTTTCTCACAATCAATGGGCTGGGGTTCATCTGGAGTTGGGTGCATATAATGTTTTGAACACATGATTCGTTTACAAGAAAACAGGTGTAGCAAATGCATTGGACAACTGATAAACACTTCTGAGTGATATTCCCAGAAGCCACTAGTGAACATTTCTTCAAATGTCTGCTTGTAGTAGGGGGCATGTACTTCAATCTGCAGTGCCAAGCATAGCATACCTTGAGAGAAGTTGTTGTGCTCATGTTGTAAACTAAGTCCAAATTCCCATGTTCAAAGCTTGGTGTATTGACAATGGGAGCCTTAACATGTCGAAAGGTCTTGAATACTATCTGCATCATATAAATAATCTTTACAATTATTTGAGCAGCAATATCTGTCATCTTGTGTAGACAAGGCAACCAATGATGAATGGTGGCCATCATATAGCCGACAGTCAGAATATTATTCATGGGAGGCACGAGATAGGGATAATTGAGCCAATCCCTGCATTCACGATTATTCTGAACCTTAATAGCGAATGCCTTCCAAGTACGTCTGCATGGAATCAGTCCATAACATGGGTTGTACTTCAAGTGTGTCGGTGCACGCATCCATGTATGCCTCATGTCCGAGTACTTTTGTAGTAAGTCTGCACGCCAGGGGGGTTGATATATGTGGCCTCACTCTGCTTCTTGTGGAACATCTTCGGGCTCGAATTGCGTGGCGTGCGTGGGGCGCTTCTGAGTCTCTCTCTCAACTTGAAAATTATATTCCTCTAGCAAAAGGAAATATGGCTTATACTGTAATTCATTGGACATTATATGTCTATGGGGGGTGATAGCAGCAAAATAGGGTGACTTCAAAATAACTTCTTCGAGATTTTCCATCACATGGAGTTGCACCTCTACACAAGCAGAGTGTGTCTTACCCAATTCTTCGATGGTCTTTAACCAAGCTGGCGGAGGTAATTCGTAGGTGTCATCCTTCAAGGGATGAGCGACCACCAACAAAAGGTAAGGGTACATATTCTTCTTCAAATGTTTCCTTGACAGGGATAGGTATCATCTCCTCCAGTTCTGGTAGATCAAGTGGTGACTCTAGTTGAGGGGGTTCCATCATATTAGATACTTGAGTCTGTAACTCTTGTACTTTCATACGTAGCACAGTCAATTCTTCCAAGAGAGCCGGTGGTGCCACTTCTTGTACAATAGTGGGTCCCAAAGAATCTTTAAGCAACAAAGTTTTATTGGTGTCTCTGAGGGTTCGGCATTCTTCCTATAAACGGTCATAGTCCTCAAGCACACGTGCATGGTCTTCCAATAGGATCTGCATCGATTCGCGGGGAACGGCTTGAAAGCAATACAGACTAAGAGGCATGTTTGGATTGTCCAATGTAACTTCAAAATTCTCGCAATTTTGCTGTTGCAAACATTGATTTTCCTCCTTTGTAGCATTGAGGTGTCGGCGAAGAAGCACCATATTGCATGATAGTTGGGCATTTTGCATCAAATGAATGTCTAATTGTGATTCAACTTCTTTTATGCATGCTTGTACTTGAGCTTCAAGAGTTTGTTGCTGCTTCTGATTTTCGGTTTCCAAGTTTTGATACTTTTGATTAAGCTCCTCATTCTGCAGGGTGAGTGCATCTAAGTGTACTTGTAACTCCTATGTAGTCCGTTGTAGGGCAAAATGCTATTGCCTAAGCGATGAATAGTCTACATTAATTTGTTGCAGACACTATCATTTGCTGGATATCAACATCAAAAGTGGATGACGAAGATGATGCAAGGGTGGGGAATGCGACATGCAGGGTGGTTTGTAATGCAATTGGAGTGGGAGTAGGGGTAGGGATAGGGATAGTGGATGGAGTGGCAAGTGATGGGAGTGACGTGCGAATGGGTGACATGTGAGATGTGCTAAGTGGTGTGGTGGATGCATGTAATTATGCGTCTCGTGAAGAGGTGGGTGAGATGTCCATGTTACTAATGGAACTTTCAGTGATTGCTATATGAAAGAGCAATGTTGGTGCGATGGTGCGGGGTGGTGGGTGCAATTGTGTGGTGAGAGGTGAGTGAGGTGGTGTGCTTGGAGGCCATAAGAAGGGGGCTTAGGGGCAAAATTCCTACGAGGGTCGTACAAACGAAAAAGGTGTAGACCCGAGTTGCAAAAAGGATGTGAAAGAAGTATAGAAAGAGGTTGGCTGTGTGGAGACAATGAAGGAGTATAAGGGATTAGTGGTATATGAGGGAAATGAGGGGGCAGAGAGATGTCGGGTGGTGTCATAATAGGTGGAATGGAAACAGGGGGTACGGAAGTAGTTGTGAAAACTAGCCAGGAGACAAGGGGCCAAATAGAAACAGGGGATGGAATACGAAGCTCAGGGCTATCTACTATATCAAGGGAGTTCGGGGTTGGGACTGGTTGAGAAGGGAGGGTTTCACCAAGGGTATATACAGGGGAAATGTCTTCCCTGGTCAAGTTAGTTGTGGAGGAGCCGACGGGGGGTGCTGAGGTGATGGGACCAGTAGGGACGCGAATGTATGTACCTGGGCATTTGAGAATACGAACTTGTTGAGGGTTGAACTTGGGTAAGGGCTTCCTTAGCAAATAGCACAAGGCTTCCAGTGCACCGATAGATTTAACCAACTCATGCAGAGCAGAAATAAAAGTTTCTTTGAAGTCGTCGCTGACCAATTCCTCTCATAAGATGGCTTCGCTTGTTCTTCCGTTAATCTGGTTCATGCCTAAACTTTATTCATGTTATTGTAGAGCTGTCGGATGGCGATAGTGTAAGCTAATGCTTTGATCGTTTCTTCTTCATACGTGCTAGCTTCTCCCAAAACTTCAACATGTGCTTCCGATTGGTGTGCTTCTTCCTTGCTAGCTTCAGTGTTAGCTTCGCCTTCGTTGGTCACTGTGTGGTCGTCGTCTTCATCTTCAGAATCAACATTTGCTCCCTTTGATGGTGTAGTGGGGTAAGACAAGCATTCAAATCCTTGAGAGACAACATGGGTATCCAAAAATTGAAAGTCACTGGACAATACATCGGGGATCTCAAAATCAAACGTAGTATTGATGTCCTTAGAGCCCAAGCTTGTAACTGGGAAGGTGAAGGAATCAAAGACGAATGTAGAAGTTGCTACAAGTGCTTCTACAACCATGGTGGACGTACAATCGTAATGGTATTAGGCACATTGGTCTCTGCCTATGAAACTTCATGGAGTGTGGCGGAGTGGCTCAGGTGAACGCGGAGAGGGGGAATCATTGGTCGGGGTTGAACTGGAGATGGTTGAGGTGAGGTTTTAGGTGTGGGCAGAGGTGATGGTGATGCAAGAACCTGTAGGCATGGAATGGTGCCATGCATGCACTTGACTCGATGGGGTTTGGGGGGTCTCCTAGTCTTCCTGGAACCTTTATATTGTTTCAATTGCTTAGCTGGTAGGGCTCTCTCTATAGTAATATCATAGGCCAGACACATGTATATGATGTGTGTGAGAGCACAACATCCATGAACGACCTTCTTCTTCTTCCATTGATGTATGGCCAATAAAATTTGATCCTGAATATAAGTGGCAATATCAATTGTCTGAGGCCCTATGGTGGCCAAATACAAACCAAACCAAACATGCTTGTGTGGATCATGAATCATTCCTGTGCAGGGAAGGCAAAGTGTTGTAGATAGATTCTGAGCAGAGTGGTTAACTGAGGGGTGATGGTGGAGATGGCGGGCCATTTATCAACATCACTTTGCTTCATTGGTTTTGGGATGAGACGCTCCTTCTCTGTGGGTGTATGAGTGTCGTGAATCTTAAGCGTAGTCTTGATTAAGTCCAGAGACATGTAAACTTCTTGAAAGTTGGGTCATTCACCAAGGATGGTAATATGAAGACGGGGTCCAATTCCTTGTGCTACTGCTCTCTAATAGAAGCCACTAAATAATAACATGGATACAAATCTAGTTTCGGGAGTTCTGCAGTGAAATAATTTGCAAATCCTGCCCTCTACCATATAGGTTAGAGATCTTTGCTATTTTGGAGATTCTTGAACTTTTGTGAAAAGAATTGGTAGCGTCTCCAGACGTTTGCATCATACATCAGATTAGCTTCATATATGAATTCTGGATCTCCTAGGGGCCCTGCAAGCCCTTGGAAACAGTGTGCCTTGCTGCTTAACCTTTCTGTCTGTCCTTGAGGAGGGTCTTCAATGGGCATCGGTCTAGTAAAACCCTGGAACTCTGCTGGGATAGCCTTAGGCAAGCTCTCAAATGGAAGAGCCAAGAAATCCACAACCGACTGCCCGAGCGTCATGTTGGTAGAACCTTCCACTTGCATGATGGAAAGCTGGTGTTGTGGACCAAAGCCGAAGTGAAGAAGAAAACACATTATTCATGGAAAATAATTAAGATCCCAAGAAGATGAGACCTCCATTCCTTTCCACCACCAACATGCTTCCTGTGCAGTGTGTGATTTTAATGATGTGAGAAGTGAATTGTGATAGGTGCGTGCTTTGAGTGGGAGTGTGTAAGGTGTGTGGCTTTACAATTGATTTCGAATGAGGACTACCTACAGAGTTAGTGTATGTTACAAGGACAATGGTTATATGAAGTTGTCTAACTGGGTCTACATGGAGCGGTTAATAAGAGTGTTAGTTTCACTAAGTCGATGTTCATGATGAGCTGGGTTGAGAGTCATCATGATTACAGAAGGTTTAGGGATCCATTTCTGTGTCACACAAGGGGTTAGAAGAGATGAAGTGTAATTTACAAAAGAAGGTATGTAGGGTTTCCTAGTAGTCTCAAAAAAGGTCTTCTTAGAGCTGACTAAGGTTGAAATATAAACTAACCACTTTTTAGGTACTCAGAGCTGGCGAGACTTGGACTGAGCTGTCACCACGGACTTGGGCACCAAAATTTACCGAATGTGTTGCCTCGATTGAAATTGAGAGGGCTGCAGAAGATCTGGAGTGTTTGACTTACAGGGTACAGTCATCATGTGTATCCACCTCGGTTGAGGGTATGCCTCGGTGGACTGTCTAATGAACCATTTTGATGTGTTTCACCAATGAGTACGTGGATGATGTGACCATGCGGGTTGTGACGGGTGAGATATCATATCCACACGTTGTTTTGGAAAACAAGGGAGATCCACTACACTCTTGCCTGGAAATGGTGACTATTGACATGCATATGAAGATTGAGTCTTACACTACCATACTTGTCAGATTCCTGTCTGTCTACCCAATTTCTGCTCTTGGATTGGTGGTAATTCCTATGTGGGTTCGGTAGGGTGTGCTGACGTGCACAAGGTTGGGGGAACTTCTGTCACATCCAGCACCTCTCTATGTCGACTTTGGAGGGGCAGTTCATGATACTGTCTAACTTTGCAGGGGGATTAATAGGTCCCACAAAATGTATTCCCCATTTTGAGAATGCGCGCCCTCCCATCATGGGCCGTAGGGGCATCTCATCCTTGCATATGGGATATTGCATCCTTTGACATACATCACATCGTTTTACGTAGGTGTCAGCATATATATGTAGAGTGGGCCACCATAATCCTAAAAATAATATGGCTTTGATAACGTGATTGGGTCCAAAATGGCCTCGTGCTGCACCCTGGTGTGCAGCTTCCAATAGATTAAGATATTCACTTTTGTGCACACATATCCTTAGATAACCGTGTTGTCCTCGCTTATACAAACTATCACCAATGAGCTTGTATTCTAAGGCCTCTTGTTCCAAGCTACGTCTTTGTGCTATCATCATGTCCTCTGGAAAGGTATGTGTCCGTAGGTAAGTAACTAAAGGTTCAATCCAGTTTGGCGTTAGGGTCACCTAGTACAAAGTGGCATGTTCTATTGGGGGTCTATTACCACATTTAGGACATTCGTCATAGAGTTGTTGGACATCTTTTTACATTGAAGACCAATACACACCTAACCTTTTTAAGTTTGATAGTGTCGCTTGTCTAGAATGGTGTTGCTCTAGTGCACGTATATGTGCTAATTGCAACCGATTGTTATACTCTTGTTCTTCTACACAACATGCAAGGATATTGTGATGGTCTTGCCTATAAATACTCCCTACGAGAAGTTGATATCTATGTGCTCTCACTACCTCTTTCTCTTGGGTTTTTACTCGAGGGTTCTTAGGTCTGTATGTTAGTACTAGAACTAAAGAATTGGCCCATTCAGGGACAATCTCAACACTGAAGAGATATGCATCTGGTAGCTCATCTGCTACCCTAGTGGCCGCTTCTCTGGAAGTTATCCTAGAGAGGTGGTCTGCTCTTAAGTGTGTTCCCCTTTTTGACTACAACTTCAAAATCATACTTCATCGAGAGTAAAATCCAATGTATCAATCTACTGGTGTTGCATGGTTTGTTGACCAAATACAAAAGAGCCTGGTGGTCAGTAAAGAATTTAAACTTATTTGCCAATAAATAATGGCAAAACTTCTTCACTGCATACACCATTCCTAGTTCTTCTCGCTCAATAGTGGTGTAGTTTCTCTCTGCAGCATTCAACTGCCTGCCTGTGTATGTAATTGGTAAATATATATTTCCCTCCTCTGTGGGTTGTGCCAACACACATCCTATGGCATGATTAGAGGCATCTACATGTACATGAAAAGGTTTGTTCCAATCAGGTCCGCTAGAATAGGTGTTGAACACAATCATCATTAAGCTCACTAAAGGAACTCTCGCATTCTTCTGTCCACTCAAAATTGGTTAGCAGGTTGTAGAGTGGTTTAGCAATGATTGCATTCATATGTATGAATCGTCGGTAATAACCGCAATGGCCCATAAATGCTTGTACTTCCTTGATGTTCTTTGGCCTCAAAACGACGTAAGAAGGTGAACGACGAGGAATGGGAAGTAGACTCGAATAGACCTGAATGTTCATCAAAAGAGGAACTCCTAGGCTGGGTAGAAGCCATGTCTCCAGAACTCACCACCCCTAGGAAGGAAAAGGAAAAAAATTCAAGATCTATTCAATGAGATCAAAAGGTGAGGAAGAAAAAGAGTGTGGAAACTAAGGAGGAAGAGCCCTTGATGGAAGTGTCAGAAAACTTTAGGAAATATGCGGTGGAAGACCGAAAAATAATGATTCGAATGCCCAGAAGAGACAAAAATTCGGGAGAAGTTTATGACAATAAAGAAACCACGAAGAAAGTTGTAGTGGCAATCGAGGAAGGAGAAGAACAATGCACGTACATAGGACATGATTTAACGGAAGAAAGTTTGATTACTCTATTGAAGAGGTATAGGGATGTGTTTGCTTGGAGTTACAAAGATTTGAAAGGTGTAGATCTGGACATATGTTCCCATAGGATACCCATGACCATCGAGGCAAGACCCACTAAGCAAAAGCCCTATACGTATAATGACAATTATGCATTAAAAACCAAGGAAGAAATAGATAGACTCATAGAAGTCAGATTCATTTACGAAATAGAACACACCGAATGGGTCTCACCCATTGTAGTCATGCCTAAGAAGAATGGTAAGCTGAGAGTGTGCATTAACTTAAAAAAGGTCAATGTTGCCATGATTAGGGATAGTTACCCTCTACCCATTATAGAACACCTATTGGAAAGAGTTGCAGGCAAGGAAGTGTACAGTTTCCTTGACAGGTTCTCAAGCTATAACCAAGTTGCCATTGCCCCCGAGGACCAACACAAGATGGCATTTGCCATTGAGTGGGATTTCTTTGTGTTTCGTGTAATGCCTTTTGGGATAACGAATGCACCCATAACTTTCCAAAGGTTGATGTGCCAAGAAAGAACCTAGAAGTGTATGTGGATGACCTGTGTGCTCACTCAGTACTTCAACCACAGCATATCCATAAGCTCGAATGCATCTTCGAAAAGTGTAGGGAATATCAAGTCTGTTTAAACCTAGAGAAGTGTGTTTTTATGGTAAGACAAGGCAATATAGTCTCAAAAAATGGAATCTCCACAGATGAAGATAAGGCACGCTTTAAGATTATCTGTTTTTGTTTCTTCTCTTACTAGGCCTACAGTGAAGATGGATATATCATAACCATCTTTGTCATGATGGGGGATCCATTGTTCTTCATTAATTGCAATGTCCATAGTTGCTAAGATCTCTACCCACCCATGGGGTTCAAATTCCTCATCGGGAAATACTACCGGGACACATGTTGGATCCTCAATGGGTCTGGAAGTGAGTCCTACTCCTAATGACCTTGTTGTAGCACACTCCTCTTCCTTGGCTACAATTTTAGACATCCACAGGTGTGTATCCTTATGCAACCACGATGGATCTGATGTTAAGGAATGCACCGATTCCTTCTCCTCTTCGTTCCTATGTACCGTATTCCATTGCAAAGGTGGTACATCCCTATGTGAATAGTCTATGAGGTTCACTTTCCTGGTTACTCCTAGGTGTTGTAAGTACAAAGAGTTGGTTCTCCAATCTTGTACAACCCGCAACTGTTGCATAAAAGTTCTACCTAAGAGCATCTCATATGCTTGATTCTTTCCAAAATCGCATATTGCAAAGGTGTGATCAAATTTTACTCCGCAAGTGGATAGGGTAATTCCTTTCAACAATCCTAAGGGCCTTTCGATGTGTCCATGTGCCATTTGCAGCTTCATCCTAGTAGGTCTAAGGGCTCACTTTCCCCAACGTTTCCACAGAGAAGTGGTTGCGATGGCTACTCTTGCACCTGTATCCAGAATGGCTTTGGTAGTGTGCCCCTTGTATGTAATGGGCAAATAAGCATTACCTTCCTCTCCTTCACTCACATCGCCCACTTTATCTAGGGGTATCTCAGGCACCTTTCCTTGTGGACTTGGTCTAGAGGAGGTTGTGCCTATTTTTGGGAACTAGTTCGCTACATGTTTCCATAGTTCAGGTTTGATCTTCAACAGCTCGTCCAGAGTTAAATGGCATTGAACTTTCGTGTTTTGAATAGCTTCTGTATTCCTAGGAAGAACTGAGTTCTCTCCCCTTACTCGAATAGAGGGGACTTTCACTTGAACTGAACAGTCTTCCCAAGGTCCCGTAAAGTGAGGTAACTCTTGCAAAGAGTTGGATTCAAAACTAGTGTGCTCACTTGGTGTTTCTCCTCACTCTTGATACAAATGTCAAAATTCAAATAAGCGACCAGATACCGGGTGAAGAGAATTGCAATGTATTCCTAAGGTCCGATCCAAGTGTTGGGAACATTCAGGTGAACCCCCCCTAAGTGGTTTTAAGTAGATATTAAAAGATTAAAATGCAAAGGTATGTGCAAAAGTATGTGAAGCGGCGTATGTAGAAACAAAAGTGTATGGGGCTACAAGACAAAATAGGAATTCCTTGGCTGGATGACCTTGGGACATCAAAGGCCCCAAGATACTTTAGCAGTTACTCCTGCAGTTAGGAGCATACATGAATCGAGACTCAAATGAAGCCAAGGAATATTCTTGGACTAAGGAAGACTAAGCAAGGTGAGCATAGTCTAAGCTAGGCAAGAGAGAGAAGCGCAAGAGACACACAGCGTGCGAGGCAGAGAAGTGAAGTGCAAGGTGTGCATGAAGAGTGACGAAGAAGTGTGCAGAGAAGTGCTAAGCTAGTCCCCCAAGGATCCCAAAGTTTCATTGAAGTGTGCGTGTGCCGACAGAAGGTATCCATCCCTCCCCCTTAGTGGAAGCTTGGTGCAAGGTGTGCACAAGTGCAGGCTTGGAGAAGGTGGAGGTTTGGTGCAGAGGAGGCCGGCAGCAACAAGACCCTTGGGTATTTGGTATTTTGTAATTGAGCACTCTGTGTCTTGGTATTTGGTATTTTGTAATTGAGCACTCTGTGGGATTTTGCACAGAAGCATTGGATTGTATTGTGCATCACCATTGTATTTGTCTTATTGTAATCAATTAGCAGAGGCTTCCAGTGTGTATCTTTCTTCTTGTCCTTCCCTTTTCTCCTACCAACACTCAAATCCCTTCTTGTCCAAGAAGCCCGCAACAAAATTTGGGACGCCCGGTGGGACTCCAAGGAGATTTGAGCATAGGAGAATCCAAGTGCAAAGGATAGAAGAGTTCAAGAGCCGACAATACTATTCAATGGACTAAGAGGTAAATATTCTTATCTATTATCTCATACTAAGAGGGCTATGAGCAGCTCATGAGCGCAACCCGGTCCCAAACCATTGGAGCCCATGATCTTAAGGAATCAGAAGCTTCAAGACTACTCAAGTCCATGAAAAAGGAGGTTAGTATTTTTGATTTAATAAAGATGGATGGGAAATTCAGGGCAGAACTCTTGCAGATAATTGATGAGGCTTCCACAACAAGTTTAGTGGCAAAGACTGTTGTTATGTATAAAGGTAAAATTATAAGGGAAGCACCACTTACAGATTACAAGAGCCCTCGGCTCACATTCTATATCAAAGGTCATGAGTTTCAAGGAGTCATTGTGGATGGTGGTTCTGGCATTAACTTGATGCCTGAACATACCATGAAAACGATTGGACTACACCCTTCAAGATCTGCAAACTTCATTGTAACACTGGCCAACCAAAGCATAGTAAGGCCTATGGGAGTGGTCCCTAGAGTCCCAGTCAAGATACAAGGTACCATCTTTAATTTGGATTTTGTTGTTTTAAGGTTGCAACAGGTAGAAGAAGTTTCCCCTTGTTAATTGGGAGACCTTGGTTAAGGCATGCCAATGTGCTGCATGACTGGGGCAAGGACACAATGTGGGTAAAGCAAGAAGGAAAAGAGTTGCAGCAGATAATTTTTGAAGGACCAAACAATCAGTGAAATACCAGCATGATGTAGACAATTGGCATTTGTGTGGAAAAAGAAATGTTGGACAAACCAGAAGAAGATCTATCTGAAGAAGCAAATTTATATGAAGAAGAAAACATGTTGGCTTGGATTCACGCAGAAGACACATCTACCTGCTATGGGATTTTTCCAAACTCAAGTAGAGAGGAAGCATATGAAGAAAAAGAGGAAAAAAATCATGTAGCTGGGTTGGGAGAGGCAGCAAAAGACCACAGAAGGGGAAAGAAATCTCCTTTATACAACTATATAGATGAAGCTAATTCTATGATTGCAACCAAAAGGAAGGTTCAGAGTTAAAAGGTAAGAATAAGAATATAGAAGAGGATTCATTACCACTTCATGAGATCCCTCCTGGATGGATTCAAGAGGAAGAAGTGCAAATAGACATCCAATAAGTTCCTGCTTATGATCCCGAAGCTATGTGGGACAATGTAACTAAGGATGCTACTCAGGAAGGACTTACAGATAGCATTGTAAATAGACATCCAATAAAGGAAATTCAGTTGGGCAATGAGGATCAGCCGCGTCCCATTTTACTAGCCACATGGATAGGGAATCATCCGGAGGTGCTATTAAAGGTAAAATCTTTCACGAAGTCATTTGCAGACATCTTTGCTTGGCACTACAAGGATTTGGAAGGATTACCACCTAGTTATGGAGAGCACAGAATCCCTCTCATTGAAGGAGCAAAACCAGTGAGAGGTAAGAGTTATAGGTTGAATCCTAAATATGCTGAAGCTGTTTATTTGGAGATTCAGAAGATGGAAGATGCAAAAATTATCATCCCTATACAACATTCAGAGTGGCTCTCTCCTATGGTAATTGTTCCAAAGAAAAACACTAACAAGATCAGAATCTGTGTGGACTTTAGAGCATCGAACAAGGTCACCATCCCAGATGGATTTCCAATGCCATTTGCTGAACAGGTCATAGAAGAAGTAGCTGGGCATACTCTTTACAGCTTCATGGATGGATTCAGTGGATATAATCAAATATCCATCCACCCTGAGGATCGAGAGAAGACTGCATTCATTACACCTTGGGGAACTTATGTATATTTAAAGATGCCATTTGGACTGAGAAATGCCCCAGCTACTTTCAATCGAATAGTTAATCTCATTTTTGGACCCTTGTTGCTAGAGTCTCTCGAAATTTTCATGGATGATTTTTCATCCTTTTCAGGTACTCTTGCAGAGACTCCATTGGATTGTTTAGAAAAACATCTGTTTCAATTGCAACAAGTTTTTAAGAGGTGCACAGAAACAAAGTTGAAATTGAACCCAAATAAATGCCACTTTCTGGTGACTGAAGGTACACTACTAGGACATGTGGTATCCTCCAAAGGTATGGCACCTGACCCAGACAAAATTATAGCTATATTAAAGTTACTTAGACCTAAATCTCGAAAAGAAATTCAGAGTTTTCTATGACATATAGGATACCACCGGAGGTTTATTAAGATGTATGCAGAGATAGCCCGGCCATTCGCTAGGCTTACAGGCAAGGAAGTACCTTTTAAATGGGAGGAAGATGAGGAAAAAGCATATCAAACATTAAGGTCAAGGTTAGTAGCTGCTCCCGTTCTGATCACACCTGACTGGTCAAAAATTTTTCATATACATGTAGATGCTAGTGCATATGCAGTGGGGGCATTTTTGACCCAACCCAGTGAAGAATTCAAAGTGGATAGACCAACTCAATATGCCACTCGAATTTTGACCAAGGCTGAAAGGAATTATAGCACCACAGAAAGGGAGGCCTTAGCCATGGTTTTTGCTGTCCAGAAGTTTTGTCATTACTTACTGGGAGTGAAATTTATTATTATAACTGATCACCAACCACTCAAATACTTACTCAACAAACCACAAGCAATTGGCAGGATATGGAGGTGGCTATTGTTGTTTCAAGAATTTGATTTTTCTATAGTCCATAAACTAGGTAAAGAAAATGTTATGGCAGACCACTCATCTAGGATCAACATGATGGATCAAGCGATTGGAGTAAATGATGATTTTCTAGATGCTAATCTGTTTGCAATACAAGCCCAAGGTTGGTATGAGGACATCAAGAATTTTATTAGAACAGGACTGTATCCGGAGAAGGCAAGTGCCGTGCAAAGGAAGAGATTGTTAATCAAAAGCAAACCTTTTTCCTTCATTGAAGGAAAATTACATAGACAAGGAAAAGATAACAGGATTAGGAAGTGCATGGAAGAAGCAGAAGTGAGGGGAGTCCTTAGATCTGCACATGAAGGAACAAGTGGTAGGCACCTTCCAGGGCATATTATGAGTCAGAGGATCCTTGATGCTGGTTTATGGTGGCCTACATTATTCAAATATGCAGATGAATGGGGAAAGGCATGTGATGTTTGCCAGAGATGTGGACCTAAGCCAACAAAGCAGAGGCACAACCCCTTGATTATTTCCACTTCTTGGCAACCATTTGAGAAGTGGGGGCTAGATTTTGTAGGGCCCATCTACCCTCCATCAATTCCAAAAAGAGAGAAGTATCTATTGATTGCCATAGACTATGCTACAAAGTGGGCTGAAGCTATTGCTTCCCCTAACTGCACCGCTCAAACTATTGCTGATTTCATTTACAGTAGCATCATTTGTAGGTGTCAGTCCCTCCCTGGGAAGTCCTCCATTTTAGACTTCTACTGCCATACCTTTCGAGATCATCGTTGCTCAGGACTCAAACGCATGGAGAACCTTGTCGAATTGACCGCCCAGCCGCGTGGATGTTTTAGGATATTCTCTCATCATAAAAGTGAGCTCCCCCACATGGCTTCACACATGGGTGCCACATGGCACTCATGTGTGAGCCCTTCTAACTATCAAACTAAGAGATGGTTCACACCTCTTCTTGGGGGTTACTCCATATAACATTTCCTTCCCCTTAATTCCATTTTTGTCCTCAAAAATGGTATTGGAATGTCTGATAGACAGAGAGAAATGATAAAACCACCACTCCCACTATAACCCCATGTATAGAAATACATGGTCCTGTCTTCGTGTTGTTTCCCATATCCTTCCTCTTAAGAAGACTCTTGGGAAGTTAGTCCCAAATTGGGAAACTGTCTCTGAAGGGAGCTAACCCGCTCCCATATGGCACTATCTTCTGAACTATCTTTCCACTTTACTAGGCACTCTTTATATAAGTGACTTCTCGTCTGCTTCTCTCGAGTGTGTAGTATGCTCTCAGGCTCATGTGGAATAGATTGAACAGAAATAGGCTCTACTACCTCACTATCTGGAATGAGGTTGTCAGATTCACCCAGCCTTTTCTTAAGCTGACTAACATGAAAAACTGGATGGATTTGACTATTCTCTGGAAGTTGGAGCTGATAAGCCATCTTTCCTATTCTCTTAAGTATTTGGAATGGTCCACAATACCTAGGAGATAATTTTCGACAAGGTCCCGTCTTCATGGTTTCAAACCTAGATGGAATTCTAAGATAGACCTGCTCTCCTACCTCAAAGTTGATATCTCTCCTTTGAGGGTCAGCATAGGCTCTAGCTCTATCCTGAGCTCTCCTAATGCTGTCCTTAGCAAGTCTAAGCATATCATTCATCTCTTCCAAGAAGTCCTTTGCAGCTTGAACTTTTTCATTCTGCAAGCCTACTGCATAAGGAGCTCTTGGCTGAAACCCATACATAAGCATAAATGGACTATGCCCAGTGGAAGAGTGCTTGGTACTATTATATGCAAACTCTACTATAGGTAAGTACTCTTCCCAATTAGTTTGCCTTTCATTCACATATGCTCGAAGGATATCCTCTAGGATTTGGTTAACCCTTTTTGTTTGCCCATCCGACTGTGGATGCTCGGCCGTGCTCATGCTAAGTCTTGTATCCAGCCTTTTGAAGACCGCTCTCCAAAAGTGGCTAGTAAAATTCCTATCCCGATTGAAAACTATGTCTAAAGGAAGAGCATATAACAGGTATAGGTTCTCCACAAAAAGTCTAGCCAACTCTGGTGTCTTCACTGTAGTACGTGTTGGAATAAACCTAGCCATTTTGGTTAACCTATCCACAATTACCCAGACTGAGTCGTGCCCTCTCTGTGTCTTAGGTAAACCGACTATAAAGTCCATGGAGATACTCTCCCATTTCCCATTAGGAATATCCAATGGGTGGAGTAGTCCTCCAATCCTCAATCTCTCAGCTTTGTTGACCTGGCATTTATTGCACTTAAGCACATACTCTAGGACGTCCTTATGAAGTCCAGGCCAATAAAACTGCCTCTTAAATCATGAGTCTTGTTAACTCCTGGGTGTCCCGCACTAGGTGTGTCATGACACTCATACAAAATATGCCGTCTCATCTCAGTATCTCTAGGGACACACACCTTTCCTTTATATAACAGATATCCATCATGGACACTGTAATTCTTCCACTTGAATCCTTCTTGAGTACCCATCGATACTCCATCCTCATTGGAAACCCGTATATCACGATCCCCATTCTCTATGGCTTCCCAAATCTCGGATTATGTAGGATCAAGCCTACATTTTCCTCTAAGGGACTCAAGTAGCTCACTAGTGATCTGAGTAAACCTCAGTCTGTTGAGCATAGGCATGCGGCTAAGTGAATCAGCCACTACATTAAACTTTCCCTTCCTATACCTAAGCTCATAATCAAACTCCTGAAGGGTCTCTGCCCATCGGGCCTTACGACCTTTAAGGTCTGTTTGATTAGAGAGCCACTTAATGCTCTCTTGATCAAACACTATCGTGACTTTGGCACCATATAAATAATGATGCCACTTCTTCAAAGCATGGACTATTGCATACAACTCATTCTCATAGACGGAGTAATTCTTCTGAGCTGGTTCTAGTTTCTTGCTCTCAAAAGCTACTGGTCGACCATCCTGTACTAGAATTGCTCCTATAGCAAAGTCACTCGCGTCAGTCTCAACCACAAATGGTTTGTTGGGATCTGCTATATGTAAAAGTGGAGTTGTAGCGATTGCTACTTTCAACTTTTCCATACTTTGCTTCTGTTCGTCTCCCCAATGAAAGGCTTTCCCTTTCCCTTTAAGCTGTTCTGTCATCGGGACATCAATCTTGGCATAGTTCTTAATGAATCTTTGATAGAAACCTGATAAACCTAGGAAGATCTGCAGCTCTTCCAGGTTCCTTGGATGTGGCCATTCCATAATAGCCCTTACTTTTTTTGGATCCATTTGGATTCCATCCTGGGAGACTATATGCCCAAGGTATTTAACTTTTGTCTTGAAAAATTCACACTTTGACTCCTTAGCAAAGAGTGAATTTTCCCTTAGCACTTGAAATACTTTTCTCAAGTGTTCCAAGTGTTGTTCTTCTGATACACTATAGATCAGAATGTCATCCAAAAAGTCTACCACAAAGTGTCCTAGATAAGGCCGTAAAACACTATTCATGAGTTTCATGAAAGTGGCAGGAGCATTGGTGAGACCAAAAGGCATCACCAAAAACTCATAGTGCCCATGTCTAGTCCTAAATGCAGTCTTAGGGATATCCTCTACCCTAATCCTGATATGATGATATCCTGATCTAAGATCAAGCTTGGTAAAATACCTAGCTTGATGTAACTGATCAAATAGGTCTTCCAATCTAGGCATTGGAAACCTATTTTTGATAGTTACCTTATTAAGTGTTCTATAGTCTATACATAATCTCATAGAGCCATCTTTCTTTTTAACTAGGAGCATTGGCGATGCCCATGGTGAGTTACTAGGTTTGATGAAGCCCTTATCTAAATAATCCTGCAATTGCTTGTCAACCTCCTCATGCTGAGAAACACTAAGCCTATAAGGTGGTCTACAAATAGGGTTAGTGTTAGTAACAATCTCTATGGCATGGTCAATGTCCCCTCTCTCAGGTGGTAGCCCTCTAGGTAAGTCAGTGGGAAAAACATCTCTATACTCAAACATAAGATCCTTAAAACTTTTAACCACACACTCATGCAAAAAAGAATAGTAGAAAGTCCCGTTCATATTTACATTCATAGCATGAAAATATACATTAGATGAGCTGTCTGTACAAAGCTCCATATTATGACTATACAATAAAAACATGTCTTGTACATGCTGAGAATAACAGAGACTATACAACTCTAGTGATGAAATGAGAGGTGCACTAGGTACATCTCTCTCTCCCTGAATACAAACTTTACTTCCATTCTTTTCAAATTCGAGTGTCTTATTTTGATAGCTGTGTTTAAGTGTATCTCCCAACCCCCATAGCCACTCTCTTCCTAAAACTAGATATGTCCTCTCCATATTCATAATTTGGAGGTCCATATCATTTGTATAATCCTGCATCTTGACTTCCAAATTGGATACCATAGTATCCCATATTCTTTTATCTTGCCCTTGCATCATAGATACAATGTATTTATGTGCACTAGGTTGCTGGGGAATATTTAATTTCTTGACCAAAGCATAGTTAATAAAATTATGAGTAGCAAAGTTATCTATCATGACCCGCACCATGGTCCTGTATACACTACCATGCAGTTTAACTAGGTCATGTGGTCCAAACTGTGGTGACCACAATGACTGAGTAAAACAATAGGTGTGCTCTATATCCTCGTGCATCACCTCTACTCCCTTGCAGCTAGAGCTTCCATGAATAGGAAGGGTCTGCACTAGGTGGACCGCCTTTTTGCCCTTTTCGGGAGCCGTACTAGACTCTGGTCCCTTCTTCTTTTCTTCCCCCCTCTTGAGTGGACAGTTCCATTGTGAATGGCTAGGAGATAGGCACCCAAAACATAGGTTCTCCCTTTTGGCCTTCTCAAACTGGTCTGTGGATAATCTAGGCCCTTGTGATCTTTGTTTTTTAATAAAAGCTTTGTTTTTCCCAAAAGGCAATTTCTTCTTGAATTTAGTCGTACTAAGAGGCTTGAGGGGCTGATCCGTCTCCATAGGAGTATACTGAGGATGGTTATGGTCCTCATATATTTGTGCGTATTTGATCGCCTCCTCAAATGTCTTAGGTGCATTCCTTCTGACTTCCCTCTTTATGGTTTTATCCAAGCCCCTAACAAACCCTCTGGTCTTCTGAAAATCATCTAAGCCCTTAAGTTTCAAAATGATCTCCCTATAGTGGGATAGATAGACTGAAAGAGGCTTGCCTCTTTGAATAATCCTATCCCACTCATCCCAATTCCTCTCCTCCTCATTCTTAGGAAGAAACTCTTTTAGAAAAAGAGTCTCAAACTGAGTCCAGTCAGTATGGATAGAGTTCGCCTCCTTAAGACTCATCCACCACTTATAAGCACGCGGGCCGAGGGAGAGACTCACCTCTAGCACACGATACTAAGGTGGGGTGCCCTTCAATTGATGCAAATCATGCCACTTTTGTAAAAAAGTGTAGTTTGCATCATTATTCCTACCTCAATCATCCCCCGTAAAGGTAGGTGGCTTCAAGTCTTTCAGGAGGGGAGCTTCCCTAGAGCTCTCTCCTTTGTGTTTACTAGGAAGAGAAGTCTCTTTCCTAGTAATCTCTAGAGGAATAGGAGGAGTCTCTCTTTCCTTCCTAGCTAGGAAAGAGGTGACACTAGTCTCAAGTGAGATCATTTGAGACTTAAGCTGCTGTATAAGAGATGTGATGCTACCAAGATCTTTCTCTAATTTAAGGGTTTGCTCTTTCAAGTCAATGAATTGGTCACGAGTGACAAATTCATCTATAATTTCTTCATAAGTATACTCTTCCTGTGAAGGCTCTTTCTCTTCTAAGTTCTCTTCTATTTCTTGCCCTAGTTCTACTTCTTCCATTCTAGCATCAGGATCCTCACTAGGCCCAAACAAAAATTGGAAATGTCCAGTTGGTCGGGGAGGTTCTAAACACCATAAACCATCCAAAACAACACCAAAAGCACGTGGGAATAGCCCCAATTGGGCAAACTGAGTGAAACTGAGAAATTTTAGAGATGTAACAATCCTCGCCAGTCCATATATTGCTACCTAGCACCTGTACTTCAAGAATTTGAGACTATCCCAAGTGAAAAAAGTGGATTTGGAGTCTGGATGACAAAAAACTAGGCCCAGGAGTGGCCACCTAGTTCCTACTGAAGTTTTGCAAAGAGATTTTGATGGGGCAAATCTTGTCCAAATCCAACACCAACATTTTTTGAGCGAAGCTTAGGAGCGTAGCTTCGAAACGTGACCAAGATTTTTGAAATCCGATGTCGTATGAGGAAGCTATGGTACAGAGAAGTCGGGTATGTCACCGATGTGAAGTGAAAGAACTCACCTTCATGGATGGATGACTTTAAGAAACTCAAAAGTGATGGACTCAAGCTTTTCCATAAAAACCCATGACCCAAATCCCATCTCCACAGCCCATATTACATGTAGGTATCAATATATTGCCCAAAACTTGATTAATATCCTAAGTTTCATCCTCCGAATCTCAAGCAAAACTTTGAATTTTTTTCCTCTTTACGAGCCAAACTTGGACTCGAATTCGAAAACTGCTGAACCATTCCGCTCGCAGAAGTTTTATCCCATAAGCATGTTCAATGACTGCATGTATAAGGATAAATAGAAGGTTGACTGGACATAGTCTTCACTCTTGAGGGAGGATGGAGGGAGAATAGTGAGGAGTCCTCACGCCTGCGGCTGGTCACCTACACGCGCGTCGATTATTCCCTCCTGTCGTGGGTCTGTGGTGCTTGGATTTGCGTGCCTATTTATTGTAGACGTGTGGGCCGTTCCTAGCTCTGGTACCAATGTCAGTTCCTCCTTGAGAAGTCCTCCATTTTAGACTTCTACCGCCATACCTTTCGAGCTCGTCGCTGCTCAGGACTCAGACACACAGAGAACCTTGTCGAATTGACCGCCCAGCCGCGTGGATGTTTTAGGATATTCTCTCATCATAAAAGTGAGCTCCCCACATGGCTTCACACATGGGTGCCACATGGCACTCATGTGTGAGCCCTTCTAACTATCAAACTAAGAGATGGTTCACACCTCTTCTTGGGGGTTACTCCATATAACAACAGGTTTGGATGTCCACTTGAAATTTGTACAGACCAAGGTATGCATTTTGTGAATAAGGTCCTATAGGAAATTTTCAACAAGTAAAAAATTCTATATAGGATCTCTTATGCCTATTATCCAAGAGCCAATGGACAGGCAGAATCTACCAACAAGGCATTAATTGCCATGCTAAGGAAGGAATGTATGTTACAACCCAGTTACTGGGGCATTGCTTATCAAGGTACCCAAGGGCCATATAGGTTAGCTTACAAAGAGGCTACTGGATATTCTCCATTCCAACTGGTTTATGGGATATTGCCTATTGAACCCTTTGAATTTCTACATGGATCATCAAAAGTAGCTTTCATACAGGGAAAGAAAGATTGTGATGTCTCTCAGAGGCTTGGAGCACTGCATAAAGTGGAGGAGATACGTCTTCATGCAGCAAAACAGTTGATAGAGACTCAGATGAAGAGGAAGGAGGCACATGATCAAAATCTATGGAATAAAAACATACAACCAGGCATGTTAGTTCTTCTCCATAAACCTCAAATCCAAACACAAGTCAGAGGAAAATGGCTTCCCCACTAGGAAGGACCTTACCGAGTTAAAAAGATGTTGAAGTGGGGTGCGGTGGAGTTAGAGACGCTAAAAGGAGAGGCCCTACCATTGGTCAACATATCAAGGCTCAAGCCCTACCATAAGCCTAGCCTTGGAACAAGCTCAATCACCGAGAATGCAAATATTGTCCAGGTTGTATAGACAATTTGCTTTTATATAAGGCTACCCTATCCATTTTTTTCATGTTCGCTCCGTTGTTGTTCTAACTTAAATTTCCATCTTGAATGGCATGTCCATCTTGCACTGAATATAGCTTGTTTTTTTTTCAAGCAAATAAACATAACATCCCTTTTGTTTCCATAAGTTCTTTTTCTTTATATATAAAATTTAAACATGAAACTTTTCAATTATTCCAACCAAAATTTTTTTGTGTTGTCTTTTTTTTATGGCGATCTCTTTCTAAAATACACTTTTGATTTTATCCTTTCATTTCGTTAACCCTCTTGTGGTTGAAGTTCATCTCTGCAAAGCCTCTCTTTTAAACATGCTTTATCACCTACACCACCCTTTCATGTTGATTCACTATACACCTCACTTTGGGTTGAGTTACCTAGGCTATAAATTGAAGTCCAAAATTCACCCATTGTCTCATTATGATCGTGGATCTTCTTTGAGCTCTGCCCAGTTCTACATCCTACTCACCCGTCACAGGGAGTCACCAACAACCCCCCAATCCTCAATGCCACCCTCTCATCCTCTTCCCAACCTTCCCCGCCCACCCAAAAAACTAAGCCACCCCCGCCATCCCTCCAACCCCTCCCCTGCACCACCAACACCCCACCCACCCTCTCCATCCTTCACCCTCCTCCTATGCCTCCTCACCCTCTGCCTAACCCCCTTCCATCGATCCACCACCCTGCCCTCCCTCCTGCAATTCCACGTGACCCAACCCTTCCCTTGCTCCAGCCTGCCACCCCACCCACCCTCTCATCCGTCTCCCCTCCTCCACCCTGCCCACCCTCTCCACCTTTCCCCCCTCCACTCCCTTCCCACCCTCCGCCTCAGCCCCTCCCCACCAATCCCGCCAACACCCCGCCCTCCCTCCCCATAGTCTAGCCTCGACCAACCCCATCCTCCACCGCCCCAACCTGTAATTCCCCGCCACCCTATCCACCTCCCACCCGCCCAAACCTTGATTCCCCAACCCGCCACCCCCGCCCACCCTCTCCACCTCTCCCCCCCCCTCCTCCACCACCTCCCCACCCTCTGCATGCACCCCATCCTGCCATCGACACCCTCCCTCCCTGCAGTACCTCCCGGCCAGCCCCCAATTCCCCCACCCACCATCTCCACCTCTCCCCCCCTCCTCCATCGCCTCCCCACCCTCCGCCTTAACCCCATCCCGCCAATCCGCCCTCCTTCCCTGCAGTACCCTCCGCCCAGCCCCCAAGTCCCCCACCCTCTACCCCCGCCCACCATCTCCACCTCTCCCCCCCTCCTCCACCGCCTCCCCACCCTCCACCTGCACCCCATCCTGCCAACCACACCCTCCCTCCCCGCGGTACCCCCCACCCAGCCCCCAATTCCCCCAGTAGACCTTCTTAGCTTTCCAATGACACCATAAAATGGCCTATGTACTTTGGAAATGATGTATGCAAAGATAGAATCAAAACAGATAACTTTGAACTTCAAGTCTTCAAGAAAATCTTCTATTTTTGACTTGACACCTGCTGTATCTTTTGCTCAGTATGACTAGCACAGTAAGAATTGGAAAAATTCCTTTTAGGGGTATCTAATTAGCTTAGCAAGCTAACTATTCCAAGTGATATCACTTAAAAAGATTAACTATGCTCAGAGAAATCAATTTAGCAAGTAAACCTTTACCGCCGATATTTTAGGACTGTTGCAGACTTTGACCAGTGATCACTTCGATGGTCTTTTCTCTGAAATGGCTGAATAGAAATCCTTAAAATTTTGATAGCACGGAGATGACTTTGAGCTGGTTCCAACAAGCTATAGATCCTTGAATTTGGTGAAGAAATGAGTGAGATATGCTCTCCACAAGTTGACAGACTTATAGACACTATGACAGAGAACTCAGAAATGAACAATGTAGATATATGTATTAATGAACACTTGTATACAATGCCATAGGCATGAAGATCATTGCCTAATGGTATAGATAGGTGTGGGCTAGAGTATAGACCTCACACACATTCATAATTGATAATGAGAAGCTCGGAAAGTGACTCTTCTACCCGCGATGATCATTTTTATAGTAGTTGAGTTCAAAGTTTGAATTTGAATCCAAACTTTTGGCTCCCTATAATCATGCTCCTACATCCTAGGAGATATTCCATCAATCAAAGCTAACTTTTCCAAGAGTTCCTTTTGGTAGGTGTTTACAAAGATTCCAAGTCAAATGTGACTTTTACAAAAGATTAAAGTGGTAATTAACCACTAGCATTGGTTCCTATGCTTCTCCAAATGTGTATGAATTACAAGCCAAATATGTAGGCTTGTGACTTGCACCAACAGCTCCCCCTCAAGCCAAACATTTTGGCTTGGTCTTCATCTTTAATCTTCATGTACATCCTGCAATCCAATCATTGATTTGAACCTACAAAGTTTGGTTCCATCCAAAGCTTTAGTTAACAGATCTGCACACTGCATGTTGGTTGATACATATGTTAGTTGAATGTCCTTGCTTAATTGCTTCTCTCTCACATAATGGTAATGGACCTCTATATGCTTGGTCCTAGCATGATAGATAGGATTAGCTGCAAGGTGAAGTGAGCTTGTATTATCTCCAAAGATCAATGGTGACCTAGTATATAAACCCAATTCTGTAAACAATAGCTTGATCCATATGGCTTCTTGAGTGGCATTTGCCAATCCTCTATACTCTGCCTCTCTAGAAGATAAAGCAACAGTAGGTTGCTTCTTTGAAGACCATGATATTGGTTTATCACCTGCAAATGAAATGTATCCAGGAGTGCTCCTCCTATCATCCTTGCATCCTGCCGAATGTGCATCTGAATAAATCTTGATATCTAAATCTGAAGTGTAAGGGAAATACAAACCATGATTTTGTGTACCCTTGAGATACTTCAAGATTCTCTTGGCAGCCTCCATGTGAGGTGCTCTAGGCTTGTACATAAACTGACTTAGCACACTAACTCCATATGCAATATCTATCCTTGTTAAGGTAGCATAATTCAAGCCACCCACAATGCTTTGATAACCTGTAATATTATCAATTTCATCACCTTCATGGGCACTTAGTTTTAGGTTTACCTCCATTGGAGTACTTGCAACTTTGGCATCCTGCAAATGAAACTTCTTCAACATATCCTGTATGTATTTTTTCTGAGTAATATATATTCCAGAGTTAGTATAGACTAACTCAAGTCCAAGAAAGTACTTTAATAGACCAAGATCATTGATCTTGAACTCCTTCATCATCTGGTTCTTGATTTGTCTGATTCCATTGACATCATACCTGTAAGTATGATATCATCAACATATACACATAGGTATATTACCTCTGAATTACTTCTCTTGATGAATAGAGAAGTGTCTGCCTTGCTCATGACAAAACCTTGGTCTTGAAGATATGTGGTTAACCTGTGATTCCATGCCCTAGGTGCCTGCTTCAATCCATAACGAGCTTTATTCAATTTCCACACATATGTTACCTTGTTTGGATCCTCATAGCCAGGAGGTTGTGACATATATACCTCCTCTGAAATCCATCCATTCAAGAAAGCATTTTTTACATCCAATTGATACATGTTCCAATTTTTAGCTGCAGTCACACTCACCAACACCTTGATACTTGGCATCTTGGCCACAGGTGAGAATGTTTCTTCATAATCAATGCCTTGGGTTTGTGCAAAACCCTTGGCCACCAATCTGGCTTTGTACCTGTCAATTGACCCATCAAAATTTCTTTTGATTTTATAGATCCATCTGGATCCAATTACCTTCATGGACTCTTTCTTTGGTACTAGTTCCCATGTGTTACTTTCTTTGAGTGCTTCAATCTCCTCCTCCATAGCTTCTCTCCATTCTGTTTTGGTCTTTGCTTCTTCATATGATACTGGTTCTTCAATTGACAAGTCTTTGGCAAGATAAACAGAGTGTTTAGTAACAACAGATGTATCATACCCATATCTGATAGGTTTTTTGCTCTCCCTTTGTGATCTTCTGATTGATTGATTTGAAGATTTAGGTATGTCTTCAAGCTTTTTCATCTTCACTTTGCCCTTGGACTTCCATGTCTTGAACTCTTCAAGATTGATAATGTCTTCATCATCTAAATTTGAGTCTTCATTCTGAGTAGGTTCCTCCTTAGCAAAACTTGGAAACTCCTCCTCCAAGTCATAGGGTAGTTTGAACTTCCTGCATTCATTCTCATACCAAGAATCATTTTCATCAAAGACAACATCTCTACTAACCATGAATCCCTTATTGGAAGGGTTGTAAAACCTGTATCCTTTCTAATTTAGATCATATCCAATAAAGATACACTTCTCAGCTTTAGGGTCTAGCTTACCTCTTATCTGAGAAGGAATTTGTACATATGCTACACATCCAAATATCCTGCAATGATCAAGTGAGGGTCTCTTCCCATGACATGCTTCATAAGGTGTCATCCCATCAAGGTACTTAGATGGTAACGTGTTTATGAGGTAAGTGGCAGTAGAAACACTCTCTGCCCATAGGTAATTAGGTAATTTTTTTTCATTCAACATAGACCTAGCTGTTTCAACAATCAACCTATTTCTTCTCTCAGCTACCCCATTCTGTTCAAGAGTATACCTTGTGGTGATTTCTCTCTTGATTCCTCTGTCCTGCAAGAATGCTTCAAACTCATTGGAGAAGTACTCACCTCCTCCATCTGACCTTAGCCTCTTTAGATTCTTCCCTATCTGATTCTCAACAAGTGCAAGATATTTCTTAAAACAATTGAACACTTCATCTTTGTGCTTCATAAAGTACAATACAATCCATCTGCTATAGTCATCAATAAAAGATACATAGTACCTTGATCCTGAAATTGAGGGGTCTTTGCTTGGTCCCCATACATCTGTATGGATTAGCTCTAGGTAGTCCTCATGCATGTAGCCTTTCCTTGAGAACGCTAACCTGTGAGACTTCCCAAACAGACAAGCACCACATTTATATATCATGTGTTGTTTGGAAACATTGGGTATTCCAATTACACATTGATCCTTGCATATCTGTTTCAAGGTTCTTTCGCATATATGCCCTAAACTTTTATGCCAAATATCACGCTCTGAAAGTGTTTGATCTATATAACTGTAGAGTGCAATATTCTTTGTGTCTTCTAGCTCAAAAGTAAAAAGTCTACCTGATTTTTCTCCTTTTGCTATTCTCTTGAACCCCTGCTTGGGATCCTCCACAAATGCTCCAAATTGGTTGAATCTGACCTACAAACCTTTTTCCACAATCTGTCCAACACTCATCAAGTTTTTGGTAATGGTTGGTACATATAGTACCCTACTCAACAAGTTCTGATTTCCATCACAAGTCTTAACATTTCCAACTTTAACTACTGAGTGCTTGGTGTCATCACCTATTTGTACTTGATGCTTACCTTTTGGTTCTTCAAGGTCAGAGAGTAGAGCGACATTGCCAGCCACATGATTTGAGCATCCTGAGTCAATGTAGAATAGGTGGTCATCATTTGTACCTGGTTTTGAAGTCATGTTCATGATCAGAAGAGAATCATCCTGCTCTTCTATATAGTTGTTGTATTCCTTCCTGGATTTGAATCCTCCTTAGTAGTTGCCATTGTAGTTGTTGTTGTAGTTATTGTTGTAGTTGTTGTTGTAGCCTTGGTGATGGTTGAATCTACCTCTTGACTGTGAGTATCCACCTCTTTGATATCCTCTTCCTCTCTGATTCTTGTAGTTCCTGAAACACTCATCTGTAGTATGATTTGATAAACCATAAATTTTGCATGGTGAGGAGTTATAGGATCTCCCCCTACCTTGCTTACCTCCTCTGCCCCTTCCTTTTGATGATCTACCTCTCCCTGCATAGTTGGCTTGGGAGGTAGTGCCTTCATCCTCTATCTTCTTGTTCTTGCCTTTATCTTTAGACTTACTTTTATCAGTGTATAGGGCAAAAGAGCTATTACCTTTGGAAGAGTCTCCATTCTTTTTTAGCTTGGCTTCATGAGTGAACAATTGCCCCATGAGAGTGGTAAGATCTGGAGTCTGCATGTCCATGTAAAGGTCCATGGCAGTGGTGAAGCTTTCCCATTTGTCATCAGCTTTAATCCCATTGATCACTTGCCTTACTATCTTCTCTTCTTCAATTTCTTCTCCTATGCTTGCTAACTATGCTCAGAAAAATCAATTTAGCAAGTAAACCTTTACTCCCGATATTTTAGGACTGTTGCAGACTTCGACCAGTGATCACTTTGACAGCCTTTTCTCTAAAATGGTTGAATAGAAATCCTTCAAATTTTGATAGCATGTAGATGACTTTGAGCTGGTTCCAACAAGCTATAGATGCTTGAATTTTGTGAAGAAATGAGTGAGATATGCTCTCCACAAGTTGACAGATATAGACACTATGACAAAGAACTTAGAAATGAACAATGTAGATATATGTATTAATGAACACTTGTATACAATGCCATAGGTATGAAGATCATTGCCTAATGGTGTAGATAGGTGTGGGCTAGATTATAGACCTCACACACACTCAGAATTGATAATGAGAAGCTCGAAAAGTGACTCTTCTACCTGTGACTTTTTGATGATCATTTTTATAGTAGTTGAGTTCAAAGTGTGATTTTGGGCCTATGGTCGTGTTATCACCAGACTGTTCGTCTGGGTATCTGTCTGAGTATTGATGTAGTGTTTGTTTTTGCATAACCTCTATGTTCTACATTCTTATTCGTATCTGGCTTTGTCTATCGTGCTTGTGTCTACCGACGATCTTGGTACTGTTGTTAAACTTCATAACGTTCGGGAGATAACTATACTATCAGTCTGAATGTTACTGTGTAACGATTGGGGTACTCAGAGTATCCTGGCGATCTTCTACGTAGACTAATGGTACTGTGTGTATCTGTATTTGTTACCTAGTGAACTCCGTTGAGATTGCGAGTTCCATTACTGTTGTCTGAGTAAGTTGTTTATGCATCTCTGTTGGATTGTGCTCACGCACTGTGTATTACGACTTCTTGAACATTTTTGGTCAAGAATTGGTGAATTCCGAGCAACTGTGTTAGTGTTCTGATATTCGGATCTACACTGTGTTGTTGTAAATATTGGAATCTGTTTGCCTGTGGAAAAGTTAAGTGCAGTAAGGATCTGCTAAGTTGATTATTGAGTTTCCAGTACTGTGTGTTGAACTCTCAACTTCTCTGCGTTACGGTGTTGTTTGATCATTTAAACCCGTTATGTGAAGTTGATCGAATACTCTTGTTTCTGGTAATTCCAGTAAGTTTATGCGTAGATGCAATATGGCATCTTAGTGCATTTGATACGTTTGGTTGAGCTAAGACTGTGACGGTAAATTCTAAGTACAACAATTCGATGGAGTTCTTAGCATTATTACAGTGCTGAGTGTGAACAGTACCTTTGGGAACTAAGTACAGGGCCTCTGTATAACAGACCCCTACCACTCCCAAGAACCCCCCCCAAGAGTAGGTTAAATGCCCTTCTGATAGTTAGAACGAAGCATTTAACATTTAACACTTGGCGCCGTCTGTGGGAACGAAGTCCTTCATCGGCCAGGCAATTCACATGCCTTAGCAGATTTTCTTTCTCGCTTAGATTCCGGTGAAGCTCCGGTAGGCATAGATGACAGAACTCCGGCAATTTATGTCTCTGAACCAACGAATGATGAAATTACAGACCCACCTATGCCATCTACATATTATGATGAGATCTTAACCTTCCTCGTTGGTGGATGCCTTCCATCTCAGACTTCTACGGCAGTACGCAGGAAAATTGCAGTCTTTAGTCGCCGATTTCGGTTAATTGCTGGAGAATTATACTATGTGGATCATACCGGAATTTTACTTCGATGTATTCCACCACATGAAGTTAACTCAGCTATTACTTTGGCTCACTCAATTCCTTCCGGTGGCCATTTTGCTACAGACTTAACACACCGAAAAATTCTGCAAAGTGGCCTCTGGTGGCCAACTATGTACCGAGATGTATCACAGTTTGTCAAACAATGTGATACTTGTCAAAGATCTGGACAGCCCCTGCAACATCATCTTTTCCCGTTGCAACCCATCTTACCATTGGAACCTTTCCAGAAGTGGGGTTTAGATTTTATCGGTCCGATTACACCTCCAGCAGTCCTCAGTAACAACCGTTATATACTGACCTATACAGACTATGCAACCAAATGGGCAGAAGCCTAGGCTTTACGGTTGGCTACAGCTGTTGCGGTAGCAAAGTGTCTGCTAATCGATATCTTTCCACGTTTTGGTTTACCACTGGAACTTGTTTCAGATCAAGGCACTCATTTTGTAAACAATTTAATGAAGGCACTGACACAGTCGTTCCAGGTCACGCATAAGTTTAGTTCCCCTTATTATCCTTGTGCTAATGGTTTGGCCGAAAGTACAAACAAATCTTTGCTGAATATGCTTCGAAAATTGATCAGGGAAGCACCGGAAAGATGGGATCAAATGCTACCTGCAGTATTATGGGCATACCGGACTACATTCAAGGTAACAACAAGATTAACACCTTTCAAACTAGCTTATGGATTAGAAGCAATAGCACCAATGGAGATAGTTATACCAAGTTTACGAGTAGCAATCGCTCAGAAACTGCTACCGGAAGACTCACTGTCATTTCGATTGGATACACTCAGAGAGTTAGACGAGCAACGATGGCACAACTTTTTTACTATGAAGGAAGTACAACTAAGACAGGCTCGGACGCATGATCGACACTTGAAAACTCCAGTTTTTACGGTGGGACAACTTGTCCTTTTTTATAATGCAAAGTCGAATCGGTCTGCTGATAAATTCAAATTACGATGGTATGGCCCTTACCGGATTTCAAAACAAATGGGCCCAGCAACTTTTCGGTTGACTACGTTGATCGGAAACCCTCTTCCGAAAGTGATCAACGGTTCGAAGCTTCGGCCATACCAACACGTCTCTAACCCGCACTAAAACATTTTTTGGTGGGCCGCATCGTTTGGCGCTCGCTTTTCTTTCCTTTTCTTTTCCTTTCTTTTATTTTTGCGTGCTTAATAATTTATGTTTGTAATATCTGCGTCTTGATTCCTAATTATGTCAGAAGCCGCCCTGCTCTTGCCAGCTACTCACGCATGCACACCAAGTTACAGAACTATCATTTCAATACCCCGCGACGATTAATCATCCTTCATTGCTCTCCCTGGCAAAGCATCTACTTAACCTTCCCCAGTTCGTCGAAAAAATGCTATTGTGTTTGTGTGATTGTGCTTTGTGTTTACCCTGTGCTCTGTGTACCTGTGTTCTGTGTCTTCGTGTGCGCCATGGAAGCCTTGGCTAATTACGCCGCTTTCCGTGACGGGCTCCTTGCCGACGTAGGGGAGTACCTGCGCATACGTGGGTTGGCAAACTTCGCTGAACTGCCTTGGCATTCAGTGAAGTCCCACCCATTCTTCGCCCAAATCATCTCCACCATCGCCAACACTTCTGCCACCGATCAAAGATGGCCAATCACCTCCCTTCCATCCCGAACTGTAATAACCTTCCAAACTTTCGCTGAGTCGTATCGACTCCCTTCGCAAGGCCGAGAGAATGACCCGAATTCGCCATTAGCCACCATGAACCAGTTATTCATTAGATACTCATCCAACGAATACGCAATCCTATGTCGACCAGAACCAGAAAGATCCGCCCTTCAATTCCTAGTAGCCATCCTCAACCTCCAAAAGCGTACTTACGGCATTTCCCGTCCATTCTACTCAGCCATAGATCTAGCAACCCGAGAACCAGTAAACTTCGCGTCTTACTTCTTCCACAGAATCCACAAAGAATGCGTCGCCATCATGAAACAGGTAAACAAAGGAGGTACGCCGAGATCCAGACTACCACATATCATCTCATTCCTCTTTCCGGCCATACTCGTAGCGCAACCACCACCGCAAGGACCAGTTCTGTGACACGAAGAATCAATACAGTTTTGGGACGATGAAGAAGAAGATGAAGAAGAACTCAACCAGCTATTCCGCCAGAAACGAATCAAAATCAGCTCGTCTGAAAGTGAAGCACAGAAGTCAGCCGGAGAAGATAAAGAAGAAGATAAAGAAGAAGATAAAGAAGAAGAAAAGCAAGAAGAAGACACATTCCACGACACCACAACCTCCATGCAGAATGAATCCTTTGTGCAATCTTCCCAGGAGCAACAACAAGAAACTCGTACTGAAGCTGAAACAACATCGACCGAAGAAACATCAAATCAACAATTTGAAGAAGAACAACAAACAGAGGAAGAACAAGCTGCTAAAGACGCATTGGACAAACTACTTAAGGCAGTGGAATCCACATTTGCGGAGCAGGAACAACAAAACATGAATCAAGTAACAACTCAAACCGTAACTCCCACTCCCCCACCGGAACCACCCATCATCCCCATCCAGCCCATTCACCCTACCGAAACCGCCGAGTCCTCATCCTCCTCCCTCAACTACTCTCCACCAAACTCCCAACAGCTCCTCAACGCATCCACTTCCCAACCACAACCCCAGCTACCCCTTCCTTCCATTCCAATACTGTCCAAACTGGCCAATATGGGCCAAGTTCTTATCAATTTATCTCAGCAACTGCCCATCCACATGAAAGCTACCACAGACAGTATCCGCAATGAGCTACAACATAAAGTTGACATGCTAGAAGCTGACATCAGCCCCCTACAAGAAGAATTACTAATTGCCAAAGCCAAAAACCAATCCTTGCAAGATCAATTGAAGGAACTACAGGCAAAACTCACCGAACAGGAAATGCTGATCAATCAGAGAGATACAACACTGGCAGAGCTCACCGAAAAAGACAAGTTATTAACCGAAACACAGGCAGAAGTCAGTCAATTAAAGCTAGACTTGCAGGATAAGGAGGATGCCAGAGTTGCATTAGGAAATTTGCTGGAAGAAACAAGACAAACACTGGACGAAGTGGTACAAGAAGGACAAGAGCAGCACGAGCTGGCAATGAGAACCACTGAGGAACTCCAAAGATTTAAGTTAGATTTCGATCAGGTAAACAACATTTTACGGCGAAAGCTAACATAAGAAGCTCAGACACAGAAGCTGATAACAGATTTAAAAAGAGAACGCGGCGCATACTCCCGAACTATACAGTACCAAAACCAGGAGATTGAACGAAAAGAAAATCACCTTGAAAATCAAAAGGACAGAGTAATCAATATGCAGAAGCAACTAGAAGAAATGAAGGTCTCAAGAGATGCAGCCCTGTCCAACGAGTTCTACCTACAGGAGGCCTTTTTGCAAACACAGGCCGAGATTTTGCTCACCGAAGCCATAGCTCTAAGCTCTGTTAGAATAGATGCACAGCTAGTAGAGCCGGAAACTCTAAAACAGATAGTAGAAACTCTCAAGAAAAAAATAGCCCGTACTTTCCGATTAGCTAGGAATATGTACTTAGAAGGAATAATAGACGAACAATAATTTTGTACAACTTGCGGGTTCAAGTCCACCGGGCGTGCCAGTGTTAGTCGGCCGTCGGATTGGGACAGATGCAACAGAAATCTTGGCAAGACACGCGCGAAAGATGGTTACACACCTATTTGTACTTTCTATATAAAGCAATGAAAAGAAGTGCTCGAAAGGGCGATGTGATTTTGGGCCTATGGTCGTGTTATCACCAGACTGTTCGTTTGGGTGTCTGTCTGAGTATTGATGTAGTGTTTGTTTTTGCATAACCTCTGTGTTCTACGTTCTTTATTCGTATCTGGCTTTGTCTATCGTGCTTGTGTCTACCGATGATCTTGGTACTGTTGTTAAACTTCATAACGTTCAGGAGATAACTATACTATCAGTCTGAATGTTACTGTGTAACGACTGGGGTACTCAGAGTATCCTGGCGATCTTCTACGTAGACTAATGGTATTGTGTGTATCTGTATTTGTTACCTAGTGAACTCCGTTGAGATTGCGAGTTCCATTACTGTTGTCTGAGTAAGTTGTTTATGCATCTCTGTTGGATTGTGCTCACGCACTGTGTATTACGACTTCTTGAACATTTTTGGTCAAGAATTGGCGAATTTCGAGCAACTGTGTTAGTGTTCTGATATTCGGATCTACACTCTGTTGTTGTGAATATTGGAATCTGTCTGCCTGCAGCAAAGTTAAGTGCAGTAAGGATCTGCTAAGTTGATTACTGAGTTTCTAGTACTGTGTGTTGAACTCTCAACTTCTCTGCGTTACGATGTTGTTTGATCGTTGAAACCCATTATGTGAAGTTGATCGAATACTCTTGTTTCTGGTAATTCCAGTAAGTTTATGCGTAGATGCAATATGACATCTTAGTGCATTTGGTACATTTGGTTGAGCTAAGACTGTGACGGTAAATTCTAAGTACGGTAATTCGATGGAGTTCTCAGCATTATTACAGTGCTGAGTGTGAACAGTACCTTTGGGAACTAAGTACAGGGCCTCTGTATAACAGACCCCTACCACTCCCAAGAACCCCCCCCAAGAGTCGGTTAAACGCCCTTCTGATAGTTAGAACGAAGCGTTTAACATTTAACACTACCCTCCTTCGACCTAGACTCACTCCACCCACACCGCCCACCCTCCCTCACATTCCATTCCCCCCCCACCACCCACCCCCCTTCAAAACCCCTCCCAATTGGATCCCCATCCCGCCCAACCTACCCCTAACAACCCCCGTTCAAACATCAAATCTTTGATCACTTCACCAAAGCTCGGCATCTTCTACACTACTCGCCATAGTTCTGAAACTGAACTCATCAAAGTTCGTTCCAGCTCTTGCTATACTCATGGACGAATCTATCACCACCAAGGACCAATCCGACTTTACCCCTTCGACACTGCATACTATCCAACCCAATTATCCCCCTCCTGATAACACGCACCCTGATTCAACCCCTACTGACCACCAACCCAATGCGTCGACCATCTCCCTTCCTCCTCTTCCGTCCACTCAACAACTTAATAGCATTATTCTTCACCATTCCAATCTTGATCCCAATTTTATTAATATTCCCACTTACTCAGTACCATTAGGTTCAACTGCGTTGTATAGCCCACCCTCCATCCATCGAGAAAACTCTCCTTCCATCACTTCACTTCGCTCAAATTCTCAAAGTTCTCATCCGCAACCAAATTCCCCTTCTGCTGATTACGTCTGAATATTTCATCCTAATGATTTGAGACTCCAGATTTGCATTCATTTGTCTCTACCCTTTGTCGAATTGATTACCCTTTTTTCTGAAGAAAACCTTCACCATGCTGGTCTATGGGGATTATCTAATGTTCTTTTGAATGACCCTACCAATAATAGTGATGTATATGAAGCTTATCGATTATTTCCTCATTTTCGCTCTGGTAGTCTTTCCATTCCTGCTCTTGCTGAGGGTATAGGGTCCTCACTAATAAAGGCTTTCGCAACCCCCCTTTTTTATATTCTGGCTTGTCCCCCATGCCACTATAGACTTTTGTCGAGAAAGATTTGCCTACAATGCCAGATTTTCCATGTGCATGATGTCCATCCTTAATTCTTTCATCTTTTTCTTTCTGTTGCACAACCCGTCTTCTTCCATCCCGTGGTCCGACATTAGAATTGCAGACCCTCTTTTTTGCTTCCTCAATAGCCATCCATACCCTTATGCTACCCTCATCTATGGATCCTTAAGCTTAAGGTCACATTGCCTTCGCGAAGCCTTGACTCGGGGCTCTAAGTCATTCTCTATTTACTCCGCTCCATTCCTCGCTTGGCTATATCATTTACCAAACCAAATGTCTGTCACCCTTCCTGAAGCCAAACCCTTCCGTCACCCTCCCTTCAGACACACCAGCTTCCCTTCCATCGCATAACATTCCACACGGAGCGTTCGAGCATGTACTAGCAATATCTGCCATCCCTCAACTTCCACCCTTCCTTGCTCACCTCACATCTTGCTTGACTCAGCCTCTGCATCCACTCCCATCTCCAACCCCAATGATCTTCCTTCCATTCATCCAGTGGCATTCATCCATAGCCTCCGCACTCCTATGGAAAATTTGAAATCTCCTTCCCATGTCATTTCTCCTCCAGCAGTCTCTTCCCTGCCGCTCCCTCAACCTAACCCCACCAGTAATTCTGCTCAAACTCCAATTCCAACTTCTTCCCCAACTCCCGCTACTGTTGCACACAACCCCTCTATTCCGTTTGCTCCAAATGTTGATATTCCCTTTCCGCCTGCCCGACAACTGATATCCCTAATGCACCCTCGTTTTTAAATTTAATCCACGATGCGAGTGCCATAGCTATAGGCAGCGCTAACGCATCAACAGTATCTTTGGATTCTGTGTCAGCTGCGGCTTCAATTCATCAATAGTATATCGCTACCATAGATAACATCAATAGGCTGGCCACATCTCAATGGCAATCTCTCCAAGATTCAGTGCGCTAGCTTAAAACGGAAAGAGATAAATATCGTGATATTGCTGATTCAGCCACTAAAGCCTTATCGGATCTCCAAAATCGCTACTCAATGGGTCTATGCGATAGTGCTGCCTGCCGTCGTATTAAGCGAGAACGGGATCGACTTTGGAAATGCATGAGTTCCCTCCAGCTCATGCTTGAACAAGCTTCCGTTCCCATGCCTTCCTCTCCGCCACCCTCAGATGCTGGCCACAATCCTACCCTTCCCGCAAATCCTTAATATAGCATTCTCAAGCTTCCTTCTTCATTCAATAAAGCATTCATTCAATAAAGAATTCTCATGCAGTAAAACTTCATTCCATCATCCTACAACGCAAATTTAATGCATTCTGCTTTCTATTTCTCTCGAGTAATAAAGTAATTGAATACTTTTCTTTTTTTCTCTATCTCCTGTGGTCTCGTTCATTTTGTTGCTTCATAAAGTTCGTGTTGGTATGTGGTCTCTCCGGGACGGAGAGTTCACTCGGTGGTGGGCATCTGTTTCTCCTCACTCTTGATACAAACGTCAAAATTCAAATAAGTGACTAGATATCGGGTGAAGAGAATTGCAATGTATTCCTAGGGTCCAATCCAAGTGTTGGGAAGGTTCAGGTGAAACCCCCCTAAGTGGTTTTAAGTAGACATTAAAAGTTTAAAAGGCAAAGGTATGTGCAAAAGTATGTGAAGCGACATACGTAGAAACAAAAGTGTATGGTCCAATCCAATCAGTACAAGACAAAATAGGAATTCGTTGACTGGACGATCTTGGGACATCAAGGGCCCCAAGATACTTCAGCAGTTACTCTTGTAGTTAGGAGCGTATGTGAATCGAGACTCAAATGAAGGCAAGGACTATTCTTGGACTAAGGAAGACTATGCAAGGTGAGCATAGTCTAAGCTAGGCAAGAGAGAGAAGCGCAAGAGACACACAACGTGCAACGCAGAGAAGTGAAGTGCAAGGTGTGCATGAAGAGTGACGAAGAAGTGTGCAGAGAAGTGCTAAGCTAGTCCCCCAAGGATCCCAAAGTCTCATTGAAGTGTGCGTGTGCCGACAGAAGGTATCCATCCCTCCCCCTTAGTGGAAGCTTGGTGCAAAGTGTGCACAAGTGCAGGCTTGGAGAAGGTGGAGGTTTGGTGCACAAGAGACCGGCAACAACAAGACCCCTGGGTATTTGGTATTTTGTAATTGAGCACTCTGTGGGATTTTGCACAGAAGCATTAGATTGTATTGTGCATCACCATTGTATTTGTCTTATTATAATCAATTGGCAGAGGCTTCCAGTCTGTATCTTTCTTCTTGTCCTTCCCTTTTCTCCTACCAACACTCAAATCCCTTCTTGTCCAAGAAGCCCCCAACACTTGGCCAATCATCCGCTTGATCTCCATAGATAGATGGGATGTCTGCAGGGAAGTGTTCTCCTGAGTCATCAATCTCGAGTATGGGTGGTCAAGATTCTTGTTCCTGTTTCCATCTTTCTTCCTGAATCTCTTTCAAGATGGCATGTGAATTCATGTAACCCGTTTGATGATTTTCTAGGCCCGACCTAGCCCGTTTGAATAGAGTGCTCTTCAAGGGTTCCGTTGGGCTAGTTTGTGTGCTAGAGCTGACTTGCGTAGGGTTAGATACAACTTGCCCTAGTTTCTCTAGGAGTCCTTGAAAATGTAGCTCTAGCCTGGCCATAATTTTCCAATTGAGGTATTGTGATGCCTCAAACATTGCCTGGGCTAATTCCATCATTTTCATGCATAGTTTGGTTCTCTCAATTTCTAAGTCAGGTCTTGGGTAATTCTTGCTAGATTCTCCTACTTGTGGCCCTTCTTGTATTCTTGTTTGATAGGCTTTGAACATCATATCAGGGTTTTCTAGGGTGGGGTCTGCTAGTACTAATCCTAGTTTAGAGGCGAATATTCATGGTTCAGCCTCCTATGATGTCATTTCTAAGATTTTAGCTCTAGTTTCCCTTAGGATTTCCTCTAAGTCGTTGATCTTTTTACCCCATTTCCTCTTTTGTCGCTCTCATGATTCTTTCCAAGTTCTAGTTTTCTTCCCTGTTGATTCTCCTACTTCACTGGCTTCAGTTATCTTTCCTAGGTTTTTTGGTTGCGTTTGCCTTTGTGCTTGGGCTCTAGTAGCTGCCTAGATGGGTATGTATTGAGGTATAGAACCTTCAAAATTTTGCACTATGCCTATCACATTGATGGGCGTCACTTTTGTAGAGGTGTTTGTAGGGTTCTTGGGGAAATCTCTTATGAAGTTATCCTTTCCACATTCAGGGCAAGAGCCTTGAATATTGAAGTATTGCAACTCCATTGTAGTTGCTCCATGTGGACAATCTCATATGAAGTGGTCTCCTTGGCATTTATAACATGGTCCTTTGGGTGCTTTTGGTCTTAGTTGTCTAGCTTGTGGTCTCGGGTTAGGGTTTTTGTACATGACCTGAGCATAATGTGGTTCCCAATTTTTCTCGAACACAGGGTTCTCATAGTAAGGGTCTGAGTTTTTCGGTGACTTTGTGTGGTACGTTGGTGGGCTATCCACATGAGTGGAGTCAAAACTATTTGCATTAGGGTCATTATCTGTTATCAATGGGATCATGGGTACTAATGCCATGTTAGAATTATCCTCAGGTGTAGCATACTTTACCGAAACTACAATAGCAAGGGTGGAGTGTTGGAGATAGGCGTCTGCGGAAGCACGCGAACAGCACCAGGAAGGAGAAAAAGCTTGGAGCACAACACACAATACTGAATGTATTACTAGAGAATGTACAAAGATAAGTAGCCCATTAGGGCAACAGACGTATATACAAGCCGGGGGAAAAAACCTCCTAAAGAGGGAAAAAAGTGCCCCGACGGTCCTAGTGTGTTCACACACATCACTACCTAAATATATCAACAAATCCCTCCTGGGAGTGATGCGGTGAACAAGGAGCTAGCACTCATGTATAAGGAAGTGCCAAGCTATGTGGAAATCACTCCACAAAAGGAAGTAAGCCCAAATATTTGCGGAAATCTTCAAACTTCTCCCTAGGCAGAGCCTTTGTGAAAAGTTTTGCAATGTTCTTGTGTGTGGGCATGTATGCCAAGCTGATCTCCCCAACAGAGAACCTCTCCCTAACATAGTGATAATGCACCTCAATGTGCTTAGTGCAAGCATGGAACACAGGGTTCCTCACAACTGCCAATGCACTCTGACTGTGAGTGAAGATGGTGGTGGCAGAAGACTGACCAACACCCAAATCAGCCATAAGGCATCTGAGCCACACACACTCAAGAGTCGCAGTGAAAGCTGCCCTATACTCAGCCTCACAACTGGAAGTGGCCACAGTAGGCTGCTTCTTGCTCAACCAAGATATACATGAGCTACCAAGCATGAAGCAAAAGCCACTAGTGGACACATGAGTGTCATAACAACTAGCCCAATCAGAGTCATAAAACAACCCAAGTAGTCGAGTAGCACTCAAGTAGCGAAAGATGCGCTTAACCGCCTGCCAATGCTTGACTCTTGGGCAATGCATAAATTTGCTCATCTGTGAGACATCAAACTGAATATCTGGTCAAGTAATGCATAAGTAAATCAAGCATCCAACAGCCTGCTGATAGAGAACAGCATCAAATGCATCTCCAACATCATGAAGACTCATTCGTAAACCTGTCTCCATAGGAGTGGCAATAGGCTTAGAGTCTTCAAGGACAAAACACTGTAATAATGTGTCAATATATTTCATTTGACACAAAGCCATTCCACCATCAACTTGCATAAACTGAATGCCCAAATAGTGATGCAAATGCCCCAAATCAGACATCTCAAATGAGGCATGCAAATCAGAAGTACATCATTAGCACGCTTAACATATAAGGTGCTTTTAGTTGGACTGTTCTCAAAACCATGTGCAATCAGATAGGTGTGTATCTTCTCATACCAAGCACGTGGTGCTTGCTTTAAACCATATAATGCCTTCTTTGACCTGCACACCTATTTTTCATGCCCTTTTTGCACAAAGCCACGGGGCTGAAAAACATACACTTCTTCATGCAAGTCACCATTCAAAAATGCAATTTTAATGTCCAAGTGATGTACATTCCAACCATGTCATGCGGTATGTAGGTGCAAAGGTCTCATCAAAATCAGTGCCTCTTTCTTGTGCATAACCCTTTGCAACAAGCCTAGCCTTATACCTGTCAATTGTACCATCCGGTTTACACTTCAGCTTGCCGTCTTGCCAGGAGGCAAGTCACATAAAGACTAAGTACCATTCTTCATTATAGCATCATATTCAAATTGCATAGCAGCCATCGAATTTTCTGAATTTTGTGTTTCATCAAACGAAACAGGCTCATTCTCATCACAGAGACTAGATGCAGCCATAGCATAGCAATCTGATGCAAAAGAGGCACTATGAGAGCCTGAACGAGTATGACATGATAGAGGTGCATCTAATTTGCTATCATGCAAAGTCTACACCACCCATTTTGGAATAGTTTTTGCTTGCTCAATATAAGCTCTCGCATCAACTAGTGCATCATGTAAGTCTGCATCACAAATGGAATGATCTGCATCATCACATGAAACCTACAAAGGCTGAGAAGTTGCCTCATTGGGATCATCACTAGACTGTCCACCTGCTAAAAGAGGCAACAAAGTATCATACATGTCTTTGGAGCTAACAGATGTCCCCTTAGTACATGAAAGCAATGGCTGAATAGCAACTTTCACAAAAACAACATCACGGCTAACCAGAATGCATTTAGTCTGTAGATGATACAGATGATAGCCTTTACTTTCATAACTGTACCCTACAAAAATACATTTTACTGCTTTATCATCCAATTTTTTGTGATGTTGTTGAGGCACTAATGCATATGCCAAAGAACCAAAAACACGCAGATGAGCAATAGATGGCTTGTGATCATGCCAAGCCTCATATGGAGTGATAAACTATAGCGCTTTAGTGGCACACCTGTTAAGTATATATGCTGCACACATGACAGCCTCAAGCCAGAAACTATGTGGTAAATCCTGACTCTTGACCATACACCATGCCATCTCCATGAGTGACCTGTTCTTTCGTTCAGCAACTCCATTCTGTTGAGGTGTATATGGCACTGTACACTGATTTTTTATACCACGTTCAACCAGAAATGCATTAAAATCAAAAGACATATATTCCCCCCCTCGCTCTGAACGGAGGGTGCCCATTTTATATGCTGATAGATTTTCAGCCAAAACCAAAAACTGTTTGAAGCACATGAACACTTCCAACTTTGCCTTCAATGGATATACCCATGCATGCCTGGACAAATCATCAATGAAAGTCACAAAGTAAAGATAATTTCCAAAAGAAGGTGTCTTCATAGGACCACAGACATCACTATGTACAAGCTGCAATTTCTAAGTAGCCCGAACTGAACCATCTTTTGGAAGTTAGGAATGCTGCATGCCCAAAATACAGCCTTCACAAACATGTTTTCCAGATGCCTCAAGTTTGGGCAAAGAGGACACCATTTCAGATTTCTGCAGGCGTAGCAAACTAGCAAAATTCAGATGACCAAAACGTGCATGCCAAAGCTTTGCATCTGACATAGCTTGAGAATCATGTACTGCACATGCCGAATCATTCAAAGATCTTTCATACTCTATGAGCTTATAGAGCCCATGACATAAAATTCCAGAAGCAATAATCACATCGCCATTTGAGAGATCATGAACTGTACACTTGTCATCAACAAATTTCACAACCAAGCCAATCTTGGCTAATGTAGAAACTAATAACAGGTTCTTCTTGATCCCTAGCACAAATAAAGCATCTGACAAAGTGAAAGAACTACCATCAACAGTAGTCAAAATGATCTTACCAACTCCCATAATAGGATAAGAGGAGTTGTTGGCGCATGTAACAGTATTCCTTGTAGGGGCAAGCTCGAGTGAAGAGAAGAAACTACATTGTGAGGTAATATGCATGCATAATGAACGTGTTCTACCTCGACTGATCTTCCTGCAACAGAGCAGAGACTAACTCCTCGAATGACAAGGCATTTGCATTGCCTTTCATCATCAACCAAAGAGTAGAAGCAAAACTTTGATATGAATCAGGAAGACCATTCAGAAGGTCTGCATAAGTGAGCTATCTGGTATAACCTCATCAGCAGAAATCAACTGTTCCTTCAAGTCTTTGATCGTTGTTCGAAAACTGTCCATAGAATCACCTTCATTCATGTGCCCACTCTCCAACTGTTTTCGGAGGTAAGCAACATGAGCCTCATTCCTAGCTTGGTACAATGTGGTAAGTGTATCCCAAGCATCCTTAGTTGTTCTGCAAGAGTGAATGTGAGGAATAATGGCACATTTGATAGACAACGCTATCGATGCATGTGCCTGGGCATCTCTGCCATCCCAAAAAATTTGCTCTATAGTAGGTGCAGTAGAAACCATAGCACGAATAGGAATATGCAGAATATCATCATCTTCCACACCTTCTGCCTCTGCTTTTGTACTTGCAGTTGTAATAGTTGCAGGTGTGATAGGACGTTTTTCAACACCCTGCACAATGTTCCACAGTCCTTTTGCAACCAATACATGTCGCATCATATAAGCCCATAATGGGTAGTTGGTACCATCCAACTTATCCTCAACATCCAACATACAAAATACATCACTGCTTTCAGCCATGGTCGGTGACTAAAATACCTTGATGCAAAAAATTGACTGTATCTCAAAAAGTTGAAGAGAACTGCCTACACAAATTCCGCTAGACCTATAGCAGACTTTGAGACGCTTATACTGGCGACCAAAAACTGATATATACCTTTGGCATAAAAAGACGAAATAGCCTACACAAGCGCTACAATAGTGTGTTTAGAGGTTGAAAGGAGCTCAGATCGCAATTTTGGCTCACCAAAATTTGTGCGATTATGAGACTGCAAACGGAGGAGTGTCGATGGTGCCTTAGATGAAGCGACGACCTACTCTGATACCAATTGTTGGAGATAGAAGTCTGCGGAAGCACGCAAATAGCACCACGAAGGAGAAGAAGCTTGGAGCACAACACACAATATTGAATGTATTACTAGAGAATGTACAAAGATAAGTAGCCCATTAGGGCAATAGGTTTATATACAAGCCGAGGGAAAAAAACCTCCTAAAGAGGGAAAAAAGTGCCCCGATGGTCCTAGTATGTTCACACACATCACTACCTAAATATATGAACATGGAGGTTGTTGTCTTAGGACATGTTGCGGTCTTGGTTGTGCTTGATATGGCATTTGATACTGAGGGGGGTCTCGATAATATTGTTGTGGCTGGTACTGCCCTTGGTATCTACCTGGCTGATATTGACGAGGGTAGTTCTGCCTAACCACTTGTTTGTTATATGGACAATCTTGAGTAATGTGGTTTGTGTATCTTCGCTCTATAGTACAATACACTCCATTAGAGTTTCCTATGGGTTGCAATGCATGTGGACACATGTTCGCCATATGGTCAACTCCACAAGTATAACACCTTCGAGGGGGGGCTAAGTTGATGCTTGGTTTGCTAGAAACTCCCAATCGTTTGGCCACTTGTTCCGCTAAGTTCTCAATTGAATTGGAACATCTGGATGAAGTCTCTGTAGTGCTATCCAAGTCTCTGCGAACGTTAGGAAGTTCTAACTCGTCTCCTAAGTTATCTTCTATGTCTACACAAATTCGCAAACATTGGTCCAAGGTTCTTGGCTCCTTCAAGAAAACATATTATCTCAGCTTGGCACTCAGTAGGCTGTCTATGAACAAAGCTATCAATTTGGCTTGAGTGGGTACTTCCAATGGGGGACATCTTTCTATGTATCGTCTAAATCTTCGATCGGCCATCCTCATTGTCTCTTGACGGGTTTGTTTGAATGTGTGTATCAAAGAAGACGTGTTGTGTCTGATTCCACTCTTCGAAAAGTCCGTAATGAAGGACTCCATCATATGGTGGATGTCTCTAAATTGATGTTGGTGCAATGTTCAGAACCAATCCAATGCATCACCCTTTAGAGTGAGTCCAAAGGCATTAACTTGTGTAAACATGTCTTCAACTTGTTCGGCCTATAGTGTAAGGAATTGAACTCACAACCTCTTGGTTAGGAATGTGATGGGCTAACCACTTGCCCCAAAAGCCATGGTTGAGGATTACTTCCTAATCCTCTCTCTTAGGGTGTGGTCCAACCATCTCCTACCAGGATTATGTTACATTCTTCCCCCCTTGGTCGATCATTGTCCTCAATGATCTACTCTTGTATCCCTCTGGCCTCGGTGATCAGTCCCTTGAACTCCCTAGGTGCCCTTGAATTGATGTTCCTCAACCTCGCATAGTTTCTTGAACCTTGTTCGCAACCTTGGTCTCTTGAACCCTTGCTCTCAACCTCAGTCTTGAACCTTGTTCTCACCCATGCTTGGTATCTTGAACACTCAATCAAGTGCCACCCAAGGATTCCCAAGGAATTCACACTTCCAAGCTAGCTCATTGGAAAGTTCGTTCCGAGAGCTTTCCAACGGTATATTACATGCCTCAATCCGACATACGGATTGAGAGATACACCCCAATCATTGTAAGGTCCATCCTTGAAACCGACGCGCGCGCCTTCCACAATTCCTACCCTTTCACATAGAGGATGCCCAAGCGCCTTTTTTAGAGGCCATTGGGTCATTCCACCCTTCCCAAGCCTACTTCCTAGGCTCTGATACCAATGTAACAGCGTAACGACTGCAAATGCTCATGAATGAATGACTCTCCTCCCAACCTTATGCCTGTATATATAGCTGCTTGAACTAATGAGGACCACAAATGTAACTAGAGTCCACAAGTGCATGTGCAATCTCCTCCACTCCTTTCATATCCACCACTAGAGTCTATTAGTGGCTGGAGTGATCTCGACCACTACTTTAGTACCTTCCACTAGAGTCCACTAGTGGTTGTTGTACTCACCTCTTGAGTTAAGTCCACTGGACTCAAGTTAACTCACGTTAACTTGAGTTAGAAGGCTCTAGAGCTCTTTGGGCAAAACTCTCTTCCCATGCTCCCCATGGGAGTTGAACCCAAGACCTCCTCCTTCACAACCATGAGACTTAACCACTAGGCTAAGTGGATTACTTGAATATGAGAGCACATGACTTATGCTTGAGTCTACTCTTGAGATCTTTGGTCCTACAGACGAGTGACCAAACGGTATCCGATTTCAGATCTGTCTGAAGCCATCGGATCCCTAGATCATAGACTTACTTTATTACATATAGCACCTGCTTGAATTCTGCTACGTGCTCATAAGGATGTCCCGATCCGTCAAAACAATTCTTCACAACCTTCACTAATGGATTAGGCCTCAAGGTTCTAGGGTAGTCTCTTGGCCTAGGTAGGTGAAAACCGTCCCCACCCGTGTGAGCCCTATGATCCCTAAGAGGTTCTCTTTCCACCCTTCCACTTTTAGTACGGGCCCTCTCCCTTGCTGCAGGATGGATGAAATTACTCTCTGCACCTTCCTTGTTCTTCTCTCTATATCCTTGAGATGTGCCAACACCCAAACTATCCTTAAGTGTTTGTGATCTTACTAGAGGAAAAACTAATTTTCCACCCCATGTATATGCATGTCATCCATGTTCTATGACCTTTTACATTCATTCTGAGGTGTCATCTAAGTATACTACCTTTCTTGGAATCTCTGGGTCTTTAAGTTCATAAATCGTGTTTGTTCCTGTCGGAGTAGGATGCTCTGGCCTATATCTCCAAAAGGTTTTGCGAGTCTCCTTATTCCAAAACAATTCTATACTCCTATTGTCTTGGGGCATCCACTTCGGCGTTATCACCCTCGTTAGTATGGATTTTCCTCTCGGTGTTCTGGGTTCCTCAATCTGTTTACCATGTCCTTCCACATCTATGTCTGCATTTTCTACCATCTCTTCTAGGTCATTGGTTGAGTCCTCCCTAATTGTGATGATATACATGGTCCCTTCCTTGTCTATGTAAGCCTCGTTTTCAAACTTAATGGATGGATGTTCTAGTCCCATAGGTTGATCGGGATTCTGCAGTTGAATCATTGACCTATGAAGGCCATCCTCATATACCCGGGCACCCAATCTATTCGTACGAATGTACTCCAATTGAGTCTTGTAGGGTCTCTCCGTCTTTTCTAGGTGGGCTACATTAAATGATACCCCTGCTCTACCCGTGTTGAAAGACATATCCGAGCCACTTGTATTTGAGCTAACCTTGTATGGATAGTTGCCTAGCTGTTGTGCCCACGATCGTTTGTAGTTCTTACGCTAGCCTCAAAAGATCGGACACTCCGTTTATCACTTTTCCCTAAGTATTTTATAGACATCAGGTTCATTAATCCTAATCTCACCTTACCACGCTCACCCCTTTAATTTGGTCAATCACTTAGTTCTTTTTGAATTTTCTTTAGAGCTTCTTGTCTTATTCACATTTGTTGCAAGGAATCATTTTGATATGTTTTGAGTTTAATTCATTTGAGCGTTGTGTATTCAATTCACAAAAATTCCTTTACGCTTAGTCCTTTCACCCAATTACGTCTTCTCTCGTCAGCTACTTACCACTCAATGAGCTAGGGCAATACCTAGCTACACTAGGAGTCCTAAGACACTCCATTGGTCACAAAATAACTTTACTCAAAGAAATCGTTAACAATTCAAGAAATGGAAATTCCACTTATAGAGTTCTGTTGGACTTAAAAAGAAACTGTTTTGACTTTGCCCAATAACTCGAGGTACTTGCCTGCTTCTTCCTTTGCTCTATGGCACACACAAGAGTTCACGATTAATGTCCAAGAACTGACCCAAAAATTTGAAAATTTGTGCAAAAAGCCCTAATTTTGTGTTTTGTCTAACAGTCACGATGGTCAAACGCAATCGCGATGGTGTGTCACCATCATGATGGTGTGACAACCACGATGGTCGAAAGTCACGATGGTCAGTCACAGTCACGATGATCACTCATGATCGTGACGATCAAGTCACAGCGGTCAACCCACGATGATGAGTGAGGATCGCGATGGTCAATACACGATGATCAAGTCACGACAGTCAAGGTCACGATGATCAAGCAGAATCATGACGATCAAGCCACGATGGCCAGTCAGGATCACGATTGTCAAGCACCATCACGATGGTGATGTTGGGAAAGATGGATGGATACCCCAAGAAGATGAGTTGGTACTGCTAATTCCTGCTTTGTACCTACCCTCTTTCACTTCAAAGTTGTGTTGTAGGCCCCTTTAGCTTCTCAGTGACACTAAATAAGTGCTTATGTACTTTGGAGTTGATGCTTCAAACAATTGAATCAAAACAGACAACTTTGCAATTAGCTTGTGACCAAAAACTTGCTATTTTGGTCTCAACACCTACTGAATCTTTTGCTCAGTACTCACAGTATAGCAATTATAAAAATTCCTTTTGGGTGAATTAAATTAGCTTAGAGAGCTAATGATTACAAGTGGAATCACTTATGATAAAGCACACACTGAGCAATCAATTTAGCAACTGAATCCTTACCCCTGACTTTTTAGGAGATGTGCAGAGAATGACCAGTGAACACTTCGACGTGGATTTCTCCATATTGACTAAATCAAATTGCTTCAAATTTTGACACCTTGTAATAGACTTGGAGCTGGTTCCTACAAGCTATAGAACTTGAAAAATGATGGAGGAAGTCTGAGATATGAGCATTCAAAGTATACTGTTCTGAGTGAACATAGCAGAGATGAAGACAGATGTGATCAATAATGTAATGTATTATGTAACAATGTTATACATGATCATTGGCATGAATATGATGCCCAATGAGGGTGATAAGAGTAGGCTATATTGTAAGCCTCTCAACTTCAACGAATGATCTAGAATAGGCTCAGCAATGGGTGCTCACAAACCGTGAGATTACAAGTCTCTTTTTATAGAGAAATTCTTCAAATTTGAATTTGAAATTCAAATGATCTTCCACCTAAAAGTTCTTCCTCTAAATGAGGAGATATTCTCTCATGAGAAATTGTAACATATTGTTCTCCTAACTTCACGAGTTTAGTGGCATTACAAGATTCCTCCAAGTCAAATGACTTTTACAAAAAGTTAATAATAAAAAATCATAAGCAATGGTTCATGTGGTCCTTCAAAAGTTTGCACATAGCTTCTTCAATGCCTAGCCAAGTGTGAAGGCTTGGCATTTGCACCAACAGCTCCTCCTCAAGCCAAACATCTTGGCTTGCTCTTCTTCATCAATCCTCTTGAATGTCCTGCAATCCAATCATAGCTTTAGACCTGCAAAGTTTAGTACCATCAAGTGCTTTGGTCAATAAATCTGTACATTGCATATTAGTGGACACATATGCTAGTTGAATTTCCTTTCTCAATAGCTTCTCTCTCACATAGTGATAGTGACCTTCTATATGCTTGGTTCTTGCATGATAGATAGGATTTGCTGCAAGATGTAAAGAACTAGTATTCTCACCAAAAATCATTGGTGAGTTAGAATGTAGTCCCAAATCTGAATATAGCAATCTGATCCATATGGCTTCTTGTGTAGCATTGGCTAATCCTATGCATTCAGCCTCTGTTGAAGATAAAGCAATAGTAGGTTGCTTCTTGGAAGACCATGAAATGGGCTTATCACTCGCAAAAGAAAGATAGCCAGAAGTACTCATGTCATCCTTACAACCTGCCCAATCTGCATCTAAATAAAGTTTGATGTCCAAATTTGATGTGTATGGAAAGTATAATCCTTGATTTTGAGTACCCTTGAGATACTTCAAAATCCTTTTGGAAGCTTCCAAGTGAGGTGCTCTAGCTTTGTGGATGAATTGACTTAAGACACTTACTCCATAAGCAATATCAATCCTTGTCAAGGTTGCATAGTTTAGACTTCCAACTATGCTTTGATATCTTGAAATGTCCTCAAGCAAATCACCTTCATGAGCACTCAATTTTTGGTTTACCTCCATAGGAGTGCTAGCTATCTTGGCATTCTCCAAGTGGAACTTCTTCAACATATCCTGAACATACTTCCTTTGAGTAATATAAATTCTAGAATTTGTATAGACTAATTCAAGTCCAAGAAAATACTTAGTAACCCTAGGTCACTGATTTTGAACTCGTGCATCATTAGGTTCTTGATTTGTTTGATGCCATTGGCACCACTACCTATAAGTATGATATCATCAACATACACATGTAGGTATATCACCTCTAAATTACTTCTCTTGACAAACAGAGAGGTATCTGCTTTGCTCATAATGAATCCTTGATCTTGAAGATATGTAGTTAACCTATGGTTGCATGCCCTAGGTTCCTGGTTCAATCCATCAAGAGCTTTGTTTAGTTTGCATACATAATTTAACTTGCTTGGGTCTTCATAGCCAGGAGGTTGAGCCATGTGAACCTCCTCTGAAATCGAGCCATTAAGGAACACATTTTTTACATCCAATTGGTACATATTCCAATTCCTTGATGCATCCACACTTACCAATACTCTGATGGTTGGCATTTTAGCCACAGGTGAGAATGTCTCTCCATAATCAACTCCTTAGGTTGGTGCAAAACCCTTAGCCACAAGTCTAGCTTTATACTTGTTTATGGATCCATCTGAGTTTCTCTTGATTTTATAAATCCATCTAGATCCAATTACCTTCATTGATTCCTTCTTTGGCACCAGCTCCCAAGTATCATTCTCCTTGAGTGCTTCTATTTCTTCATCCATAGCTTCCTTCCATTTTGTCATGGTCTTTGCTTCTTCATATGAAGTAGGTTCTTCAAATGATAAATCCTTGGCACGATAAATGGAGTGCTTAGTAATTAAAGAAGTGTCATACCCATAAATGATTGGTTTCTTACTTTCCCTTTGCGATCTTCTTAGAGCTTGTTTGGATGATTTAGGTAAGTCTTCCAACCTCTTCATCTTGGCATTGCCCTTTGATTTCCATGCCTTGAATTCTTCTAGGTTGATGATGTACTCATCATCTGATTCGATGTCTTCAATTTGGCTTGGCTCCTCCTTGGTGAGGCTTGGAAGCTCCTCTTCCAAGTCATATGGCAACTTGACTTTCCCGTATTCACTTTCAAACCAAGAATCATTCTCATCAAACACAACATCTCTACTGACCATAAAACCCTTGTTGGATGGATTATAAAACATGTATCCTTTCTTATTTAAATCATACCCTATGAAGATGCACTTCTTTGCCTTAGGGTCTAGCTTACCTCTGATCTGAGATGGGGTCATCCCATCAAGTGATTTGGATGGCAACCTGTTAATAAGATAAGTGGCAGTAGATACACTTTCTGCCCACAAATAATTCGGTAACCTTTTTTCATTAAGAATTGATCTAGTTGTTTCCACAATCAACCTATTTCTCTTCTCTGCTACCCCATTTTGCTGAGGGGTATACCTTGTAGTAATCTCCCTTTTGATTCCTCTATCCTGCAAGAATGCATCAAATTCATTGGAGAAGTACTCACCTCCTCCATCTGACCTTAATCTCTTTAGGCTTATTCTTGTTTGGTTTTCCACAAGTGAAAGATACTTCTTAAAGCAACTGAATGCTTCATCTTTATGCTTCATAAAGTACAGGATAGTCCACCTACTCAAATCATCAATGAAAGACACATAGTACCTTGAGCCTGAAATTGCAGGGTCCTTGCTTGGTCCCCACACATTTGTGTGGACAAGTTCCAAGTAATCTTCATGCATGCAGCCTTTCTTTGAGAAGGGTAACCTGTGTGATTTACCAAGCTGACATGCACCACATTTGTAGATCATGTGTTGCTTGGATACATTAGGTATCCCAAGCACACATTGATCTCTACATATTTGTTTCAAGGTTCTCTCACAAATATGCCCTAATCTTTTATACCAAATCTCAAGCTCTGACAATGTTTGATCATTGTAATTATAAAGTGCAATATTCCTTGTATCTTCAAGTTCAAATGTAAATAATCTACTTGTCTTTTCTCCCTTGGCAATTCTCTTGAATCCATGTTGGGGATCCTCCACAAATGCTCCATATTTGTTAAACCTAACATGGAAACCCTTTTCCACAATCTGTCCAACACTCATCAAATTCTTGTTGATTGTATGTACATATAGAAGCCTGCTCAACAAATTTCTATTCCCATCAAAATTTTTAACATTTCCTACCTTGACCACTGAATGCTTGGTGTCATCACCTGTTTGCACTTGGTGCTTTCCCTTGGGTTCCTCAAGGTCATAGAGAAGAGCTACATTGCTTGCCACATGGTTTGAGCAACCTGAGTCAATATAGAAGAGGTGTTCATCATTCATACCTTGCTTTGAAGTCATGTTCATAATCAAAAGGGAATCCTCTTGATCCTTTGTGTAATTGTTGAAGTATTTCCTTGATTTGTAACCTCCTTGGTTGTTGTTGTTGTAGTTATTATTGTAGTTGTTGTTGTAGCCTTGAGTATGATTGAATCTTCCTCTTGATTGTGAATAGCCACCTCTTTGATACCCTCTTCCTCTCTGATTCTTGTAGTTCCTATAGCACTCATCTGTAGGGTGATTAGACAATCCACATATGTTGCATGGGGAAGAGTTGAAAGGTCTCCCCCTACCTTTCTTACCTCCTCTGCCCCTTCCTCTTGAGTTCCTACCTCTCCCTGCATAGTTAGCTTGAGAAGTAGTACCTTCATCTTCAATCTTTTTGCTTTTCCCTTTCTCTTTAGACTTTCCTTTATCTGTGTACAGGACAGAGGAGTTATTACCTCTTGATGGTTCTCCATTTTTGTTGAGCTTGGCTTCATGGGTAAAGAGTTGCCCTATAAGTGTGGTAAGATCTAGAATCTACATGCCCATGTATAATTCCATGGCAGTTGTGAAGGCTTCCCATTTGTCATTTGCCTTGATGCCATTGATTACTTGTCTTACTATTTGCTCCTCTTCAATGTCTTCTCCTATGCTTGCCGATTGGTCAGTGACATCTTTGACTTTGGTCACATACTTTAAAACATTTTGCTTGGGTTGCTTCCTTTGAGTGGTAAACTAAATCCACAATTGATTCTTTCTTGATCTTGTATTAGAAGAAAAGTATGAAGACAATGTATCCCAAGTCTCATGGGATGTTTTACAGTTCGTAATGTGTGGAAGAAGGAATTTAGAGATAGGGTTAAGTAAGTATGACCTTGCGAATGCATCTTTGGCCCACCATGAGTTGAGTCTTTCAAGCTCCTCTCTTGTAGGTTGTCCTTTGCTTCTGAACATGGGCATCTCCTCATCTCCCGATATGTATCCATAGAGACTCCTTCCTTGTAAGCATGTCTTCATCCTCAAGGACCATGCTTGGTAGTTTTTTCTGTCCAATTTATCAATAAAAGAAGGGAAACCATCTCCCATTTTACCTCAATTTGCTCTAATACCATTGTTGGGAAAGATGGATGGATACCCCAAGAAGATGAGTTGGTACTACTAATTCCTTCTTTGTATCTGCGCTCTTTCACTTCATATTTGTGTTGCAGACCCCTTTAGCTTCCCAATGACACTAAATAAGTACCTATGTACTTTGGAGATGATGCTTCAAACAATTGAATCAAAAACATTAAAAGTGTTTTTTGTAGAGGCGATCCCAACAAGACAGGACAATGAGGAAATATTAGATAAAGTAGAGTGACCACCATATCTTTTCAAAGTTCAAAAACATTTCAAAAGATACAAAGTAGAAGAATCAAAGATAGCCATTCAAATGCCCAAGAGAGAAGCAACTGAAGGAGAAGCTTATGATAATCAAGAACAAACCAAGAAAGTACTAGTAACCATGGAAGAGGAAGATGAAAGATGTACTTACATTGGAAAAGATGTATCTACTAAAGAAGAACTAGAATTGATAGAACTAATCATGCAATACAAGGATGTTTTTGTAGGACCTACAAAGACCTCAAGGGAGTAGATCCATCCATCTACTCCCATAGAATCTCAATGACACCTGAAGCAAAGCCCTCAAAGCAACAACCATACACATATAATGACGTTTATTCAATGAAGATTAAAGAAGAGATTGATAAGCTATTAGCAGCGGGATTCATTTATGAGATAAAGCACACAGAATGGGTATCACCTTTAGTATTAGTACCCATAAAGAATGGTAAGCTTAGAGTCTACATCAATTTGAAAAAAGTGAATGCAGCTACTATACGTGATAGCTATCCTTTACCTATCACCAACCACCTACTGGAAAGAGTTGCAGGCAAGGAAGTCTACAACATCCTGGATGGATTCTAAGGCTATAACCAGGTAGCCATTGCTATGAAAGACCAACATAAGACAACTTTCGCAACTGAATGGGGAGTATACACTTTTCGAGTGATGCCATTCGGGCTCACCAATGCCCTCGCAACTTTCTAAAGATTGATGTATCACTTGTTCAAGGAATTTTTAAGAAAAATCATGGAAGTATATGTAGATGATGTGTGCACTTACTCCAGTCAAAGAATTGAACACATTACTGAACTACAGAGGATATTCGAGAAATGTCGACAGTACCGAGTATGCTTAAATCCAGAAAAATGTGTCTTTATGGTAAGGCAAGGAAAGATCTTTGGACATATTGTATCGAAGAATGGAATTTCCATAGACAAAGATAAGATTAAAGTAATTTTAGGCTTACCAACATCTAAAAATGCAAAGGAAGTACAAGCCTTTATGGGTTTGTGGGTACGATTGTCGGTTTATCCACATGCATGCTATAATCATGAAACCTTTATATGGGTTACTGACTCAATTCACTTGATAAGTTCAGCACCTATCTTGAAGGTACCCAATTGGAACAAACCATTCCATATCCATGTGGATGCATTAAATTTTGCAATAGGATGCATACTAGCTCAACCTGCAGATGAAGGAAAATTAGAGCATCCTATCACATATGCCAGTAGACAATTAAATCAGGGAGAGAGAAACTATACCACTACGAAAAGAGAAGGCGTAGGAATGGTATATGCAGCCAATAAATTCTGACATCACCTCCTAGCCAACAAATTCAAGTTCTTTATTGACCATCAGGCATTATTATATATGTTCAATAAGGCGTGTAATACAGGAAGGCTAGTGAGATGGTTCCTATTGCTGATGGAATTTGATTTTGAAGTAATAGTCAAAAAAGGAAATACTCATGTAAGAGCGGATCATCTATCTCGGATGACACACGGAGAACCACCCAACGGAGTGGTTGATGATCTACCAGATACGTACTTATTCAATTTAGAAGCCGAACAAAAGAACTTAATGGAGCAATCTCATGTGAATCGATGGAAGATTCATAAGGGAGTTTATGGGACAATAAGAGAGTTGAAAAGATTGGGAGTATACTGGTCGGACATGCCAAAGGACATACATGAACACATTAGCAGTTGCCAAGAGTGCCAAGAGAATACCCCGGAGGACCATGCACCTTTATAATTCTCTACAATAGCACCGTCTTGGAGTAAGGCATTGCTAAAATTCTTGAAAACATGATCGCATGAGGAAGGAGCTAGTCTAGCAAGGAAGCGGACTCTAGAGGAGATGAGTAAGGACTACACAATAATTGGAAAACAATTATTTGAAATGGGAAAGGACAATCAGCTACAGTTATGTGTACATGAAGGATAATATTTGCCCATTTTAGAGATGGTGCATGCAAGAGCAGCTCGAGGACATTTTTCAGCTGAAAAAACTGTAAAAATGAATCTCTTTGCAGGCTTGTGGTGTTCAACTCTACACATGGACGCCAACACGTATGTACGAAGTCGTGAGATGTGCCAAAGAACCAAGTATCCTATAAGAAGAGATGACATGCTTCTTAGACCCATGATTTGTGTGAGAGCCTTTTCCAAATGGGGCATTGATTTCATAGGACCTATAAATCCTCCAGCCAAAGGATCACATGTTGAATATATAATAGTATCCACTAATTATCTAACAAAATGGGTAGAAGCAAAAGCAACGAGGAAAAATGACACACAGACCACAACAAAATTCCTTTTTGAAAATATCTTTACTCGCTTTGGATTGCCAATAGAGATAGTGAATGATAGGGGAACACACTTCATCAACGAAGTAATAGAATCATTGATGAATGAATTCCTTGTGATTCACAAAAAATCAGCCCCTTACCACCCTCAAGCCAATGGCCAGACGGGAAGTTACAATAAGGTATCATGCACAATGTTGACCAAAATAGTCAACAATGGAAGGTCAGATTGGGACAAACTATTACATGATGCAATTCGGGCCTTCCGGGTGGCTTACAAGACAGACATTGGAACCACTCCATTCAATTTAGTATACGGACATAATGCAATTTTACCCATTGATTTTTTAGTTCCTACCTTACGTATAGCACAACAAAATGAATAGATAGGCCATGAACTATCCCAACAGTTAGACCAAATTGAAAAACTGCATGAAACTAATGCAGTAGCAAGAATTTATGCAGTGAAAAGGAGACAAAAAGCCTATTACAATGCACATATTAAGGACAAGGGCTTAAAGGAAGGTGATTTGGTGTTAGTATATATGTTGAAACAGCATGCAAAGAAATTGCAGCAGTGAGGATATGGACCATTATTGATAAATCGAATCTCAACCGCTGGAGCAATAAATTTAGCCACTCTAGATGGAGATGTACTTCCCAACTACATTAGTGGCTGTAGAATTAAGAGATATATGGAATCATTAACTAATCAAATGTTAGCAGGACTTGTAGGAGTGCAAAAGTGGAAAAAATAAGAAGAAAGGATTAGAGAAGAAGCTTAGAGAAGAAGCTTAGAGAAGAAGCTCGAATGGAAGCTCTAGAACGAATGAGAAAGCAAAAAGAGTGGATAAGACAAAGAGACGAGCGATATGTCCAGGGAGAGGAACCAATACCCATGGCAAACTACCAAGTGGGTAATGCAAAACACGCAAGCAATAGTATTTCCCGACCATACTTAAACCTAGGAATCAAAAATATGGAATATCAATTGGTGGAGGCATTAATTGACACGGGAGAGGCATTAAGTTTTGTACGAGTGTCATAAGCCACTCACCTTAAAAATGGGCATGAGTCACACTAAGGCATACATGATAGGAATCGGAGGAAAAATTATCGAATGTATAGGAGAAGTCCTAATGTCCCTTCATCTAGGAAATTCCACTATGGAGCAAAGATTCTTGGTATGCAAAGATGAAGACCTTATTGAAGACATGGTCCTAGGACAAGACTGGATCTTTGAGAATGAAGTCAGCATACACCTTACACAAGGATACATATCAGCCAAAGTAGGGCATAAAGAAGTCTGTAGTCTCCTGGAAGCTAGGCTATCCCAACCCATCAGCACAATCTCACCTAGGGAAGCAGACATGAAGGAAGATAGGGATGAAGCTTCAGACAAGGAGGTGTCTCATGAATATCCTAAGCTAGACTTACCTGTGAGTAGTGAGGTTCTGCATGACTCTATAACCAATTCCTCCATAGGACATGAGCCTGAGAGAAACAATGAGGACATTTCTTCTCAACCCAGTAACACTATACAAAATAAACCAACATGGATATCAACCACCAGAACACCACATCAAACAAATACGCGAATACAATGGGTGTGTAAGGATAAGCTGCCTCAACATGCTAGTACAATGCAAGAATAGACCAACCATTCAGTAGCAACACAACAAAATAACCCCTATTCGACATTGCAATGGGATGAACCAAGAATTCTTCATATGTAGCTTCCAAAATCATTGGTGGAGGCTCAAAAATCACAGCAATGCACATGGATCCCAAAAGCAATCCAAAGAACAACAAATCAAGAGATAAAAAAACTCAAGGAGATATCATACTAGAGGAATAAAGCAAAGGAAACTATCAAGGATCGTAGAAAAACCCAAAAGACCACAACATGGGAAACCTAATCCAAAAATAGGAATAAGTCAAAGACCACATTCAAGAGTAGAGGAAGAGGAACGCAAAATTTAGGATCATGCCACAAGCACAAACTACAAAGTTAATATGGAGACCCAAGAAGCGATAAGAAATTGATCGAGAGGATCAAGGGATCTCTTCTTGCACTCATAAAGAATCAATTGCATCTAGAGTATGCATGATAGGGCCGCCTTACAAGGCCACGCATTCGCACACAGATTCTTCAATAAATAGTGATGCACATTTCCATAACCAGAATAGGAATTAGCTTCTACTGTCATAAGAATGATCATTCAATGTAAATAAATAAATGCTTTGGCTATAAACTAACCTCTTGTTTTCTTTTAGACCTTGAAAATTAAGAAAAGTTTGGTAAGGCACCTTACTTGTCTCTACTTATGCAAGGTGGTACGAAGTGGAAGAGGACGGCATATTAACAAACTACACAAAAAAAACATGCGAAATTGGTTTCTTTTGTGAACTGATTCTCTACTACACAACCAGTGCAGATGGCTTCCGAAGACTCTGAAGCAATGGTTCAAGAGGAAGTGCTTGAATTTCCATTGAAGAGTGTGACAAAGGCCAAAGGTCATTGGTTTCAAGAAGACCAACCAGCAGGAGAACATTTCTTCTTGGTGACTATTAGGATCATGGATACAGACCATCCATTTCCCCTGATGTCTCAAGACTTCAAGGTCTTACACGAGCTTCCATCAACAATGGATGTGATGAAAAAGTTGGAATCCATAAGTATTTTGAACTGCAATCTACAAGGCAGATTTCTAAAGATGCACTCAAGTAATGAACACCATTCATCCAGCCTTAGACAAACCATCAATGCTAGAAGCCAAAGTTCTTGATGCAGAAGGTGAATGGGTAACCATACAATTCACGCATGAGCTCATTAAAGAAGCATTTGGATGGATCAAGGATGGGACCATCGATCTCAAGGAAGAAATTCATCTCAAAAAATCAAAACATTCATGGATATTAATCGTGTTGATATTGAAGAAGAAGTCAGGTTGGTGCATCAACATTTCTGCTTTCCTAATATGCATAGATATACAGAACCATAGAAAATAATAGTTCAATTATTATCTCATGCCACCAAGAAAATCAGTAACCAAATAAACTTGATGCCCTACATTCAAGAATGATTATTTGAAACCAAGAAGCAATGGGGTCATAAGAAATTTTTGAATGGGAGTGTGGCTCTAACCATATTGATATACCATGCATTAGGCATTCGAGAATACCTCAAAGAAATGTCATCATCTACTGAAATGGCTAAGTATGTGAAGCCAGCAATAGTACCAAAAAAGAAAAAAGGAGTAAAGATGATCGAAGAGGTAGGAACAAGCACACAAACAATGATGTGAGGAGCAAAAAGACTAAGGGAGGTACCAAGAGCAGAAGAAGCTACTCCACCATCAAAGAGGAAACATGTACTCCCTAGAAACAAAATAGAACAATCCACTCCTATTACAGAAGCTGAATTACAGGAAGCCATGGAGGAGACTCACAAGTTCATGGAAGGATAGATCAATCTACCAGTTCAAGGGCATCACTATCGTCAAGCTTATACCGCATCTATGCCAGGAAAGAGACTAACCAAGCTCCACCGATCTAGAGAATTGGGATTAGTTAATTCCAACTCTTCATCTGAGGTCTAGGAGGAACATGAACCATTGACCATGAACGTTGATATTTGGAGTGAATCAAATGATGATGGTAAATGGGTTGAAATAGATCAAGTCAAGGATTCACTTGAAGTAGAAAGAAAAAAGCGGGATCAAAATCCGGATGCGACATTCGAAGATGGACAAAAAGAAAAGCCAACAAAAGAGGATGTACACACATTAAAGCTAAATGACACAACAAAACTTAAAGTTACAAAAATCCTCCTTGAGAGTCAAGCTACAATGAAGATTCCAAAGGAAGAGAAAACACAAGAAGAAATGAAAGAACAAGAACCATTCACGCCTATAAGAATAGTAGCAGAGCCTTCACCTCTAGATGTGACATTTCAAGGGAGTGCTACTAAGTCTACCACACATGAAAAAGAAGAACATCGAATTCAGCTACAACTCAGACAACCACATAACAAGATTGTACATATTGAAAAGGGTAAGGATGTACAAACAAGTGAAAGACCGAGCATACCAAAGACATGGCTCAATGTGGATGTGGCACAGCTAAAGCTAGTGGTAAAGCAAATGATCCAGATAGCCATGAATACACAACAACAACTCATGGAAGCAGATAGCAATTATGACAAAGCATTAGTGGAAAGAAATCAATTCAAGACATCAAGTGAAGATTTATCTGCTAGGATCTTACATGCTCAACATGCCCTTAGAAATAAAGAACAAGAGACCAAAGAAGCTATGGAAAGATGTACACTAGTGACCGAATAAAATTAGAAGATGCAATACCAAGCTTAAGGAACTTCAAGCCAAATATGCATCCAATGAAGCTAAAAAGGTACATATCTCTAATAGAAGCAAAATCTTAGAAGCTTAGATAAAAGTATACATGGATGAGGCAGACAACCTGAGAAAGATGAATAAAGAATTAATGAACGCAATCCTACTTAATCAACCTGTGGAGATGTAAGAATGTCAACAAAATAATACACACGAGTTAGAAGTTCATATAGCTAAGTATGCGGATCAGCTAAAGCAAGAGCAAGAACTAAGAGAAGAGTGGGAAAGGAAATATATGTATGACACAAATGAATTAAGAGAGAAATGGAAGGTAACTGAAGGACTGTACATCGAACAATGCAATAAGGATGTGGACCAAATGGCAATCTTAGGAGAAAGCAAGAAGCAAAGTGATATGGAGCTTGCAGCGATGAAAGAACAAATAAAAGATAAAGATGAACTCATAAAAAATCTAGAAGAACATATCGCAAAGCAAAACAATATGGGGACACTAGTAGTTCAAAGCTCTCAAGTGACTACTCTGGAGACTGAGGTATGTCCTCCTTCTCCCCCCATACATAATTCACCAATACATGAGGGAGAAGTAGAGAAGAGTGCTGATAGACATACACGGCCTATTGCAAAACTAAGCCAACATGAGCGGGCACTACTGATGTCCCAACTTATGGGACAATTTGAAGATCCAGTTTTGAAAGTAATGAAAGAAGCAAAAATCAAAAGCAAGAATTTAGAGCAAATTTTGAAGCCCTTTAGTGCACCATATGGCCTATTGAAAGAAGAAACCATGCAATATATCAAGAGCACTACAAAAAAAGAACCAAATCAAGACTTACAGTTCAAAATAGATACATTCTCTTATACACAAGAAGAATTTGACATAGCAGATCCAATCTAGAGATGAAAGTTTTTGGAAAAGAATCCAACTCTACGGGTGTGTTGGGAATCTGCACCATATTTATTACAAGTGAACCCATCTTTTTTCTCAGTACCCAGAAGAAGATCCTGAATGTAATTTTGGGAAGAATTGGGCGAGAGCACACTCAATAATCAGTGGCTGAACCACCCACTGTTACCAAGCCTGCCACATGACTATTTACCCACCGAAGAATATATGGTACATACATTAGAATTTGGCTCTCAAGATATGCTACAATCCCTGATCTAACAATAAAAATGATGAATAAAGTGTTGAGCATACTACTCATAGTTTAGAAAGTCTTCAAACATTCTCAATATATATTTTTGAACTTTATTGGAATTAATCAAGCCACAAACGCCCTCATTTTTTATCTCTCTATCATGCCTAGTCAACTTAGTATCATGGCTATATACTCACTTTTGATGTTCTTACCGAGTTAGTATATGCAGACATTTGAAGAAACATTTTTCACAGGATTTTTTGAAGTGGACCCGAAAATTTTTATCAAAATGACTTCCAATTTAAATGCTCGATTGATGGCCTATGAATTAAGTTTCTTTGCAGATCATAGATAGGCACCAAATGATGGAGTAAAATCAGCCCAATGGAAAGAACTAATGATATGTGAAGCTAATCTGTTAAATCAAAGAGAGCAAACAGCTATTCGAACATGCTCACATCACTAGCCAAAACCTGTTGGGGATGACAGAGTTCAGGAAGAGGGACATGTGGAGGGAGAATCAAGTAAGAGAAGAAGAAGAAGAAGAAAATCAAAAAGAAAAATTGTCCAATGAATAAAACCCACCCTCTTCTCAAAGCCTCGTAGGGGCACGCATCAGGTTGTAATGCGAAAGAAGGAGGTCCCGAAGTGTGTGAACAAAGATTAAACACATAACCTTTGAAGCATCAACCAAAAGACAAAAATAGATGCAGTGTTTACCAAATGGTGCATGCAATGAAAAGAAGTAAACAAGCTTAAGCAATACAATAGGGCCAGATGTGTGAGAACAAAGATTTATCCAAAGGTCAAAAGTTAGAAAGAGGTAGAGGCTAAAAAGTGGAAATGGATGACTAAGATAGTCACATTCTTAGCCACTAGGTGTGTGCGGTGGAAAAGAGCTTAATAGGCATCAATGATAACACAACCACCCTCATATATGAATGTAAGGAATACCAAGGGGACGACGGAAGCATTGGACTTAGGCTCAGATAAAGTAACAAATTGTTTGGAGGTCCTAACTGTCTCCTTGACCGCTGGGTGTGTATTGAAAGAACAATAAGAAAGCCTTAGACAAGAAGCAAAGCCTATCAAGGGACGACAGAGAAAAAGAGGGGGAGAGTATTGCAGAGTAAAGAAGCATAGAAAAGGGAGCCCCAAAAATTTTCAAATTTTGGGCATAAATTTTCTTCTTCAAATTCCTATGAAGTACCTCATGAAGCTATGTAAATGCACTAGAGGAGTCTTCTAGATGCATAAAACCCCACTATTGTAACATAATCCTTGTAACATAGTAGGAATTTAGTTCTTTCCAATAAAAGTGCTGCTCTCTTGTGTGAAAGGGCCAATTTTAGGGCACATGCATATAAGTCACTTGGTGACTCTTGTAAAAAAACAATTTTATCATTGTGAGAACTGAAGCAAAATTTCAAATTTGCCTCTTTCTTGTTGATTACCTTCTTCTCCAAGAGCTTGTGTGTGTGTGTGTAGTATGCTTGAAATGTGTGTGTAGGACTATTGTCTACCCCATCCCTTCATGTTTGAACTGTTGTAATGCGTGTGTGAGACTTGAGGAGTTGTGGAGCAGGTGTTGGTGTTTCCCACCATTTTGCTCATAACTTGAAGTATGTTTGTCGGATTTGACTAAAACCATTAGATGGGTCTCATTGAGAGCTTCAATATGAACCCACTATTGACTAGAAGATTTTGGTCCTAAGAGAAAAGTTCAGATTTGTGCTTATTATTGTAATAGGTATCGCAAAGTGCATTTTGAGAGGATTAGTGAGTCAGAGAGGTAGTTGAGACAAGTCTCTTGCATTGTAGCATTGACACTTCACTTCCCATCACGTGTGCACATGTCTTCACACACTTGACATGCCTAATCTCTCGGATTGATAATTAAACATGTACTAATCCACCACTATATGCACTTGTGGGGTGATTAAGGGAAAGTCTCATCGACACAAGTCCCTAAGGCTTTATGACTTAGGTACACAATGTCTGAACCACACACACTCAACAATCGCTCTGAAATTTGTCCTATACTCAACCTCACAACTAGAACTGGCCATAGTAGGCTTCTTCTTGCTCAACCAAGATATGCATGAGCTACCACACATGAAGCAGAAACTATTGGTGGACACACAAGTGTCATAGCAACCAACCTAGTCATAGTCAAAGAAAGCATGTAAATATGGTGGTAGTGATCCTCCCTTGGGATAAAACAATCCAAGCAGCCATGTACCACTCAAGTAACGAAAGATGCACTTAACTGCCTGCCAATGCTTGACACATGGGCAATGCATAAACCTACTCATTTGTGGGGCAGCAAACTAAATACCTGTCTGAGTAATGCATAAGTAAATCAAACATCCAACAGCTTGTTGATAAAGAGCAGCATCAAATGCATCTCTAGCATCATGAAGACTCAATCATAAACCTATTTCCATAGGAGCGGTAATAGTTTTGCACTCTTCAAGGCCAAAATGCTACAATAATGTGTAAATATATTTTGTTTGAAACAAACCTATTCTGTCATCAACTGGAATAAATTGAATGCCCAAATAATGATGCAAATGCCCCACATTTGACAACTCAAATGAGGCATGCAAATCATCCTTAAGATCAACAATATGCTTCTCATTAGGACCACTGAGAAGCATGTCATCAATGTAGACAACAATGATCAGAAGCACATCATTTGCATGCTTAACATATAAGGTGCTCTCTGTTGGATTGTTCTCAAAACCTTGAGTAATCAAATAGGAATGTATCTCTTCATACCAAGCCTGTGGTGCTTGCTTCAAACCATATAATGCCTTTTTCAACCTGGACACTTTGTTTCATGCCCTTTTTGCACAAAACCATAAAAATAAAAAACATACACTTCTTCATGCAAGTCAGCATTCAAAACTTTAGTTTTAATGTCCAACTGATGTACATTCCAACCATGATAAATTGCAAGTGCACAGATGCTATGAATAGTAGTCATGCAACATGTAGGAGCACATGTCTCATCAAAATCAATACCTCTTTCTTGAGCATAACATTTTGCGACAAGCTTATCCTTATACCTGTAAGTTGTTCCATCAAGCTTACACTTCACCTTGTATACCCACTTAGTGCCAATGGCCTTCTTGCCAAGAGGAAGTCACATAAAGACCAATTACCATTTTTTCATTATCGCATCATATTCTCATTGCATAGCAGCCATCCAAATTTCTGAATTTTGTGCTTCATCAAACGAAACAGGCTCATTCTTGTCACAAAGACTACATGCAGCCATAGCATCGCAATCTGATGCAAAAAAGCACTATGAGAGCCTAAATGAGTATGATATTATAGAGATGCATCTAATTTCATATCCCGCAAAATCTGCACTAGCCATTTAGGCATAGTTTTTGCCTCATCTATATCACACCTCTCATCAACAAGTGCATCATGTTAATCTACATCAAAAATGGAATTATCTGCATCATCATTTGGAACCTGCAAAGGTTGAGAAATTGCCTCATTTGGACCAGCACTAGACTATGTACTTGTAAAAAGAGGCAACAAAGTGTCATACACATCTTTGGAGCTAATTGATGTCCCCTTAGTACATGAAAGTAATGGCTGAATTGCATCTTCCACAAAAACAACATCATGACTAACCAAAATGTGTTTAGTCTATGGATGATACAGATGATAGCCTTTGCTTTCAGATTTGTACCCAACAAAAATACATTTCATTACTTTATCATCCAATTTCCTACATTGTTGTTCAAGCACTAATGCATATGCAATTCAACGAAAGACACGCAAGTGAGCAACAGATGGCTTATGACCATGCCAAGCCTCATATGGAGTGATAGACTGCAATGCTTTAGTGGGATACCTGTTAAGTAGATATGTTGCACACATAATAGCCTCAAGCTAGAAACTATGTGGTAAAGCCTAACTCTTGAACATACACCTCAACATCTCCATGAGTGACCTACTCTTTCTTTCTAAAACTCCATTTTATTGAGGTGTATACAACACTGTACATTGATGTTTTATCCCACATTTAGCCAACAATGCATGAAAATCAGAAGACATATATTCCCCCCTCGATCATAACGGAGGGTGCCATTTTACATGCTGACAAATGTTTAGTCAAAACCAAGAATTGTTTGAAGAACATAAACACTTTGGACTTTGCTTTCAATGGATATACCCATGCACCTACTTTTTAGTGGCCTCCTCAATCCAATTTCCCACCAGTTCACAATCCAACCCCCTTACAACCTACCAAACCTCCAACCCTTCAAACTACGATGATGGATGCTCAACAAAAGAGGCCTCGTATCACTTGTTGGCATTGTGGTAAGTTTGGTCAGACTAAAGCTAAATGTAGGTTTTGAACTAACGACATGATGCCTATTGGAGCTCAAGTACACAACATGGAGGTGGTTTTTGAAGACATTCAACCTGATTGGACTGAAGAATCATTGGAAAAGGATCTAAGTACCTTGGGCAACGCAATTTCTATTCATTCTTTACTTTGCATGCAAGGCACTATTACTGGTAAAGTTGTTAATATTTTACATGATGATGGTAGTTCACATCATTTTATTTCTCATACACTATTGCAAAATCTCCAATTAAACCCACTTCCTTCTATGTATAAAGTTAAGGCTGCATTTCAAGGAAATAGATATAATGTTACAAGTGAAGTGCATAACGTTCAGATTTGTATAGGCTCATATGTAGATGAACACACATTCTTAATTGCTCCTTTGCAGTCCTATGATGTTGTACTTGGTATGCCGTTTTGTCATTATTATAATCCATGCTTTGTCTGAAATGCATGACTTCCAACCATTTCCATTAATTATTCATACTCAAGTAAAACATGCATTTAGGAAAGACTACAACTCATGTATTTTTTTTGTCAATAACATAGTTGATTACACACATACACTTCCTAATGCACATAAATCATTTATGGATTCCTATAAGGATTGTTTCATGGATTATTTTCCTTCTAAACTAGCACCTTCTAGCGGATCACTTGACCATAGTATAGACTTGATTCCTGGTAGTTCTCCTCTCCATAAAACACCTTATAGGCATAGACCTTTACATCAACAAGAAATAGCTAATCAAGTTAAGGATTTACCACACAAAGGACTTATAAGACCTAGTTCTTCTCCCTTTGGAGCACCTATTCTTTTAGTAGAAAAGAAGAACAAGACTTATAGGATGTGCATTTACTATAGAGCACTCAATAAGATCACAATTAAAAACAAATATTATATCCCTTGAATAGATGATTTTCTAGATAAACTTCATGGAGCACGTGTCTTTAGCAAAATTGATCTTAAATTAGGTTATCATCAGATACGAATGACAAAAAATGGCATTTATAAGACTACCTTTAGAACTCAAACTGGTCACTTTGAATTCATGGTAATGCCTTTTGGACTTACCAATGCACTTGCTACATTTGCACGTATGATGAATAACATTTTTCTTGACTACCAAGCTTTTGTTCTTGTTTTCTTTGATGACATACTTGTCTATAGTAAGAATGACAATGACCATGAAAATCATTTAACAACTGTTTTTAATTTGTTATGCAAAAACAAACTTTATGCCAATTTTAAAAAGAGTTATTTCTTCCATAAAGAATTAGAATCTTTAGGTCATATTGTTTCTAGTCAAGGCATTCATGTAGATCCAAAGAAAATTAAAGTAATTGAAGAATGGCATGTACCTCAATCTGTGAATGATGTATGTTTTTTTCTAGGTTTAGCTAGTTTCTATAGAAATTTTGTAAAAGGTTTTTCCTATTAGCACTTCCAATGACATTAATATTGAAGAAAAAGTTAAAATTTGCATGGGGATTAGCACAATGACAATCTTTTGAAAAACTCAAACATGCACTTTCTCATGCACCTATTTTGTAATTACCAAATTTTACACAACCTTTCCATGTATTTATAGATGCTATTGGTTTAGGTATAGGTGTTGTATTAATGCAAAATGACCATCCTATTGCATTTGAAAGCAGGGAACTTAAACCTTCTCAAAAGAATTATGATAAGGAACTTTTAGCTATTGTGCATGCTTTAAAAATTTGGAAATATTACCTTATTTTTGACAAACACATTAAATGGGCTTCGTTCATACAAAATTTTTAGCTTATGATTCAGTATAAACCTGGAAAAGCTAATGTTGTAGTTGATGCCCTTAATCGCTTCCCATCCCCACAAACAAATATTGTTTCACTCAATTATATTTATGTTGTTCATATTCATTCGTTTCATGACATGATTCCTACTTATGCATCTGATTTGTATTTTTCACAAACATGGAATGCTTTCAATAATTCTACAACATTTAGTGAGAGTCACTACACTTTTCATAATGGATTTTTGTATTTCCAACACAAGTTATGCATCACACAAGGTTTTAAAGAATTTGTTATGAAAGAAATGCATGAACCACAGTACATGGGTCATAGGGGCATACAAAGTACTATCTCTACGTGTAAAGAATTTTTCTCTTGGGCCAATATGGAAAAGGACATTGCATAGTATGTTTCCCATTACATTCTGTGTCAACATGTGAAAAGACATCATGGTAAACCATTTGGATTATTAATGCCACTTCACATACCTAATGGACCATGGGAACAAATTTCTATGGATTTTATTATTAGTCTTCCTACAACTTCATCTCATAATGATATGATTTGGACAATTGTTGATAGGTTTAGTAAACGAGCCTATTCCATTCCTTGGAAAAAGACTCTTTTTGCACCTCAAGCTGCTAAGTTATTTATTAAATGTATTTTTCCACATCATGGTTTTCCAAAAGTTATTCTTTCAGATCAAGATGTTCGTTTTTGTAATCACTTTTGGGTTGCATTATTTCAAAATTTAGCTTCCAAAATAGACTTTAGCTATGCATTTCGACCTGAAAGTAATGGGCAAAGTGAAGCTACAAATAGTACTATTTTAGATTTATTACGTTGTTATTCTTTAGACAATCCAAGTAATTGGGATGAGAAAATTCCTTTACTAGAGTTTGCATATGATAACACAACACATACCACTATTGGACGTGCACCGTATGAAATTGTTTATGGTAAAAATCTTCCCACTTCCATGACTCTCACTCAAATTGATATTCCTATGGTTGATTCTTTTGCACAAGATCATATTTCTACACTTCATGAGGTTCATGAACACATTAAAAAGAGTCAAGAATGTTACATGCATAATGTTAATAAGAAACAATTAGCTAAACAATTTAATGAAAATGATTTGGTATGGTTACGAATAATTAAAAGATGTTTGAAAAATATTTCACAACATCCTAAGGTTAAAGTTACACCATGTTATTATGGACCTTTTTGTATTATTCAAAAAATTAATGAGAATGCTTTTAGATTAGAAATACCTTCTCATTGGAATATACATAATTCTCTTCATATCAATTTGTTAAAATTGTTTAAAGGAACTTTACCACTCAATCCTATTTCAGATCATCCTCCATTAATTGAAGAGGATGCTGAAATTTTAGTTCTAGAGCAAATACTTGATTATGATGTTACTACTACATGCATAGGTAACCAATATCATAGATGTTTAGTTAAATATAAAAATCACTCACTTGAAGAATCTCAATGGATTCATAAAACATCACTAACTCCACATTATGATCATTTGATTTCTGCATATCATTCACAGTCACAATAAATTCCAGTTTTCCAATTCCATGCATGTGTTTTTACATGGAACATGTGTATGATTGTTCATTGATGGGACATGTGACTGGCCATCCATGTCTATTTTATTTTTATCAACTAAGGTCAGTTGCTCGTCAACTTGGAGGCATGTTATATTTTATGGAATAATGGAATGTTATATGGATTTTAATGTGTTGAGGGTCTTAATGTGATTTGTGTTTTGATTTAGCAGGTGAAAACTCATGAGGGTGTGAACGTGCATGGACTTATTCAGATATTTAAAAGAATATTTAGAAGATAGTATTTTAGTTATTTTTTGTAAAAATAATAGATCGCTTTAGAAAATGACATTTTTGTAAAAATAATAGATTACGATTTTATAAATAAAGAAATTTTTTGTAAGAAGCATGCTTTTCGAAGCGTTGCCCTCATGTATGTAATGGAAAATACCTATAAATACACATGCTCTGATAGACTAGTCCATCAGAGTATGTGGGGGGAGATTGTACCCAATATGGTGTCAAGTCTCTTGTCTCTTTCTATTCTCTAAGTATTTTTGTGAGATTTCATTTTTGTACTATCCTCTGTGTACGTGTGTATGTGGGATCCAAAGGTCAACAATTTTGTATTCCATTTTGTAGTTGATTGTGCAATGGCACTCCACTTGTACTGCATCGGGAAGGCAAATTGTGAAGGGTTGTACCACTCTTTCACCTATCGATGAAATGCTTGGAGTCACAGTTGCACCTCATGGTCGTGCACAAGAAAGGATTCCTCTCATCTTCTTTGGCTGGCGTGTGGAGGATTTTTTAATTCTAAATTGTTGAATCTTGGACCAAGTTAGGGCTCTCTAGATTGGTACCTCATAAAAGGGAAACTTGTAGATAATGCATGTAATGGCTCAACATCCATTCAATATAGGCTTGCGGGACCACCAACTAATAGCTATGTGAAGCTATTCAATGATCCATGTAGGTAGGTTGATTGTGAGCTCGCAAGTCTCAGCTAAGTATAAATAGAACCATATTACTTGTGGGATTGAGTAAAATATCTTGTCTAGGGAAAGCAAAGTGTCGCATGCACAGCTTAAGTGGTACTAAAATGTTGGATGTCATTGCCATCATGTCTTTTAGCTTTGTTATGTTCCTACTCTTCATATTGTCTAGTACTAGAGCCTCCTTATCTAAGGGAATATACATAGCTTGCATATTGAGTGCCTCACATACTAAGCTCAAGGTGAGTGCAATAGGCCTTTTGATAATGAAATAAATCATTTTGATCTTTCCATTATATATTGTGGGCATAATGTTTAGGATGAATAAGTAAGTCATTTTATGCATATAGGAAAAATTTAGGGACGACAAGTTGAAGTGTAATAGGCTTCTCGATAGTGAAATAATTTATTTTGAGTATACAAATATATCATCAAGAAATACTAAGATGAATTCGTATAGGTAATCATGAAATATATTGTTCATCAAGCACATGAATGTGGTGGAAGTGTTTGTTAATCCAAAAGGTAAAACCATAAACTCCTAGTGGCCATAACATGTTTGCAAAGCTCCCTTGCATATATCTTTTGTTTTGATGATAATTTGGTGATATCCAGTTCTTAAGTCAATCTTAGTGAATAAAATCGCTCCACTTAATTTACCTAATAAGTCATCTATGTGAGGGAGTGGGTACTTATTTTTATTTGTTCTTTTATTCAACCCCCTATAGTCAATACATAATCTATAAGAGCTATCTTTTTTCTTCTAAAATAAAACAGGTGCTCCCCAAGGTGAAACACTCAATCTTATCAATCCTTTCTTCAAAAGATTGTGTAATTGGATTTTAAGCTCCTTTAATTCATTATATTTAATCTATAGGGTTCTCTAGAATATGGTTCACTCCCCAGATATAGGTCAATGGCATGGTCAATTTGCCTAGGTGGCGATATAGCAGGCAAGTCCTTTGGAAATACATTTGCATATTCTTTCAAAAGATTTTCTACATAATTCGAAAGATTTTCATCATTATCTTCCTCATGCTGACTGTTCACATACACTGCAAATGTTCTACAGCCATCACGTATACCTCTAGTTATCTACATAGCAAAAATGAGAATAGGCTTAGGATTATGCACATCACCTAGAATGTGGATAGATTCACCATCTAGCCTTAAATTGATTCTTCTTTGTTCACAATCAATTGTTGTAGAATTTTGTACTAACTAGTCCATGCCTATAACTCCATCACTCTATTTCATCTCAATCACATGGAAAAATCCTAGGAAAACACCTATCATAAAAAGTAAATGTACGGTTTTCAATGTATCCTTTTGTATAGTGTACTTGTCTGTTGGCCATCTTCAGAGGTATTATTATCTGCATATTTAGGGATATCTCTAATTTTTTTACCAATTTGAAAGATAGAAAAAAATATGTACTACCCAAATTGATTAGAAATCTGATTTTATGTGTAGAAATTGTACCCAAAATCATAATTACAGAAGCCCTTAGGCAAGAACTAGCCACCATGCAACATAAAGTAGAGTTAGGGCACTTACCTACATCATCTACTTTGTCAATTGTTGCACCTTCCTCAATGATGTTTGTCACCTTCAATTGTGGAGGCTGAAAGATTGCATTTCTTGGGCATTCATAAATTCGATGCCCTTTCTCTTTAGAACATCACCACTAACCTCCAATGCATATTTGTGAAGGTGTAGGAACTTTTCTTTGTACTCATCAACAGACAATCTATGCTTGTCACTCTCGTGTTGTCAAGAATTATAGAACTCCATCTTCTTCTCCACATGGTAGTGTGGAGAATGATAATGTTTTTCTGCTTGCTTTTTAAACTCCTTCCATAGAATTGGAAAAGAACACATCTGAGTTTGCATATAGGACTTCCACCATAGCTTTGTGATGTCATGCAGGTGTAGGATCCCAACCTATGCCTTGGGCTTCTCATTGGATTCTCAAAAATCAAAGAAATCCTCTAGCTCTTCAATCCATGCCTCTATTGATATATTTAGGTAGTGATGTGTGTGAACACTCTAGAACCGCCGGGGCACTTTTTTCCCTCTTTAGGAGGTTTTTTTCCCCCGGCTTGTATATACACCTATTCCCCTAATGGGCTACTTATCTTTGTACATTCTCTAGTAATACATTTTTTGTGTGTTGTGCTCCAAGCTTCTTCTCCTTCCTTGTGTTGTTTGCGTGGTTCCACAGACATCTATCTCCAACAATTGGTATCAGAGCAGATCGTCGCTTCATCTAGGGCACCGCTCCTCCGTTTGCAGTCTCAGAATTGCACAAATTTTGGTGAGCATACTCAAGGTGCCGAAATCGTGATCTGAGCTCGTTTTGGCCTCTGAATGCACTATCGCAATGCTTGTGCAAGCTATTTCGTCTTTTTGTGCCAAAGGTATATACCAATTTCTATTCGCCAATATAAGCGTCTCGAAGTTTGCTACAGGTCTAGCGGAATTTGTCTGAGCAGTTCTGTTCAACTTTTTGAGATACAATCAATTTTCTGCATCAAGGTATTTTAGTCACCGGCCATGGCTGAAAGGAGTGATGTATTCCATATGTTGGTTGTTGAGGATAAGTTGGATGGTACCAACTACCCATTGTGGGCTTATATGATGCAACATGTATCGGTTGCAAAAGGACTGTGGAACATTCTGCAGGGTGTTAAAAACGTCATATCACACCTACAACTGTTACAACTGTAGGCACTGAAGCTGATGTAGTCAAAGATGATGATATTCTGCATATTCTTGTTCGTGCTCCAGTTTCTGCTGCACCTACTGCAGAGCAGATTCGCTGGGATGGCAGAGATGCCCAGGCACATGCATTGATAGCTTTGTCTATCAAACATGCCATTATTCCTCACATTCGCTCTTGTAGAACAGCTAAGGATGCTTGGGATACACTTACCACATTGTACCAAGCTAGGAATGGGGCTCATGTTGGTTACCTTCAAAAACAATTGGAGAGTGAGCAAATGAAGGTGATTCTATGGATAGTTTCCTAATGTAGATCAAAGATTTGAAGGAACAGTTGATTTCTGCTTATGAGGTTATACCAGATAGCTCACTTGTGCAGACCGTTCTGAATGGTCTTCCTGATTCATATCAGAGATTTGCTTCTACTCTTCGTTTGATGATGAAAGGCAATCCGAATGCCTTATCATTTGAGGAGTTAGTCTCTGTTCTGTTCCAGGAAGATCAGTCCAGGCAGAACATGTCCATTATGCGAGTTGCAGATCAAGCTTTCTTGGCTAGTCAAAAGGGCAAAGGAAAATGGAGCTCTTCAACTAGTAAGCAGAAATCTGCTAATTCTGCATATTTGAAGAAGGAAGATAAAGATGAGAAGAAATCAAAAAAGCAGAAATTGTTTTGTAAGTATTGTAAAGGGAATGATCATATCATAAAGAACTGTCCAAAACTGTCTGCTAAAGAGGCAAAGAAGAAAGAGGCTGGAATGGTTGTTGCAGAGGCCTCTACACCAAAAACAGAGTCTGCTAATCTTGTGTAGGAAGAAGAATGGGTGTTTACTACTGTCTGCAGTTTTGACCCATCTTCTCATGAGCAGTGCATGTCTGCAATAGACTCAGATGTTTGGTATTTTGACAATGGGGCAACCAAACATATTACCTCGCATCGCAGTTTCTTCTCTTCACTCGAGCCTACCCCTACAGGGAATACTGTTACATGCACCAACAACTCCTCTTATCCTATTATGGGAGTTGGTAAGATCATTTTGACTACCACTGATAGTAATTCTTTCACTTTGTCAGACGCTTTATTTGTGCCAGGGATCAAGAAGAACCTGTTATCAGTTTCTGCATTAGCCAAGATTGGCTTGGTTGTGAAATTTGTTGATGACAGGTGTACAGTTCATGATCTATCAAATGGCGATGTGATTATTGCTTCTGGCATTTTATGTATGGGCTCTATAAGCTCATAGACTATGAATGATCGGTAAATGATTTGGCATGTGCAGTAAATGATTCTCAGACTATGTCAGATGCAAATCTTTGGCATGCATGCTTTGGTCATCTGAATTTTGCTAGTTTGCTACGCCTGCAGAAATCTGAAATGGTGTCCTCTTTGCCCAAACTTGAGGCACCTGGAAAACATGTTTGTGAAGGCTGTACTTTGGGCAAAATGCAGCATTCATCCTTTCCAAAAGATGGTTCAGTTCGGGCTACTCAGAAATTGCAACTTGTACATAGTGATGTCTGTGGTCCTATGCAGACACCTTCTTTTGGGAATTATCTTTACTTCGTGACTTTCATCGATGATTTTTCCAGGCATGCATGGGTATATCCATTGAAGGCAAAGGCCGAAGTGTTCATGTGCTTCAAACAGTTTTTGGTTTTGGATGAAAATCTGTCAGCATGTAAAATGGGCACCCTCCATTCTGATCGAGGGGGGAAATATATGTCTTCTGATTTTAATGCATTTTTGGCTGAACGTGGGATAAAACACCAGTGTACAATGCCGTATACACTTCAACAGAATGGAGTTGTTGAACGAAAGAACAAGTCACTCATGGCGATGGCGAGGTCTATGGTCAAGAGTCAAGCTTTACCACATAATTTCTGGCTTGAGGTTGTCATGTGTGCAGTATATGTACTTAACAGGTGTCCCACTAAAGCGTTGTAGTCTATCGCTCCATATGAGGCTTGGCATGATCGCAAGCCATCTATTGCTCATCTGCGTGTTTTTGGTTGTTTGGCATATGCATTAGTGCATGAACAACATCGTAGAAAATTGAATGATAAAGCAGTAAAATGTATTTTTGTTGGGTACAATTCTGAAAGTAAAGGCTATTGTCTATATCATCCACAGACTAAACGCATTCTGGTTAGCTGTGATGTTGTTTTTGTGGAACATGCTATTCAGCCATTGCTTTCATGTACTAAGGAGACATCTGTTAGCTCCAAAGACATGTATGATACTTCTACCTCTTTTTATAGGTGGACAGTCTAGTGTTGGCCCTAATGAGGCAACTTCTCAACCTTTGCAGGTTTCATGTGATGATGCAGATCATCCCATTTCTGATGCAGATTTACATGATGCACTAGTTGATGAGAGAGCTGATATTGACCAGGCAAAAACTATGCCAAAATGGTTGGTGCAGACTTTGTGTGACAGCAAATTAGATGCAGCTCTATCATATCATACTCGTTCAGGCTCTCATAGTGCCTCTTTTGCATCAGATTGCTATGCTATGGTTGCATCTAGTCTATGTGATGAGAATGAGCCTGTTTCGTTTGATGAAGCACAAAATTCAAAAAGTTGGATGGTTGTTATGCAATCTGGATATGATGCAATAATGAAGAATGGTACTTGGTCTTTATGTGACTTGCCTCCTGGCAAGAAGGCCATTGGCACTAAGTGGGTATACAAGCTGAAGCATAAACCTGATGGTACAGTTGATAGGTATAAGGCTAGGCTTGTTGCAAAGGGTTATGCGCAGGAAAAAGGCATTGATTTTGATGAGACCTTTGCACCTACATGTCGTATGACTACTCTTCGGAGCATTTGTGCACTTGCAGCCCATCATGGTTGGAATGCACATCAGTTGGACATTAAAACTGCATTTCTGAATGGTGACTTGCATGAAGAAGTGTATGTTTTTCAACCCCATGGCTTTGTGCAGAAAGGGCATGAAAACCAAGTGTGCAGGTTAAAGAAGGCATTATATGGTTTAAAGCAAGCACCACGTGCTTGGTATGAGAAGATACATGCCTATCTGATTGCACATGGTTTTGAGAACAGTCCAACTGAAAGCACCTTATATGTTAAGCATGCTAATGATGTACTTCTGATCATTGTGGTTTATGTTGATGACATGTTTCTCGCTGGTCCTCATGAGATGCATATTGCTGATTTTAAGGCTGATTTACATGCCTCATTTGAGGTGTCTGATTTGGGGCATTTGCATCACTATTTGGGCATTCAGTTTATGCAAGTTGATGGTGGAATGGCTTTGTGTCAAACGAAATATATTGACACATTATTGCAGTGTTTTGGCCTTGAAGACGGTAAGCCTATTGCCACTCCTATGGAGACAGGTTTACGTTTGAGTCTTCATGATGCTGGAGATGCATTTGATGATGTTCTCTATCAGCAGGCTATTGGATGCTTGATTTACTTATGCATTACTTGGCCAAATATTCAGTTTGTTGTCTCACAGATGATCAGGTTTATGCATTGCCCAGGAGTCAAGCATTGGCAGGCGGTTAAGTGCATCTTTCGCTACTTGAGTGGTACTTGGCTACTTGGGTTGTTTTATCCCAAGGGGGGATCACTACCGCCAGATTTGCATGCTTTTTCTGACTTTGATTGGGTTGGTTGCTATGACACTCGTGTGTCCACTAGTGGATTTTGCTTCATGCTTGGTAGCTCGTGTATATCTTGGGTGAGCAAGAAGCAGCCTATTGTGGCCACTCCCAGTTGTGAAGCTGAGTATAGGGCAACTTTTATAGCTACTATTGAGTGTGTGTGGCTCAGATGCCTTATGGCTGATTTGGGCGTTGGTCAGAATTCTGCCACCACCATCTTCACTGACAGTCAGAGCGCATTGGCAGTTGCGAGGAACCCTGTGTTCCATGCTCGCACTAAGCACATTGAGGTGCATTATCACTATGTCAGGGAGAGGTTCTCTACTGGGGAGATCAGCTTGGCAAATGTGCCCACGCAGGAGAACATTGCAGACCTTTTCACGAAGGCTCTGCCCAGGGAGAAGTTTGAAGCTTTCCGCAAAGCTTTGGGCTTACTTCCTTTTGTGGAGTGACTTCCACATAGCTTGGCACTTCCTTATACATGAGTGCCAGCTACTTGTTCACCGCATCACTCACAGGGGGGATTTGTTGATATACTTAGGTAGTGAATGTGTATGAACACTCTAGGACCACTGGGGCACTTTTCTCCCTCTTTAAGAGGTTTTTTCCCCCGGCTTGTATATACGCCTATTGCCCTAATGGGATACTTATCTTTGTACATTCTCTAGTAATACATTTTTTGTGTGTTGTGCTGCAAGCTTCTTCTCCTTCCTTGTGCTGTTCGCGTGCTTCCGCAAACGTCTATCTCCAACAGCCTCTAAATCTTTGCCACTCTTCTTCTCACCATCAAAATCATTTAATTTTTCCTTCTTTAAGACTTGACTGAGGGCTACCAAACTCACCAGCCCCCATATCTTCATAATTGCATTTTTGTCTTCCTCTAGGCACACTATATGTTCTTGCACATTCATCCACTTCATCATTCAGCTCGGTGTGTTTTTTGGTTGCTTCTTGCCTCCTTCCTTGTGTAATTCTCCAAGAAGCTTTTGAATAAGCTCCTCTTGCTCATGAATCTTTTGTATCAAACCTTCCATCATTTCGAAGGACCGATTCCACTCTGATACCACTTGTAGCACTTCCTCAATTATAATCTATTCCCAATAACAAGCTTCTGATCACTCAAGATATTAGAAGAGAGAAAACCAGAACTTATACAAGATAAGAGAAAATTTGACACAAAAGAGTAGACAAGGTATGACCCAAAGAAAGAGAAGTTATCGTATTATAGATTTGAATCAATCGATACAATAGCTTTGGAAAATAGCTTTGTCACAAAGCCTCGACCTCTCAACCACCCTCGAGCTATCATAATCTCCTTCTCACTTGCACTCTCAATCACACTCTCACTCTCACTCTCAATCACAAGGTAATTCTCTAATTTTTGGCCTCCTCCTGGATTACATATTTAATCTTCCTCAAAACAAAGTTGATTGTCCCCCCCAAGGGAGTGCATGATCCACCAAATTTAGAAAAAATTGGCTCTCTCTAATTTGCATGCAAAACTTTCATGAAAGCATGCATTTGTAGTAGTCAAATGCTTTCTTTAGTGGTACCTATCCAAAAGTAGAATAAAAGCAACGAAAGAGATATATCAAAGACATCATGTAAGTGTGCATGATAACACGTATGCATAAAAATCACATATTCAAATAGAAATAGAGAAGCCCACTTTTTTTAAGTCTTGGAAAAATCCACACTTTTTGGGGCACTATAGTTAAAAAATGATGCGAAATTCTGAAATGCTTGTGAGAGACAGAAATGTTCAACTCTTTGATCTACACAATAGTGTTAGACATGTCCTAGGTCCAAATCCACCTCCAAATATCACTTTTGAGCCCTACAAGTTTAGAAATTCTAGAGAGAGAATAAAATCAAGGCATTATCTTACAGTGAACTAAATGCAGAGCCCAAAATGAGGTACTTAAAACATGATTCACAAAATTTTCACGGAGAAACTTTTATTCTCTTATGCATGATATACGTTTCTCTCATACAGCATTTCTCTTAATTATTTCATTTCACATTCAATTTTCAACTAGAAGACATGATGGAGATAATGTTTAGAAAGTGAATATAAAAATTATCATCCCTAAATTTTGCCTATATGCACAAAATGGCCTACTTATTCATTCTAAACACTATCCACACAATATATAATGGAAAAAACAAAATGAATCATTTCACTATCGAAAGGCCTATTAGATCATGTGTAGAGAGTTCAACTCTTAAGCATGTCTTAAGATCCCGAATTTGTGTGTTATTATGGTCAGCCTTCATTGATCGCTTTCATATTCAAATACTGAGTATTCTTTGAAATGATGTTTTTCTTCGGTTTGTAGATTGGTTCTTTGGCATTCTCATCTACTTCTCAAGTAGTGGTGTTGATCAATGGAGAGCAATTAGTAGCTCATCCTTTCAACCCAGATCTGATTCATGCCATGGACTATTCTTCTCCTAGATTTTGTTGGTCTACTAGATGCACCAATGTTCTTGTTGCTTGGCTTGCCTCTTTGGTTGATTTAGTACTACTATATTCATCTTTGGAATCAAAGGGAGATCCACTCACTCTAGCACTTGGTTTTCAACAGTTGAATTCTTCTATACCACAGAGCTTTGGACACATACAACATTGTTTTCTCCAAGATTAGTCCTAGAAGAACTAAGTGCCTGTGAAAGAACTAGATCAATGACCATGCAGCTCTCTAATTCTACTATGAGATGTTGTTCACATACCCAAACCTGAAGAAGTTGACTTCTTAGGTTTAAGTCGATTGCATGATCATAGATCCAGTCTTGACCCTAGATGAGAGACTGAGTGAGGTCTTCATTGTGGCATACTAGCACTTTGATTTTCATATGGACATCTTGAATTGAGATGGGAAGTTGTTCCACCTCACCCATGCAAGGGGTATCTATCTACACCTCCTTATCCTACAAGGTAAGCCTCAATAGGATTCATTGTCCTAGCTCGATCGAAATAAATGTCCTTCTATCAATGATACTAGGAGAGAGTTTCACCTTGGTCTGACTCAGCCATGTGCTATCTATGAGCCTCAGAATAAGAATGATAATTTCCATTCCTATGCTAGTCTATGCCTTGTCTTCTGAACTTCGTCTTTTTTATACCTTTTAAGTCTTATTCCTTGTGTTTCTTAACCATGTTAAGGTGTATTAGCATCTCTTCTCTCAAAGGCTCTAGATAGAGCTTGACTCAATATACATTGATGTAGTTTGACAAGGCATCTCCTTCTAAGGTGGCTAATGGAGGGATCTACTAGTTGATATCCTATTGATAATCATCGGTCCATGGCCACATTTCTCTAGTTTGTGCATGCTGCTTCAATCTGTATACCAAAACTAAATCACCAATTTTCAAGCCGTTATCCTTCATGTGTGTATTAAAATAGGCCTTTTGTCTTTTCTTTGCCATGTATATATATATGGTTGTTGCTCCTCTCAATCTAGTTTCACCTAACCATTCTAAATCAAAGATCTTGGCTAATAGCTTCTAGCATGTCCACTGATGCTCTTGTGCAATAGGTATCAAGAAATCTAACAGAAGCATGGCATTTTGCCCAAAAACCATTTGAAACGGAGTGGCATTGAGTATCATTTTGTAGGAAACTCGATACACCAAAATAGCATGATGAGTTGTTTGATTGTCCCAATCGGAATGCTTGTTATTTATGAGATTTGTGAATACATTTCATAGGAGCTTCTGCTCTCGGCTTGTCCATTTTCCATGGATGATAAGGAGCTGACTTCTTGTGAATGACCATGAAGTCTTGTAAAAGATACTCAATGACCTTGTTCAAGAAGTGCATTCCACGATCACTTACTAGTTCTTTAGGAAACCCATATGTCATGAATATGTTCTCAAATCAAAAATTTAGTTGTTGTTTGTGCATCATTCTTCCTAGTAGCTTTGACTTCTACCCACTTGGTAAGATAATTTGTTGCTACGATGATATATTCAGCATGTGAAATCTTAGTTGGGGGATTAATAAGACCAATAATATCTAGTACCCACTTAGAAAATACATGTCCTTCTATCATGGGTCTCAGTGGCATCTCATTTTTGTGAATTGGATATTGAGTTCTTTGGTATGTGTCACATCTCTTCATATGGGTATATGCATCCAAATGAAGGGTAGGCCACCAAAGACCTAAAATTGATATTGACTTGATCACTCAATCAGGTCCAAAGTGTCCTCCTACAACACCTTGGTGTGTAGTCTCTTTAGGATATTCAAGTATCACTCTCATGTACACACAATCTCAGATATCCATCTCACCCACATTTGTATAGATTATCTCCCATGAATGTATAGTATTGAGCCTCCTGCTCTAGACTCCTTCTTTGAGCTAAAGTCATCCCTTGAGGGAATATTTTTGTCCTCAAAAGGTCAACCAAAGAAGTGATCCAATCTGGTACTAACAACACTTGATACAAAGTTTCACATTCAATAGGTGGTCTATTAATACAAGTTGTACAATTCTTGAATAAACTATAGATTTCTACTTCCATCATTGGCCAATAGACACCTAATCTTATCAGATTCCGTAGGGTTCTATGTTTTGAATTGTGTTTCCCTAGTGCACATACATGTGTTAATTGCAACCACTTATCATGCTCTTCTATTTCCACACAACAAGCTAAGATTCCTTGGTTTATTTGTTTTGTATATACTTCCTACCAGTATACACTATCTTTAGGATCTAAAAATTTTCTCATCCTTTGTCCTTACCACTGGATTCTTAGGTCCAAATATAAGAGTAGGCACAAGCTTTCTAGCCCAATTAGGAACTAGTTCCAAGTTGAACAAGTAAGCATCAAGAAGTTCATCTTACACTCCTTATAATGGTTCTCCTCAGGTAAGCCTAGAAAGGTGATCCACCCTGAGGTGAGTCTTACCATTCCTTATGACTACTTCAAAATCATATTTCATCAGTAAGAGAAACCATCTTACTAATTTGCCTGTATTGCAAGGTTTGTTCAGTAGGTAGAATAATGTCTTATGGTTTGTGAAGAATTAAAACTTATTTGCAAGCAAATAGTGTCTAAACTTCTTAACCACATATACCATGCCTAATCCTTCTCTATCCATGGTCTTATCATTTCCTTCTGCTTCATTCAACTGCCTACTTGCATATGCAATGGGAAGATCAATATTTCCTTCACTCGTTAGTTGTGCTAGCACACATCCAATAGAAAAATTGGAAGCATACATGTGAACTTGAAATGGATTATTCCAATCTAGTGTTGTCAAAATAGGGGTTGAGCACAATCATCTTTTCAACTCAATGAAAGATGCCTCACATTCTTCACTCCACTCAAAGTTAGCCATGAGGTTGTACAAAGGCTTTGCAATGCTAGCATACGTGTAGATTGCATTGCCTGACCATGAAAACACACTTTTTTGGGTTCAAGCATACTTGATATTCATGATGTTTGTCGAAGATTTGTGTAAGTTCTTGGGTATGTGCAATAGAACGAAGGATTACGACCACCACATGCTAGAGAGATGACTCTCCTCCCAACCTTATGCCTGTATATATAGCTGCTTGAACTAATGAGGACCACAAATGTAACTAGAGTCCACAAGTGCATGTGCAATCTCCTCCACTCCTTTCATATCCACCACTAGAGTCTATTAGTGGCTGGAGTGATCTCGACCACTACTTTAGTACCTTCCACTAGAGTCCACTAGTGGTTGTTGTACTCACCTCTTGAGTTAAGTCCACTGGACTCAAGTTAACTCACGTTAACTTGAGTTAGAAGGCTCTAGAGCTCTTTGGGCAAAACTCTCTCCCCATGCTCCCCATGGGAGTTGAACCCAAGACCTCCTCCTTCACAACCATGAGACTTAACCACTAGGCTAAGTGGATTACTTGAATATGAGAGCACATGACTTATGCTTGAGTCTACTCTTGAGATCTTTGGTCCTACAGACGAGTGACCAAACGGTATCCGATTTCAGATCTGTCTGAAGCCATCGGATCCCTAGATCATAGACTTACTTTATTACATTCTTCCCCCCTTGGGAAAGATTTTCGTCCTCGAAAATAAAGCTATATATATAACTGTAGGCAACCCCCGAGCCTCATGTTCTAAAACTGGAAGAACATGGTCATGTTCTAGAACTGGAAGAACATGTCTCATCTCTGTGGTGCCATCCTTGCCCAAATGATTCAAAACACTATCTGGTTTTCGTACTTTGATGAACGGGACAAAGTACAAACTAGTGAAGAATAATGAGGGTGGATCTAATGACATCCCTGGCTAATTCACAGTTTCTGGATGTGCGATCTAGGCACAAACATGTGAACTAGGTGGATTCAAATTACTAGTCCATTTCTAGGCATAACTGGTGCATGGGCTTAGTAATGAAGGTTGGATTCTTATCCTTGCAAGACTTTGAGAATTCTTGATTCACTTGAATTTGTTTTGAAGAACTTGGAGTTTGGTTGTCTCAAACATCTAACTTGGATGTTTGTACAATGGTTAACTCTAATCCAACAGTTACTTAATTTTTTCACCTGACTAGAGGACTACTTTGTCCAAATGGGTTACAAAATCCTATTGTAGGAGAAAGTTTATAGGAGAAAGTTTACCATTTCTGTTGAGTCAACCATACTAACTTGATCAATTCAAATTCAAAATGAAAATTTTCCAACTTAGGACACTTTTCTCAAAAGACTTTAACTGAAAGTTCTTGGGAATTGTCAATCTGAGGAGCAATTCCTAACTTCCCTATTCTAGAGTATACTGGACTCTAGGAAATCTTTTATGCTATAACTTGAAGCAAACTCAAATGAATAAGTCCACTTAGACTTATCATCTTTTGAAGATTGAAAAGGTTCTTGTACATAACATCTATCTAGGATGTTCAAGTTAGTTATTTTATTCTAACCGGCTAACCCTGGTCTTTTGCAAAAGGGATCAGATACCATATCTGAGCCAATTCCAAAAGATTTTGGAAAGCGGAAGGAAATAACTAAGACTCTGTACAACCAATTCAAACTTTGAATATACGTAAATTTGTTATGAGTAAAAGTCTAGATGACCCAAGACTTTAACTTTTCAAAGATTTGTTTCAACATATTGAAGCGTTTTCTTTATCTTTAAGAGAAATAACTGGATTCTCAAAAAGATTCAAAGCAACTCGAAAACATCATCCAACCAAGATACTCGTGTGGAAAACAACATCAGTGTGTCAATCCATTGAGGTTCTGTCGATGAGTTTAGTATTCAAATAATGCTTCACTGAGACTAAGTTCATGTCATATTCAGTCTTTTGACTCCTTACTGAGAATGCAGTTCTTGTGCATTTCTTTGAGTCAAAAGAGTGAATTTATCAAGTATACTAGAAAACTTGGTGCTTGACTTAGTCAATCAAATCCTTGGTTGAAAAGATCAACTCCAAGTCAAAGTTCAACTTTTCCAGAAATTTATCAAATATTTATGATTGACAACACTTAAGCTTGAAGTGTTCGAAGAAGATCTTGGAAGTTCCTTACTTCATATCTTCAATTTCCTTGATCTTGAAGTCATCTTGAAGTATCGTAAGATACTACTTTCATTCTTTACGAATTAAACTTTCCTTGAAGTCTTAATTCCCTTGAGGATGAAACCTACTTCAAAATCCAAACTAGGACTAAAAGATAATTATCATCCCACGGTCCGATGTCCCATACCATCTTTCCTACATCAATCTGAGTATAAAATCTGGTGTCCCATACCACCCTATTTTATATTCACATTAATGTGTGGGTGATTCTTATCCTAAATTCTAAACATCTCTTGATAGAGTATCTTCTAGCTTTAATTCTTGACAAGAATTTTGCAATTTCAGGTACTATCTCTATCTTGATATTCTAGGTTTTAATCCTCTGACATGATCGTTTCACGATCTTGTGCTTATCCTTGGGAACTTGAAAAACCTTTAATAGAATATCTCCAATCCTTTTTACTAGGGTTTTCAAATGAAAAAACCAATCAGAATTCCAAGTTCTGAATTTCTCAAATTCAAGTCAATTGGTTATTCTTGACCAATTTTGTAGCGACAAGAGCTTTTGACTTCTTGTCTTTAGATTCCTTTGTTTACTGTTGCTTTAGGTACCTACCCCCGGGGACTTTATTTAGGAATCTCTTTACTGCTTAAGTCTTAAGCATCCGCTCATGCTTTCTGGATTTGTACCAAAATCCCTTTAAGGATAGGTAAACACTTATGTTTTACCTTCCACAGACCTTAATTACCCATTTTCACGGTTGCAGACTACATTCTTGGAATTTCTTTACTCTGTTCAGACTTGGAACAACTTACTCTTTTCACAGTTTTCCATCGAATAATGGAACCTGAGTGAATAATTCCCAAAAGGAATTTTATTGCCAAACTTGGGCAATCTACAAAGTAGTTCTAATGCACATTACTTGGACAATCATGGCCAAGATGATCAAGTCTGGTTGATCTTGCGATAAAATAAAGACTTTAGTTCTTATCTTTAAGATCTCTTAACTATCTTTAAGCTGCTTTGCTTACCTGGCAGATTTTTTGAGATTCTCTCAAGTCCAAGCATACACTTATGCCTCTCAGATTCCAAAGCTAGAATCTTTGATATACCTTTGGGTTATCTCACTATTTGGAGTTAATTAACCAATACTGATGTTTGGGAATTGCTAAGGAACTACTTATAGACTAAAGAGTATGAAGAATTTCATTCTCAATACTTGAAAGAATGCCATTCTTCAAAGACTTGAGATTCCTTCTAAGGAATCAAATAACTTGAGCAAATGATTCATCTTGGAATCTTTTGCAATGTTAAAGAACATTTGAAAGAAATTCTTTCAAATAATATCCAAAAAATTACTG